>QRFJ01000654.1:366614-399189 GCA_006176705.1 Cocos nucifera
CTCGAGTAGTCATTAGGGAGTCTACCTTCTCGTCAATGACTGACTCGATGCTGGAGTAGTGTGTCTGGTTCTTTGACCTGAGATGCATCGGTAGTTCACCTTAAGGATGTTATAGTTTGACTACACCATTACTCGGTCTCCTAGCCATATGGAACCCTGAGGTGTATGTTGGCTATGACATGTTCATTGTAGGAACTGGATTGCATCAAGATGGAATCTATCTACCTCGGTGGTAGAGGAGTAGCCCTATGATGATCATGAGAATCAAGTCCAAAAATCCATGGCCATGGTAGAGTGAAATAATAGAAAGAGTTTCTATTTAGATTTTCACATTGGACTCGAATCGAATGATTACATCATATGACAGAGACTAGGGTTTGACGAGTTCACCTTAACCCTAATCTGATCGGGGCTCAAGATAGAAGAACTGAATCACACAGGTAGCTGCACCAAGAGGTTCGCATTCAGCTCTGATGGGTTGCCACCGTATACTGCTAGGTGTCACTGGTGGATTTTGGGAGCAATTAGAATGATTTAGATGATCGATCATTCTAGCTGTTCGAATCAGAAGAGTTCTGATCCATCGAAAGGAGTTTTGATGATGTCGATGATAGAGATCATGACATATCCCATTACCATACAGAACTGAACCTAACTGGGTCACACAAATAAGGGTTTGAATCTGGTGATCATCAATTGAACTGATCTAGTTCAATTGATCTGAATGAGATTCAATTAGGTTCAAGGAAATCGTGCTAGCACTCGATTGAACCTAACGTTCTTCTTTTGCTATCATAAATAAGTTGTCCTGTCTGAGCCAAAGGAGTTTGTGCTCAAACAGAGGCCTTCATATGGTCTGACAGGAGGTTGTCCAAGTCAGAAAAGGTTGTCTTATTTGTAAGACACTACCTACCATTTTTGGTCACCTGCCATTTCTTGTTCTTTGACTTTGGTCAAAAGTCTACCTTTGACTGGTCAAACGTTGACCATTGACACTTTGACTTTTGACCACATGTCATGCACCTATTGGAGAGCTGGTGGGGGCCTGTCCCCCTGCCAGAACCTGGCAAGGAGAAGGGCGCACGCCACCCTAGGCGTGTGCCCAAGTTCGAGGCGCCTAGGAGTCCTTGTTGGACAAGGACTCCATCTCCTTTTTGGATTCCAATTAGAGTTCTTCTAAGAACCAACTTTGACTGGTCTTAGGCGCCCTCTAAGGAGGAATGTAGGGGACTCTATTCCCACCAATCAGATTTAGATCTGATTTCACAAAGGGTTATGATTGGTTGGGAGGAAGAGGAGTTGGATCACGCTTAGTCTATAAAGGAGACCCTGCGCCCAACTCAGATTAAAAAATGCAATTCAATTGAGAAACCCCATGCCCCAAGGCTGCCTCTCCCCTCCTTCTCCATGCCATAGTCTCTTCTCCCCTTGCTCTCCACGTCCAAAAGGAGTTTTGGACCCTGGTTGGTGCGATTCAGATCAAAGAAAGGCGATCAAAAACAAGAAGGCTGCGCTGCTGCAAAGGACGACTGCTCATCTTCAAAAGAGTTTTGAAGATCCTTCAGATCAGATTTAGATCTAATTTTTGGAGACGTGATAGAGAAGAAGAGGATCTCTAGATCCAACCCGAGTGGATACCGATAGAGGCCAGGCGCTTGCGTGGCTAAGATCCAGAACCTTCCGCTGCAAACAGGATCGTCAACAGGGTAATAGGATTACCCAGATCAGGTAAATTAAATTTGATTTAATTTATCTTTTAATTTTATTTTATTAAAATAATAAGAATCAGATCTGAAACATATCAAGATCTGATTGGGATCAAGAGAAAAATTTTTGAAATATATCTCTTGATCTGATCAGATCTGAACGAACTTGGACCGAAAAATCAGGATTTTCCTTCAATAATTCTGCAATCTTTGATTGATGCGTATGGGCAGTTCATCATGAACTACCATATGCATAAACTTTAAAATTCCTTGGTCGAACTTTTGAACATGCTGGTCACCACTGAGCTTTCCATGAAAGGTTCTAAAGGCTCAATGCTTGCTATGGAACGGACTTCTTCCAAGAGAAAGTCTTTTGGAAAGAAGTAGTCTATTGAAAAGCAGAAGATGGAAGAAGGAAAGAAGAAAAAGGTAGAGCTGAAGAAGAAGGTCGCGGATAAAGAAAAGTATTTTCATTGCAATAATGATGGCCACTGAAAGCAGAACTGCCCTACTTATTTGGCCCCCCTAAAGAAGACGGAGGCAGGTCCTTCTGGAGGTATGCTCGTTATTGAGTCTAATCTTACAATTTCTTCTACATCCAGTTAGGTGCTTGACTCTGATTCTAGTGCTCACTTGAGCACTTCTATGCAGGATCTTGAGGATAACAGGAGGCTGAGGGATGGTAAGATGACCTTGCACATTGAAAATGGAGCAAGAGTTGCTACCGTGGTTGTGGGAACATACCCTCTTCGACTACCATCTGGTTTAGACTTAGTATTAAAAGACTATTATTATGTGCCTGCAACAAGCAAGAATTTGATTTCTATTTCTTGCCTTGCATTAAAAGGCTATATAATTAGTTTTCTTAAGGACCATTGTAACATTCTTTATGAAAGAAATAAAATTGCAAATGATTTTCTTATTAATAGTCTTTATCAGTTACATGTTGATGTATCTGATTTTTAATATCGAGCAAAATGCGAATACCATGAAATGACCTACGGTTAGCCCAAACGATAGGTATCTGTGGCACCTAAGACTAGGTCATATAGCAAAAGATAGGGTTAACAAATTGGAGGAGACTGGGCTATTGAGTCCATTGACTTCCGAGTCATACCCAATTTGTGAATCTTGTCTTCATAGCAAAATGACTAAGCTCTCTTCTGTAGGACATGGGGAAAGGGCCATGGATCTTCTTGCCTTAGTACATACTGATGTATGCGGCCCATTTAATGTGCTGACTAGAGACAACTTTGTCTACTTCATAATCTTTATCGATGATTTATCTAGGTATGGGTATGTGTATCTTATGAGACACAAGTTTGAAGCTTTTGAAAAGTTTAAGAAATTCAGACATGAAGTAGAAAAGCAAACAGAAAAATCCATTAAGGTTCTTCAATTAGATCGAGGAGGTGAGTACCTTAGTCAAAAATTTCTGGACTATCTCAAGGAAAATGGAATAGTCTCTCAATGGACTCCACCTGGAATACCTCAACCCAATGGGGTTTCAAAATGAAGGAATCGAACCCTATTAAATATGGTCCAATCCATGATGAGCTTCACAGACCTCCTTGATTTTTTTTGGGGATACTGTTTGTTAACTGCAACATACTTACTGAATAAGGTTTCTTCTAAAACCGTTCCTATCATATCGTATGAGATATGGCATGGTAAGAAATCAAGTCGAGTCATCTCAGGATTTAGGATTGTCCAGCTCATGTCAAAAGACAACAAGCGGACAAGTTAGACTTTAGATCCTTTAGAGCTCGATTTATAGGATATCGTAAAGAGTGATTAGGATATTATTTCTACATTCCAAAAGATCATAATGTGATTGGAAGTCCACATGCCATCTTTCTTGAAAAATAGTTTATTCAAGATAGCGACATTGAAAAGCAGATCAAGCTCGAGGAGAAAGTCTCATAAGAGCAATGAGCTAAGGATCAAATGGAACCAAATCAGGTTAAGCCAATCCATTCACTACCTCCTCCACCTCGTAGATCGAAAAGGATTTTTTGTCCCCCTGAGAGGTACTTAGGTACTATTTCAGAGGATGTAGAGGAAATGTTCCTTGTAAGTAATGGGGTTCATGGTGATGATCCCAAAACCTATAATGAGGCAATATCGGATATTGATTCCGAGAAATGGTTAGAGGCAATGAAGTCAGAAATTGACTCGATACACTCAAACCAAGTCTGGACCTTGGAGATCCACCAGAAGGTATAGTACCTATTGGATGTAAATGGATCTACAAGAGAAAGATTGGTGCAGATGAAAATATGGAGACATTCAAAGCTAGATTAGTAGCAAAAGATTATAGTCAACGTGAAGATGTTGACTATCAGGATACCTTTTCACGAGTAGCTATGCTTAAATCCATTCACACATTGCTTGCTGTTGTAGCCTATTTCAATTATGAAATATGGCAAATGGACGTGAAAACGACATTCTTAAATGGATATTTTGAGGAAGATATCTATATGGAACAACCGCTAGGTTTCACATCTGGTGATGATGATCACAAGGTATGCAAGCTGTAAAGAACCATATATGGACTTAAGCAAACATCTCAGAGCCGGAATACTCATTTTAATGATGTGATCAAATTATTTGATTTCATCAAGAATGAGGAGGAGCCATGTGTCTTCAAAAAGGTCCATGGGAGCACTGTTGTCTTCCTCGTATTGTACGTGGATGACATCCTCCTTATTGGGAATGATATTTTCATATTGACTACAGTTAAAATATGGTTATCTAAAGAATTCTCCATGAAAGACCTTAGAGAAGCATCCTTTATTCTGAAAATTAAAGTCTATAGAGATAGACTAATTAGGATGCCAGGACTTTCATAGAAAATGTACATAGAAAAAGTGCTAAAGTGGTTTAGCATTGAAAACTCTAAGAGGAATTTGGTACCCTTCAGACATGGCATTCATCTTTCCAAGAAGATGTGCCCTAGCACACCTGAGGAAATAGAACGCATGAGAAAGATCCCTTATGCTTCAGCAATAGGGAACCTCATGTATGCCATGTTATGTACACGACCTAATATAGCCCATGCTATGAGTGTCACGAGCAGATATCAATCGAATCTAGGTGAAAAACACTGGACTTCTGTGAAATGTATCTTTAAGTACTTGAGAAGAACTAAGGATATGTTATTGGTCTTTGGTAATGGAGAACTCCAAGTCCGGGGTACATAGACTCAGATTTTATGTTCGATGTAGATGATCGAAAGTCGACAGTAGAAAATCTATTTATGTGCAATGATGGAGCTGTCAGATAGAAAAGTTCCAAGCAGATAGTGATAGCAGACTCCACCATGGAAGTAGAATACATTGCTACATCAAAAGCTACATAGGAGGCATTATGGTACAAGAAGTTTGCCACAGAGATTGAAGTGATGCCATCAGATGCCATTCCTCTGCACTGCGACAATGATGGCACCATAGCCCTTGCTAAGGAGTCGAGGTCTCACCAGAAATTGAAGTACATCGATACCACCTCATCCACGATTACCTCAAGAAGGGTTACGTTGAGGTCAAGAGAGTCAACTCTGCAGACAATGTGGTAGACCTACTTAAAAAGCCATTGGACCAGTAGAAGATCGAAGCCCACCTTGAGAAGATGGGATTTAGATTTGTAGCCAATTGACTTTAGGTCAAGTAGAAGTTTGTTAGATATGTGTGCCCTAGAAGCCAGAATTGGCTGACACTTGTAATATACTTCTAGGGGCAAAATTATAATTTTGACTACAAGTAATAAAATGGGTTATTTTCTATCATAAATGTGTATTTAGTGTCTGTGATACATCCCTTAAGTTAATGGTAATGATAATTCATATTTTCAAGAGTTGAAAATTTAAGACATGAATTTTCGTTTATTAACTCACAAAATGCTCCTGATCGTAGGATCATCATGAGGATGGTGATTGATCCAAAATGTTAGTGTACAATCGCTTCTTTATAGTAGATGAGTCTTGAGTCTACGGTGTAGAGATACTAGAGCGAGAGTACAGATACTCGTTAAAGAATGAGGGCACTGAGCGTGATCACCTCGAGTAGTTATGAGGAAGCCTACCTTTTCGTCGATGACTGACTCGAAGCTGCATTGGTGTGTTTGGTTCTTTGACCTGAGGTGCATTGGCAGTTCACCTTGAGGATGTTATAGTTTGACTACACCATGACTCGATCTCCTAGCCATTTGGAATCCTAAGGTGTATGTTGGCTATAGCATGTTCATTGTAGGAATTGGATTGCACCAAGAGGGAATCTATCTACCTCGATGGATGAGGAGCAGTCCTATGATGATCATGAGAATCAAGTCCATAAGCCCATGGCCATGGCAGAGAGTGAAATAATAGAAAGAGTTTCTATTAAGGTTTTCACATCGAACTTGAATCGAATGATTAAATCATATGATAGAAAATAGGGTTTGACGAGTTCACCTTAACCCTAATCTGATCGAGACTCAAGATAGAAGAACTTAATCACACAAGTAGCTACACCAAGAGGTTCATTTTTAGTTTTGATGGATTGCCACCATATGCTGTTAGGTGTCACTGGTGGATTTTGGGAGCGATTAGAATGATTTAGATGATTGATCATTCCAGTTGTCTGAATTAGAAGAGTTTTTATCTATCGAAAGGAGTTTCGATGATGTCGATGGTGGAGATCATGATATATCTCATTATCATACAAAATTGAACCTAACTAGATCACACAAACAAATATTTGGATCTGGATATCATCAATTAGACTAAACCTAGTTCAATTGATTTGAATTAGATTCATTTAGGTTCAAGAAAATCATGTTAGCACACGATTGAACCTAACGTTCTCCTTTTAGTATCATTAAAAGTTGTCTCGACCGATCCAAATGAGTTTGTGCTCACTCAAGTACCTTTACTTAATCTAACTAGAGCTTGTTCAGATCAGAAAAGTATTGTCTTAATTTATAAGATAAATTTGAGACAACACCTACCATTTTCCATCATCTGCTAATTCTTGTCCTTTCACTTTGGTCAAACATTGACCTTTGGCCCTTGGACATCTGCCCATGTGTCATGTGCTTATTGGAGAGCAGATAGGGACTTGTCCCCTTACTAAAATTTGGAATGAAGGGGGTGCATTCCTAGGATGGTGTGCGCCCATGGATAGGGGTGGCTGGAGTTCCATATGGATGGGACTCCAGGTTGCTTCTTGGATTCTACTTAGGTGACCCTTATCTATAGACTTTGACCAGTCTTAGGCGCCATCTAAGGATGAATTTATGAGGTTCTCATCTGATTGGATCAGGTGATATCATCCCACCAATCAGATTTAGATCTGATTGCATGAAGCAATGCAATTGGCTGGGATGGTGTGGCATTGCATGGTGCAGCAAGGTCTATAAATAAACCCTATCTGTGCACAACTTGAAGAGAGTCCCTCCTAGCCCATGCCCCAAGACTACTCCTCTCCCTCCTCCATGCCATCTTCTAATCCTCTCTCTCCTCTCCATGCCTAAGGAATGTTGGGCTCCAGTTTGGTGCGATCCAGGCAAGAAAAAGCTAAGGAGAAAGAAAGAAGGCAGCATTGCTGTAGAGATGACTGCTGATCTTCAGAAGGAGTTTTGAGGATCCTCCAAATCAAATCCAGATCTGATTTTTGGAGAGATGATAAAGAAGGAGGAGATCTCTAGATTCAATCCAAGTGGATACCGATGGAGGCCAGGTGCTTGTGTGGCTACATCCAGAACCTTAGGCAATCAACAGGATCATCAAAGGATAATCGGATTACCCACATCAAGATATAAATTAATTAGATTTAATTTATGTTTTTTATTTATTTGATCTATAAAATTAGATCTGAAATATCTCAGATCTGATATGGATGCTTGAGAAAAATTTTTGAAATATCTCTCTTGATCCGATCAATTCTAAATGAACATGATATGAAAAATCAGGATTTTCCATTCAATAGCTTCAGTGAGCAGTGGAGAAGGCTTGCTAGTTGTATCAGATGGATCCACAGAGTGCGATACTATGTGGATATTAGATTCAGCATGCTCTCACTACTATACTTTTTATTGGGAGTGGTTTTCTACCTATCAAAATATCGATGGAGCAAGTGTCAACCTTGAAAATGATCACCCATGTAGAGTAGCTGGAGTTGGGTCAATTAGGATAAGGATGTACGACAGGATCATTCGTATATTACCAAATATCAGGCATGTATCGACATTGAAAAATAATTTAAATTTTTTGGGCTACTTGGAGGAGCAGGGTTATGCTTTTAGTAGCTTGATTGGGAGTGGATGTCTGAAAATTTCAAAAGAAGCTTTGATGGTGATGAGAGGTAGAAGACTAAGCAATAATCTTTATAGAATAGAAGGCTCATGATAAATGATAGTATAGAAGTGCTAACAATGGTATAGGAGGAGCAGCTCTTATATCGGCTATGGTACTATCAGATAAGTCATATGAGTGATCGAGGGCTCACCGAACTCAGCAGAAGAGGGATGATTCCAGTCCTGAAGAAGGAGGGCAAAGATTTATGTGAGCCATGCATCTTTGGTAAATAGCATAGGATAAAATTTGCCAAGTACCAAGTGCAGCGAAGGAGTGCTGGATTTAGTACACTCAGATGTGTGGGGACCAACTCCTATATCAGCTAGAGGTGGGGCAAGATATTTTGTCACTTTCATTGATGATATCTTAAGAAAGGTATGGATTTATCTGATCAAAGAAAAGTTAGATGTGTTTACCCAGTTTAGAGTTTGGAGTGCTGAAGTTGAGAAAGAGTCAGAAAGATAGGTGAAGTGTCTGAGATCGGATAATGAAGGAGAGTATACAAGCCTGGAGTTTGGGAGGTACTGTAAGGAAAATGGTATCAAATACCATTACACAGTGAAGATGACTCTCTAGTAGAATGGTGTCACAAAAAGGATGAATCGAACACTAACTGAGAAGGCATGGAGTTTAAGGCTGCAAACATCACTTCCAAAATCTTTTTGGGATGATGCTTTAACTTTCTCTTATTTTCTTGTGAATAGATCCCCTCATTGAAACCTGAATGGAGGCATTCCAGAGGAGGTCTGAAGTGGAAAGAAGGTGGAGCTTGGCCATCTGATGGTCTTCAGTTGCATAGCCTTTGCACATGTGGAGGCAATTGAGAGGAGTAAGTTGGATCGTAAATCTCAAAAAATGACATTCATAGGATATCCATAAGGGATCAAAGGGTACCTGCTATGGACACCTAAAGCACAGAAGGTAGTGAACAGCAGGGACTTCATTTTTGATGAAAAGAGCATCTTAGAGAGGCTTGGGAGTATAGAAGCAATTGAAAAAATAAAGGTAAACAGCGATGGCCAGTCAAAGAATGATGGCATGCATGTTACATCTACTTATAGGAGTGTTCTTGTTAAGATGGAGCTGGATAGAAAAGTTTTATCTTAGATTGAAAATCAGCATGGAGGGCCAATAGTTCAGATGGATGTGCAGGATCAGTCATAGATTTCAGACAGAGATGTGCGAGTGGGAGTGGCTTTGCACAAGCCCCAGCATACTATTAGGAGGTCGGTCAGATATGGCATTGATAAGATTATCTCCTATGCACTCATCACCGCTAATGGAGATCCAGAGAACTATGCAGAGGCCATGGAGAGTGAGGATCATGATTCATGGATGCAGGCCATGATGGAGGAGATGGAATCACTAAATAAAAGTCAGACATGGTAGCTGGTGGATGTACTAGAAGGTGCTCAATCAATTGGCTCAAAATGGGTATTCACAAAGAAGGAAGCACCTTTAGAATAAGATAGAGTCAGATTCAAGGCAAGGCTACTTGCAAAGGGATACTCACAAAGGGAAGGGATAGATTACATGAAAATTTTCTCTCCTATGGTGCGTCATACATCTATTCGAATTTTGCTGTCGCTGGTGGCACAGTACAACATGGAATTGAAATAGATGGATGTGAAGACAGCCTTCCTTCATGGCATATTGGAGGAAAGAATCTATATGAAGCAGTCAGATGGTTTCATGGAGAGTGGATAAAAGGAAAAGGTGTGTTTTTTGAAGAGGTCACTGTATGGCCTGAAACAATCCCCTCGTTAGTGGTATCATAGATTTGATAGCTTTGTTTTGAGCCTAGGATTTGTTAGATGTGAACATGATAGTTATATCCACATCAAGGATGTAGATGAGAAGAATATCCTGTACCTGCTATTGCATGTTGATGATATGCTCATAGCCAGTAGGAGTATGAAGGCTGTGAAAGGGCTGGAAAGGAGATTATCAGCTGAATTTGAGATAAAAGATCGGGCCTAGTACTAAAAATCCTTAGAATGGAGATTTGCAGAGATAGATGCAAAGAAGTGCTCCATTTGTCACAACAAGAATATATCTAAAAAGTTCTAAAAAGGTTTGGGATGGAGAACTTTAAACCTATAAAAACACCATTACCGAGCCATATGTCTCTCCCAAGTATCAAAGCCCTCAGTCAGAAGAAGAGAGAGAGTATATGGATGGAGTCTGATAAGTACCATAAATTCATCAATAAAAGTATTAATTTATCAATTAATTCATATTAATTTTTAAGAATTATTAATTAATTGATACATATTTTTAAGAAATTTATATTTTATTAATTAAATAATTAATTAAAAATAATAAAATTAAAAAATTAAAATTTATTATCAATAGAAAGATCTTTTTTTTTTTATCACAACGAAATAAATTTTGAGCAAAATGGAGATAAAATGGAGAACATATGAATTTCTAAAGAAATAAAATAAATAAAAATTAAATAAAAAAAGAAAAATGGCTCAGCTGGCTCTGCAAGCCAAGCCAAGCCGTCAAAGTCGACTTAGCTAAAGAAGCCGCCAGTCAATCCATGATCCAAGCATGGACCGCTAGCTCAGTAGACACCAGCGAATCACGACGTGACACGTGGTGGACCTAAATCCTTAAAGGATCCACAAAAATCTATCATAGCTCATAGGATATTTTGGACTTTTTACTCAGCAATAGGAGGCGCTGATTGGTTGAGGTGTACGATGAAGCCGATCCACGCAGTCCATGGAAATAGTAATTGCGTGATCGGATGGATTCGGTTGATTGCAGTCAAGATCGGATGGTGGAGCGAGTTTTTCTACATTAGACATCACGTGGATCACCATCCAATGATAGCGCTCAATCTTGTGGATGATTCGATGGTCCAAAATGCTCTTAGCGATGATCAGGACTCCCGACGCATGATCAGCAGCCAGATTTCCTCCATCAACATGTGATCGAATGGCCAAAATTTAATCCGACCTAATCTGGGCTGATACACATCCGATTTTGATGATTTTTGGTCTGTTGGATTTCCATCAATAGCTAGATTTCATCCAGAGCAATAGAATTTATCCAGGACTCTTTTTAATTCAATTTTTATTCAAATTTTTCTATATTTTGATGATCAAAGAGCTCCTTAGTCCCACATTGCCCAGAAGAAAACTCTCCAGCCCTCCTAGCTTTATAAAAAGGATCCTAGGCCTATAGAAATCAATATCTTCGATCAAGGTGAAGCTTTGGTATAGGGTGAAGCTAGGCTCTGCATTAATGGCTGCTTCGAAGTAACTGGTGTCAAGAGAAAAAGCTGAGCTTCTACACTATCTTTCCACCCATGCCGATCCAAGATCAAAGATCAAACTATTTTATTTTATTTTCTTTTCTTTTTAAATTTAATGTATTTAAATTCTAAAATTTTAATTAATGCAAATTTTAGTTTATGTTCTTTAAATTCATGCTCTTTATTTTTATTGCAATTTAATTTTTGCACTTTAATTATTGCTCTTTATTTTATTGCAAGTACATGCTAAAATCTAACTAGTAGATCTTAGTACCAAGTTTAAATTTCTGCATCCTTTAATTTTCACTTTCCAACTTCATTTTTAATTTCAAAACTCTTTTTCTTTTTCTTCTTTTAAAAGATCAAAGATTTCAAATCTAAAAATACTACCTTCACTGTGGATTCAACCCAACTCTCTACTATCTATGTATTTTTAATTATTTTAAGAAGTCGGATTAAACTGATAAGCATGGTGTCTTAACAACAATATGTTGATCTTATCAAGTTTTTGGCACCATTGCTGGACAAGAAATAGATGCTATTTTTTGATTTCTTTGATTTTTTGATAAATTAATTATAAATTTTTTTAAATATTGCTTACTAACTTTTCATTTATTTATTTTATATAAAAAAAAGAAGGGAAAAGGAAGAAAGCATCTACTTTTGGTGAGATCAATCATAACCCTAGTCTTCTTTCCTTTTTATTTATTTATTTATTTTATTTTTAAATTAATTTAAAAAATATCCATTTAAACCTAATTAAAAATCTCATGATAAGATTAGAAATCCTAACTATTTAAAGCGTGCATCATATTAGTTTTATTTTTTTCTGATGATTGCTGAAGGCAAGGTAAGCCTTTCAGAATTCAATTAGTTGCATGCATCTAGTTTAAATTGCATAGAACCCTTTGATTAAAATTTTTTTATGCATATTCATATTAAACCAAATTAAGGGTACAATCTAATTAAACAAGATAAGATGGAAATTTGATCACTCTTCCTTGGCCCATAAACAACCAACCAGCATCCTGCATTAACCTAAGCCTTTAATTTTAAAATGAATTAGACATCAGCCCTAGGAACTTGAGCTCAATAGGATATGGAATCCTAAGAGTTGAACCATGTTAGGGTTAGTCAGTTTGACTGGTGTCTAGGAAAGTGGTTTAAGGACGACTGGGCCCGAAGGAAGGTAGTTTCTAGTTGGTTCCATTAGCTTACCTGGCCAAGCACAATTGGTGTCTAAGACAAGCAACGGAGGGACTCCCACCGATCTTACACTTACCTGACCAGTTGATTAGCTATCCTACACTTGGAGTGCTCGAAGGCTAACTTAAAATAGTTAGGAGCTGTCTAGGTCTAAGCTGATCTTAGGTTAGGATTAATTTGTTTGAAACTTATTTGAAAATAAAAATTTTTACTTTAGGTATTTTCAATCTCTATTGCCTGGACATAAGGTTGTTCTGGCATAATGGGAAGTTATGTTGCATGGTTGTCCTAGGGTATAAAAAGATTGAATTAACTTACAACTTAAAAAAAGTTTAATAAAATAAAATAAAATAAAATAAAAAGATTGAGGATATTGAGAATATAGTTAATTCTCCAACATCCGTGTGGAGAAGGATTTCAGGTCGACTAGTCAAAATAGATTTAGTTTCTATTTCAGACCCTACAACCTCAACATCCACAATGGATTTAGCAAATCAGCCTCAGCCTCAAACCCTTAAGGACTTATGTTATCTAGTTGGTTCCATCCAACCCTCTTGTATTAGGTTGCTCCAATCCACAGCAAACAACTTTGAAATTAAACCTCAAATCATTAACATGCTTCCAAAATTCACAGGAATAGAGGATGCATATATATTCATTAGAGAATTTGAAGAGGTTTGTGCAACGATAAACTACAACAATTGTCAGAGAACGAAATCAAACTAAGATTAATCAATTTTGCCCTTAACGATAATGCCAAAAAGTGGCTTTATAGTATTCCAAATCAATCTATCACGACCTGGGAGGGTTTTGTGAGAATATTCTTAAAAATATATTTTTCTCATCATAAAATAGCTAGAATCAGAAATGAAATAAACCAATTCTATCAACTAGCTAGTGAATCATTTTAGAAATACTTCGATCGATTCAAGAATCTCTTGACCTAATGCCCACACCATGGAATAGAAACTTGGAGGGTAAGCCAAATAATTTATGAAGGGTTAGATTTAAATTTCCAAACAATGCTAGAGTCCATGTGCCAGGGATAATTTATGTACAAAGAACCAAATGAAGCCTAGTAATTTTTAGAAGATCTAGCCGAGAAAAGTTTACAATGGAAAACAACTAGGAAACTAGAAAAATCCACACCTTCAAGAGATGAAATTTACTAAATTCAAACCTTCCTAGCTGTAGAAGCCAAAATTGCAACTTTGACATGTAGGTTAGAGGCCTTAGAACTTTAGAGACTAGCCAGTATGAACCAAGTGTCTTCACCCATGTGCAACGGGTGCAATGCACCAGACCATGTCCTTGAGGAATGCCCCGTCCCAATGAACCAATTAGATAATGGATGTGCACAAGTGAATGATGCCACATATCAGAGACCGTTGAACAATCCCTATGCACCCACTTACAATCCAGGTTGGAGTAATCATCCAAAGTTTTTATGATCACAAAATCCAAATGTAGGCGGTCCAAGTTTCAATCAACAGAACCCAAGGCCTAATCCTATGATAAACACCCTGCCACCACCAGACTTTAATATTAATGATAAGAAACTTAGTTCTTTAGAGAAAAGCCTGAAAATCCTAGCTAAATGTAATGCTGACACCAATGTTACCTTAAGCAATTTCATGCAAACCATGGGCCAAATTCTGAATTCAAATTCTCAGGCTATAGCCCGCTTAGAAATTGATCAGCTGGCATCTATCATAAGTGAACGTGAACGAGGTAGGCTACCTAGCCAACCTGAATCCAACCCCGAGAATTAAAATGGTTGATCATTCTAAGGAGACTAGGTTAATCAAGTTAATGCTATTCATTCTTTGAGATCAGAAAAACAAGTGGATAATAAGGTAAATACACCTGACACTAGAGAAGACTTGAGTGATGAGTCTATTGAGCCTCTCACTGAACCATTCATAGAAATAACTAAACCATCACCCGAGTCATCAAAAGAAGAGGCACCCAAAGTAGAGTTGAAATCCCTTCCTGAGCACCTCAAGTATGTATATTTAGGTCCAGAGAAAACCTTGCCTGTAATTATTGCATCAAACCTGAATCCTAACCAAGAGAAGAAATTATTAGCAGTCTTAAGATAAAATCGAGAAGCAATAGGCTGGACCCTAACAGACATTAAAGGAATAAGCCTTTCCATAGTTCAACATAAGATACACCTAGAGGAACTGGTTAGTACTGAGACTAACCACATAGAAGAATCCAAGATAGAAATTAGTACTGATGCTAGTTTCAGTTTAAATAAGATAGAAAAAGGGAAAAAGAGAATAGATGATTTACCCAAAACTTATAAACCTAAAAGCCTATTCCCTTCAACCCTAGAAGTCAGTTCTTCTTACAAAAAACAAGAGGCAATGGAGTTGTTTAAGCAAGATCACATTAATTTACCTCTAGAATTAAAACTGCCTTTTATCACCATTCTGGCACCCATTGAATCAAACATAACTCCTAATACAAAAACTCCATTCATGAGCATTTTAGAAGAACAAATAGGAGAAATTCTTAATAAACATGGGTCTGAGAATGGGGTCACAAATTATATCTCTAAAATTAACAATGATTATATCAATAATGGGATAAGAAATTACCTTCCTAAGATTGGCAATCCAAAATCATTAGAATTTATCAATCCAGTATTCGACACAGGATAGTAAGCTGCATTATGTCTGGCTGAAGACAGTAAACTTAGTGCTTGTTGGGAGGCAACCCAATATTTAGTTTTCTTTAGTTTAATTTATCTTTTCAGTTGATTTTTTTTTAGGATAATTTGAATAAGTTGGAGGGAGAGCCCAAATTTTCAAAGGCATGTGCTGGACCAAAAATATAGTGAGTCAGGTGTATTCTTTCATATTTTTTATTATATCCTTTATTTTTTTTCTTCATTGAGGATAATGTCCATTAAGTTGGGAGGAAGAAAAATAAAAATTTTAAAAATTCTAAGTCCTAAAAAAAGTTAGTATTTAGTATTTAGACAACTGATTATGGTTAAGAATCGAATTAAACTAAGCATTTTTAAAAGAAAATTGATGCACAGATCAGAAAATCTATGAGATATTGAGGAATTAAGTATTAAAAAAATTCAATAAAGAGTTAAGTCTAGAACATAAAAAGTTTTTCTTGGAGTATTTCTAATTTTTTCTACTAGCATCAAAGAAAAGTCTACTTTTTATAGGCTTGTGTAGGATAACTATACATTTCTTCATATAAAAAAAATAAATAAAATAATTTTTATATAAAAAATTAAATAAAATAGTTTTTAAGTACTTCTCACTGAGTAACCGGACCTCTTTGCCTAAGCAAGCATTAAGTTTTGCATCAAAAGATGAGAAGGGCAAAGAAGCTCATTGTAAAGCTAGTCTTAACTCGTAGCCTGTTTGATTTGAGCTAGTAAGTTCAAAGGGTGTTCTATATCTAGTGCTCTAAAATCAACTGGTTTCAGAGTCATTGGCCTAAAACTCGCTACATGGATCAATTAGAAAGCTTGAGGGGTTAAGATACTCAATAATGGTACGATGTTAATATATAAAAAAAATATTGATTTTCCATCAAGTAATCAGATCCTGTTGCTTAAGTAAGCAATGATATTCGCATCAAAAAATGGATAACGTGAAAATAAAAACTAATAAATGAAGGGCAAAAGTAGCAATACACTTGCCTATATGAAAGATTAGATAAATCAGAGATAAAGATGGGATAATTTAAAAAAAATTTAGAAAAATTTAATATTCTTTACTTAATTTTTTTATTAATAAGTATTAATACCCCAATGATATGTAACACTTAATCTCTACTGAATATCAATGACCATTTTGAAAACTACTTAGGTAAAATTTGAAATGCTAAAGTTAAAAAGTATTTAAAACTAAATTCTTTCTTTACTTGAGGATGAGCAAAGCTTAAGTTGGGGGGTGTGATAAGTACCATAAATTCATCAATACAAGTATTAATTTATTAAGTAATTCATATAATTTTTAAGAATTATTAATTAATTAATAAATATTTTTAAGAAATTCATATTATTATTAATTAAAAAATTAATTAAAAAATAATAAAATTAAAAAATTAAAATTTATTATCAATGAAATGAGCTTATTTTTTTGACTATAATAAAATAAGTTTTGAACAAAACAAAGCTGAAACGGAGAAGATATGAATTTCTAAAGAAATAAAATAAATAAAAATTAAATAAAAAAAGAAAATGGCTCAGCCAGCTTCGTAAGCCAAGCCAAGCTGTCAAAGCCGACTGAGCCACAGAAGTTGCTAGTCGGTTGATGATCCAGGCATGGATCGTCAGCTCAGTAGACACCGATAAATCATGATGCGACACGTGGTGGACCTAGACCCTTAAAGGGTCCACGAAATCTATCACAGCTCACAGGGTATTTTGGACTTTTCACTTAGCAGTAGGAGGTATTGATTGGTTGAGGTGTACGGTGAAGTCAGTCCATGCGGTCCATGAGAATAGTAATTACGCAATCGAATGGATCCGATTGATTGCGGTCAAGATCGGATGGTGGAGGGAGTTTTTCTACATCAGACTTCATGTGGATCACCATCCAATGGCAGCTCTTGATCTAGGAGATGATCCAATGATCTAGAATGCTCTCGATGGTGATTAAAACTCCTGACGCATGATCAGTAGTCAGATTTCCTCCATCAACATGTGATCGGATGGCCAGAATTTAATACGATCTGATCTGGGCTGATACACATCCAATTTTAATGATTTTTGATCCATCGGATTTTGATCAATGGCCAGATTTCATCCAGATAATAGAATTCATCCAGAACTCTTTTTAATTTAATTTTTACTCAAATTTCTTCATATTTTGACTATCAAAAAGCTCCTTAGTCCCACATTGCCTAGAAGAAAACTCTCGAGACCTCCTAGCTCTATAAAAAGGACCCTAGGCCTCTAGAAATCAATATCTTCGATCAAGATGAAACTTTGGTACAGGGTGAAGCTAGGCTCTAGGTTAATGACTACTTCGAGGCAAATGGTGTCGAGAGAAAAAGCTGGGCTTCTACACCATCTTTCCATCCATGGTGATCCAAGATCAGAGATCAGGCTATTTTATTTTATTTTATTTTATTTTAAAATTTTATGTATTTAAATTTTAAAATTTTAATTAATACAAATTTTATTTTATGTTCTTTAAATTCATGCTCTTTATTTTTATTATAATTTAATTTTTGTACTTTAATTATTGCTCTTTATTTTTTTACAAGTAGATGCTAAGATCTAACTAGTAGATCTTAGTACCAAGTTTAAATTTCTGCATCCTTTAATTTTTGCTTTTCGACTTCACTTTTAATTTCAAAACTCTTTTTTTTTCTTTTTCTTTTAAATAATTAAAGATTTTAAATCTAAAAATACTAACTTCCGTATGAATTCGATCCGACTCTTTGTTATCTATGTATTTTTAATTATTTTAAGAAGTTGGATTAAATTGATAAATACGGTGTCTTAACAACAACATTGCGATCTTATCAAAGTCCCTTATGCGAATGCTATAGGTAGTGTGATGTACACTATGGTATGCTGTAGACCAAATATAGCACATGAGTGAGCATAGTTAGTAGATACACGGCTAACCCTAGAAAGGAACACTGAAAAGCATTGAAATGGATATTAAGATATCTACAAGGAATAAAGGATTATGATTTGGTGTTTGGTGGGCAGCCGAGAGGATTTTGAGATAGAGGTTCGGGTCCTTTGGAAGAATTTGTAGATACAAATTATGCAGGTGATCTTGATACAAGAAGATCTATTATTGGATACCTCTTCTGCATGTATGGTGGACCGATGTCTTGGAGATTAATTCTTCAATCAATCATGGCCTTGTCTACCACTGAGATCGAGTATATTGGCATTATTAAGGCTGTAAAGAAATCACTTTGGCTTAGGAGGCTGATTGTTGAGATGGGGGTGGAGCAAAGCAAGGTAAAACTATACAGTGATAGTCAGAGTGCTTTGCTACTTATACATAATGCAGTCTATCATGCGCGCACAAAGCATATAGATGTGAGGTACCATAGGATCAGAGAGCAAGTTGAGGAAGGTGAAGTGTAACTAATGAAGGTTCATACAAATGAGAATTAGTCTGATGCACTCATGAAAGTACTCCCCAGAGATAGTTTTTAGATGTGTGTGGCACGGATGGGTTTGCAAGGAAGAGATGAGTTCATAAGAACTTAGAAGCACCAAGGTGGAGAATGTGAGCTCAGAAATAGTGCTTCTAAGTCTTGAGAATAGGAGAAGATAGGTCATGGAAAGACTGAAGTGAGTAGGAAGAGAAATCAGTCTGGATAGTAAAGTTCACAAACATAGCCGGCTCACCCTGAGACTGGGTCGGCTAAGTTAAGAACTAGATCGGCTCGATCTAGGACTAGATCGACTATATCTCAAAGAAAAATATAGATAAAAAGTAGTATTTTTGAGTTATTGGCATGCTACATAACTAGATTAGCTCAGTCTAAAACTGAGCCGATCAAGTCATAGGTTAGCCGGCTCAATGTTAAACTAAGCCAGCTCAATTTTTGTAGGTCAGTTTTGTATATGTGCATTGTTTTGGATTTGAAACATTTTTCTATGAGCTTAGGCTTGATCCTTTTATAAAATATATATACTGAAAATAGATCAAGATTATATATGATGCTGAATTTATTAAAATAAAACTCTTTTCTCCCAGAAATCTCTACTACTCTTCTTTTCTATTCCTTGAATCTATTGATCATGCTTTTGCAATAATCTCTAAGGAGTTCTTCCTTATTGCTTGGCTAATCATCAGTGACCATGCCGGTCCATGTGTGTAATTAATTTTCATAACATGAACCTGCCAAGTATTTGAAGATATCCTTCAGTGCTCTCCAGTACTTCTTTCCAAACTGAGCCATAAACCTACTCACCTGACTCACTGCATGGGCTAAATCTAGCATACAATATACCATATAGTACATAATATTTTCCACATCAGAAGCACTGGAATCTTTTCCATCTCCTAAATTTTCATCTCAGTATGCAGTGACATGATCTTAGAGAGTCTCACATGCTCGGCTAGTGGCAGCTCAGTCGATTTGTCCTCCTTCATTTCAAATCTCTCCAAGACCTTCTTAATATATCCTCCCTAAGATAGATGTAGCAGCCTCTTGGTTTTGTCTCTGATGATTATCATACCAAGGATTTTCTTTGTAGGCCCCAAGTCCTTCATCTCAAACTCTAGAGACAAAGCTCCTTTTAACTCCTGCACAACTTCCTTACTCTTGCATGCTATTAGCATGTCATCTACATACAAGAGTAAGTATAACAAAGATCAATCTTATAAAGACCTCACATATACACATGGGTCATAATCATACCTAGAAAGTCTAATACTTCTCACATAAATGTCAAACCGCTTGTACCACTATCTAGGAGACTGCTTCAATCTGTACAGCAATTTCTTCAATAAACTGACCACTCTCTTTGACCCAGGCTCTCTAAAGCCTTGTGGCTGCTCCATGTATATATTCTCCTCCAAATTTTCTTGGAGTAATGCTATCTTAACGTCCATTTACTCTAGCTCCAAGTCACGAGCAGCAATTATGCTCAAGATCACTCTAATGGATGTACGTCTAACAACCGAAGAGAAGACTTATGAGTAATCAATTTCTTCTCTCTATGAGTACCATTTTGCTACTAGCCTAACCTTGTACCTCACTCCACCTTGCTCTAAAGGTGCCTCTTTTTTGATGAAAATCTATTTGGAGCCAATGGATCGAGCATCATCCGGTAGACTCACCAGCTACTATGTTCGGTTCTTCCTAAGAGACTCCATCTCTTCCATCATGGCCTGCATCCATGACTTTCAATCTGGACTCTTCATGGCCTCCTCAAAACTCTCTAAATCTTCATTGAAAGTGATGAGAGTATAAGAGATAGTCTCATCAATGCCATATCGCACTGATTTGCGAATAGTGTGCTTCGACTTGTGCGGTGCCACTCCTCTTGCAGTATGTTGACCCCATAATTGATTTTAATGATTGCTAAACTTTGAGTATTTAAGTACTTAATCATGTATTTCAAAAGTGGATGTAGATCTTTTCAGGTGTTCAAATTGAAGAAATTAATTTAAGAAAAGATCCACACAAAAATTACTAAGTCAAGAGCTTCAAGAAAATTGAATTGATAAAGATCCTTGAAGAAGGGCAAAATAATAATTTTACTAAGTTAGAAGAAAATATATTTTAAAAGTCTCAAGAGCAACTAGAGAAAAATTCTAATCTTTTGAATGTAATTTCATATTTTTTGGGTATCAAATTTGAAAGAAAATCAAGTTTTAGTAAAAGGGTCAACCCTAGGGTTGACCCTTGGGTCATCCCCTTTAGAAATGAATAGCTTGGCACATTTTTGGCATATTATTTTTGCATGGCTTCATAAAAGGGTCGACCTATGGGTCAACCCCTAGTGAAAGGGTCGATCCTTGAGTCGACCTCTATTGCACAAGAAACTGAATAGAAAGTTGAATTTTTGAGTGCTGTCCAAGTATCGACACCTGAGGAAAAAGTATCGACACCTGAGAAAAAAGTATCGATACCTAAGTAAAAAGTGTCGACCTTAGATCACAAGATGTCAACCCCAGATCAAAAAGTATCGACCCTTGTAGAAATAGTGTCAACCCCAATGTCGGGATAGGCATAACAGCTAGTTTTCTATAGCTTTTCAAATAATCATTTCTCCACTCCAACGGCTAATTCAAGGCTTCCAATGATTAGAACTGATCTTCAAGCTATCACAAAGAGTATAAAAGGCTAGAGATTCAATGAAAAAGGTAGGAAAAGTGATTTAAAAAGAAAAATCATTAGATTGAGTGAGGATTATTGAATACCAATTGGAAAGAGAAAAAAAAGAAGAATTAGTGCACAAAATTGAGAGCTTTTAAAGAGAAATCATCTCCAACTTCATCCTCATCCTTTTAAGCATTTCTCAAGAGAAGTTGAAGCATCATTTGATCAATCCAATAGCAACTTCCTCAAGCTTTAAAGAGTTCAAACTTTTATTTCTATTTTATGTTGAATTCTTATATTTATATTTTTATTTCTTTATAAGTTTCTTTGGGAGGAAAGAAACTTGGGGTGTAGGCAAGTCCAAGTCGGTAATTGAATGGTGTAAAGATTATGGTTGGTGCTCCGAGGTTAAAACTAATTGGGTTGATAGTGAACCTAAAAAACTTTGATGTAGGATTGTGGTTGGTGAGCCCGATAAAATCAACTGAATTTATTTGTGATCCTGGATTAAAATAAATACACTATAATCTAGGATTATAGTAGAATTTTTAAGGAGAGCTTGGAGAGTTGACGTAGGTGCGGGGTTGTACCAAACCACTATAAAGTTTATGTATTTGTATTATGATTTTGATTTTCTTATTTTCTTTATTTGCTTTATATATTTGCATTATCTAGTTGCTTTTAATTCCACTACTCCACCTTGCTTATGTTGGAAATTATGTCCTAAAGCCAATTGTCAGCCTATTGATGGTTGAGCTATTTTGTAATTATAATTAATTGATTAATTAATAAAAATATTTTGGCATCTTTTTCATCATAAGTTTACATCTTCTAATGAACTCCATTATTGTGATGAAGTCCTTAGAATTGTTTAGTTTCGATAAAGAGAGGATTTATCGATTAGTCCTAAAATTTATTCACGACCAAATGATAGGCTATTAAATAGGACAACAGCATCTATCGAGCATAGATCGCTATATGCCATATAGGTTGATTGTTCTCTTAACCAAGGAGTGTGGAGATACTGGTATGGCATATAGGTGAGATGTACGGGTACATCATCATTGAATGTGATCAACTTTAGAGCATTCTACTATCGAGAATGTCTCTGATGAGATAAAGATATAAGTATCCCATAGATCTAAGATCACCTCAGTAACGTACAAGCAACTCACTATGCTCTGGTACCGGACTAACTAAATTTTTAATTCAGCAATTAAAGACTTTTGGGCATAGTCAAGTACTTGTAAAGTTAGAGTGTGATCAAGATGAAATTGACCACTCCAAGAGTTGGAGAAGAATGTATCACTGTATTTCAATATAGCAAAACATTGGCCAGAGTAATCCATCAGATGGTTTTGATATTTTGAAATATAATGTGGACAACCTGATCAAAGTTGATAGTTGAACTCTGAGGTGTCCTATGAGTGTTGTGGTCAAGGAGATGAATTATTTGGAAACTATATCTGCATGGATTCTAAGGATGGTGTTCTACACCTTCGACCTATTCAATCGTTGGGTATCATTGCTAGATGGTCATTTTGATTGGTACAAAAATTTATTTCTATGCTACCAACTTAGGTTTGAATTTATGAGATCACATACATTAGAGCTTATGATCTGATCGAATGGTTGATCAATGATTAAGAATCGTTCTAGAGTTAAACAATCAATATGATTGATGTTTAACCTAGTGCAAGTGTTGTAGGAGGATCGATTAGCAATTGGATTATTAATTAGCTTAATTTAATTAAGCCAATAGGCTAAGATTAATTTTAATTTAATATAATTTAATTAAATTTAATTTGGACTTGATTGGATCAAGTTCAATTGGTTTATTGGATAAGCCAAGTGCAAGAAAGAACTAGTCCTAGTCTAACTAGGATTTGGATTAACCCAACTTTTTAATTTGGTTAAAAAATAAATCAAAATTAAATCTAATTTAATCTAATTTAATTAAGTTCTTAAATGGGTTAGGGCTTTATTTAATTGGGTTGATTTAATCATGATTTTATTTAGTTAAAAGATCTTATTTGACTAAGTCAAAATAGGAGTCCTAGTGTGACTAGGACTTCCTATCACTTGTGCCACTTAATCATCACTCCCCATGCCCTTTTTGTTTTATTTCCTATATAAAAATTCTTCACTCCCATGGCTTCTCATGCCCTCTTTCTCTCCTCCTTATCTCATAAGGCAATTTGTTGGAAGACTAAGTCGAAAGAGGAGTTAGTTTTGCTTAGGATTCTATGAGATAGAATCCTTGTTGACCAAATCACCTTCCCTTGAGTATCACCCCCTCTTTTAATTAATTCTTCTCTTATTCTATGAAAATAATCTCCTTTTTTATGCACCCTCCTTTTCTGGTCCACGCCAATAATTATGGAGGAGGCACCCAAGAGTTGGGCACCCCAACAACTTTCCATGTTTGGATATTCCTAGTTTAAGATTTTGATCTAACTTGGATTCTTCTTTTTCTCTATTTATTGGATGAATTTTATTTTAATTTTTGCATAAAATATAGAGCTTTGGGAGAGGTTTGGGGTGTGCAAAAATTAGAGGATGAGGGTCCTTGGGCGTGGGGGTTGCATAGGTACCAAACTAGGTGTCTAGGTGAGAGAAAAGAGAAGAAGAAGAGGGTCTTCTTCTAGGGCTGTTTTATTTTCAATCTCTCCTCCTTTTTTTGAGTTTTTTCTAAGAGAGTCTCAGATCAGTAAACTCTCATCTTCCTTTTCATATTTTGATGAGTCTAAATTTCAAAGAAGAAAGCATCGGATCGATCGTCGAAAGAGGATCAGCATAGTACTAGCATGCTGTGCTGATTTCCTACATTAAACTT
This sequence comes from Cocos nucifera, assembly GCA_006176705.1. Classification (NCBI taxonomy): domain Eukaryota; kingdom Viridiplantae; phylum Streptophyta; class Magnoliopsida; order Arecales; family Arecaceae; genus Cocos; species Cocos nucifera. Next base: position 390,743 of record QRFJ01000654.1, read on the forward strand.
CAAATCAGAGATCGTAGACTCGTGTGGATGACACCTAGAGACCGGATGCATGTGTGGCTCATGACATCATCCTCAAGCCCAGATCAGCAAGTTAGAATGTCTAACTTGCTCAGGTAATAGATATGATCTATAAACTTCATACCTGCATTTGATGTAGTGTAGATCTAGGTTGATTTGATCAACCTTTTACTTTCTTATTTAATTTTAACTTCTGATTTAATATCATACCTTGATCATGTAATAGATCTAAGATCTAGGTACTTATATATTTATTTAAATAAATATTTAATTTATTTAAATCTTTCGCTGTAAGATCTTAAAAAAGTTTCAAGATCTATCTGTAAAATTCTAGATCTGGTTCCTTCAACTTATTCACCACAAGTATTCAAGTTCTTTTAATAGGAAGCACATATTTGCATTGGAATATAAGTTGGCCAAATTTTTTTAGAAACTTAATTCACCCCCCCTCTTAGGTAGCCGTACTTGGACAATAATTGGTATTAGAGCAGGTACTCTATTATTAGTTATTGACCTAACTGTCAAGAGCTAAAGATTTAGACAATCCAAATGGATTCTTTATTTAGTGAAGGCTATTCTATTGATAGTCCCTCAATGCTTAATGAATAAAATTATAGTTATTGGAAAGCACGCTTGCGTATCTTCATACAAGCAAACGATTATAACTTATGAAAGATTATAATCGATGGCTCACACATCCTCAAAGCATTGCTTGAGCATGATAAAGAAATGAACCAACTAAATGCTAAAGTAATGAATTTACTTTATTATTTATTAAACATAAATATTTTTAATATATTTTTTTCATATATTTTAGCAAATCAAATATAGAAGAAATTATAAACTACTTTTGAGGAAGCAAATCAAAGATAAACATCAAGCTTCCTAGAAAAAAAGAAAGCTCACCCCAACCTATGCCTCATGGTTCATGAGAATGAAAAGAAGAAAAAGAAGAAGAAACAATGGAGAAAGAAAGCAATAATTAAGGGAGAGCAAGTCAAAGAAAAGCTAAATGAGAAAGAGAAAGAAAGTGCTATAAATTTTTGTCTCATGACCAATGACAATGAGGTAAACATTAATGACTCTTTCAATTTTACTTTTAATGAGTTATTTGATGCCTTTAATGAATTAATGGATGAATTCAAAAATTTAAGGCTATAAAATAAAGAGCTTAAAAGATTAAATCTTCTTCTAGCTAATAAAAAGAATAATCTTTCGAGTGAAAAAGAAGATCTTTTTAAAGAAATAAATTCTTTGGCTAAAGAAAAGAATGTACTTTTTAAAACTAAAAAATCTTTAGTTGAAGAAAATACTAAGTTGAAAGAGAAATTCAAAAAATCAAAATTTTACATTGAAGAAAAAGAAAAATTATTGGAAGAAAAGAAATCTCTTATGAAAGAAAATAAAAAATTAAAAAAAAAGATTGAAAACTTGAATCCCATGCTTGAAAAATTTACTATTGGATCTCAAAAGCTTCAAGCAATTTTAAATAATCAAAAAATTATTTTTGATAAAACAAGAATTAGTTATAATTCATTGAGAAAATAAAAATTTATCAAAAATATGTTTGGCAAAGCTTCATTTGAAAATTACATAATTATATATTTTAAATATAATAAAGTTGGCCATAAAATTTCTGAATGCAACACCAAAAGAATCGGCTAAACCTTAAGTAAGCAAGTATGGGTTCCAAAAGATACCATAAGCTCTAACATCAATGGATCTAAGATGGTTTGGGTACCAAAAATTAGAAAATAATTTTGTAGGTATACCAAGGATCCAATGGAATAAAAAGAGAAAAAATTTATGGATGGATGCCTTGGAAATGAAATTTGATGGGTGATGATATTTGATAAAATCTAAACTTTTCTCACATCATGCCATCATTATTTAGTAAATATATTTTAATTATTAATTAGCATAATTATTAAGCATGTTTGATTGATTTTGATGATTTGTCATTGCTTAAAATGATCGTACTTTATAAATTGAAAGTTTGATGTATTAACTTTAATGATTTGTTAATATGTATGCATATGATAAATTCTTTCATGTTTTGATAAGTATGATTGATTTTGATGCTTGCAATAATTTGAATGTCTTGATTTTAAAGATTAATATGCTCTCCTCTATATATCTTGCTTTGGATGAAATGGTTTATAGTAAAAATTCAACATGATATTTTAAGCCTCCCCATATTAATTTTACAATTGATGAATTTAAATCAAATGATGCTTAATTAGATATGAATGTTTTAATTGCTAAACTTACAAATTGAATAAATTTTGATATTCTCCCATAAGATACTTAATTATCAAAATTCTACTAAAATTTTGCAAGGAATAAGTATTTGAAGATAAGTCTTTCTATTATAAAGACCAAGTGCTTAATTTGTTGATATGCCTTGTATCTTAGGTTTACCTCTAAGAATTTGAAATTTTCTTGTTGAACCAAATCCCATAAGACCATTATCTAAATTCTCCTTGATTTGATCATACTTGATTTGTTTGATTATCATACACCTAATTGATTAATTTTTTTTATCCCCTAAATTTACTTAAAAATATTTCTTGATTATTGATTTGATTACCTGTTTGATCTTAATAGAGAATATTAGTTTTAAGTAATTAGTATCAAATAGCTTGCTATTTGTCATGTATTTGATTGATTTATCCTTAGGCAAAAAGAGAGGATTATTTTTGTTTCAAATCTGATTTTGCACAACTATATGTTTGATATGATATCATTTGAAATAAATTCAAAAATATACATCTTTTCTAAACCTAATTGCATGATATTTCATATGAAAAGGAAGAGATAATCTTTTTGAAGAATAACTAAAATTTTTTTATGATTTATCCTGACTAATTTGCTGATATTAATTCAAATTGATTTATCATTCTAAATCTTTAAAACTATTTTATTTGAAGCAATTCATCTCTACTTAATTCAAAACTAAAATCATTAGTATCAAGCAAAATTTGAAATTGATCTTTAAGTGATATTGAACTAGCAAGAAAATCATGATATGGTCTAAACATTAGTTCAATTGGTATCATAATTTCAGCATAATAGGTATCAAGAAGTTTCTTCCTAAGAAAATTCTCACTCTTGATATCATTGGTATCATTCTTGACATGCATTTTGTTGTATTTTTTTTTGGCAAAAGAATTGAATATAATATTTCAAATCTATTTTATATTAATATACTCTTGATATGATATCTCTTGAGACAAATTTAAAGAATCTCATACATTTTTTTGAACTTAATTGAGTGAATGTTTTGTTTGATTAATACTTATTTCACTTAGCTGATGCTTGTACTTTTAAATTATATTTAATTTTAAGATGGCATTATTTACTAAAGTAAGGAAGAGAAATTATTAAAGAAGAAATGACCAATTATTTGAAAAAAGCTTTAAAATTAAAAATATCTTTCAAATTAAATAAAATTAAATTTAGTAATTAAATTCATGTTTAATCTGCTGATTTGAAAGAAAAAGAAAGAGAAAAATTTAAAAATAAATTTATCCAACATTAATTATGAAAAATAAGGGGAGTGATATTATCTAGCTTTGATTGAAAATTTTAATTAGCTTATATTAAGGTAAATGAACATTGATTTCATTATACTTTTGAGCCTTAATATGATGATTCCATTTGATCTATATACTTTTGATTTGATTATCAAATTATTTTTGAAAACTATTTGAAGTGAAAAAAAGTTTGAGACATATTCTTGCTCCAAAAAAAATAATTTTGATACATTCTTATAATTTTGAAGCTCATTGAAAAATATAATACTGAACTTTTCATATGCCAAACTTTAAACTTGATTTGCATGATCATTTTTGGCAAATGATTAAAGTTAAATTGAATTTAAAAATAAATTCTTACTCTAAGAAATGAATTTCTAAACTAAATTTTGAAATTCATTTAAAAATTTAAATTTGATCCTAAATTTCTGATGTACATTGTAAAATTCTTATGAATAATTGGTATTGAAGTAATTTTTACTCAAAGAAATAAATTTAAAAATATAAGTATCTTTTACTTTGATTCTATTTTATTTTATTTTGCTTAATACATTCACCATATATATCTTTTCCAAATTTAATTGATTAAAATTTCTTAAGATAAAAGATTGAATATTAAAGTACATATTATACTTGATTTCGTGGTTAAATCTTTTGAAAAGCTCTATTCCTCTTAAAGCTTAAAAGTATATATTTAAAAATTTAATTAAAAGATTATATTCATTTCAAAAAGGTGGAGAGTCTATAATATTTGAATTCAAGCTAACTTTTGAAAAGAAAGAAATATTAACTCAAAAGGAGAGATGATTTCTTTGATTTGATTTTATGAATTTGATACATCTCTCAATTTAATATCTTGATGTTGATTTTGATATTTTTTTCTATTCTTTTTTATGAGCTTTTTGATGTTATCAAAAAGGGAGAGAGGTATATTGAGTATATTCTTAAAGAATTAATACTTAAGAAACTCAATGAATTTCATGCTTGGAACCTTAATACTCATTATTTTGAATTGAAATAGTATTTTGATATGAGTATATAAATTATGTGAAATATTAATTAGAGCTTTTATGAAGTGTGCATTTATGTTTATGTATATTATTACTTCATGACTTATACTAGCTAATTTATTAAAATATATTAAATTATATTTTTATGCATATACTCAACATTTTGCCATCATTAAAAAGGGATAGATTATTGACCCCATGATTGATTTTAATGATCACCAAACTTTGAGTGTTTAAGTATTTAACCATGTATTTCAAAAGTGGATGTAGATCTTTTCAGATATTCAAATTAAAGAAATTAATTCAAAAAAAAATCCACACAAAAATCACTAAGTCAAGAGCTTCAAGAAAATTGAATTGATAAAGATCCTTGAAGAAGGGCAAAATCATAATTTCATCAAGCTAGAACAAAATAAGTTTTGAAAGTCTCAAGAGCAACTAGAGAAAAATTTTGATCTTTTGGAGGCAATTTCACATTTTTTGGATGTCAAATTTGGAAGAAAATCAAGTTTTAGCAAAAGTATCAACCCTAGGGTCGACCCTTAGATCATCCCCTTTTGAAATGGGCAGCTTCGCACATTTTCGGCACATTATTTTTGCATGGCTTCACAAAAGGGTCGACTCATGGGTCAACCCCTAGTGAAAGGATCGACCTCTGTTGCATAAGAAACTGAATAGAAAGCTGAATTTTTGAGTGTTGTCCAAGCGCTGACACCTAAGGAAAAAGTATGGATACTTGAGAAAAAAGTGTCAACACCTGAGTAAAATGTATCGACCTCAGATTACAAGGTGTCGACCCCAGATCAAAAAGTATCGATCCCTGCAGAAAAAGTGTTGACTCCAATGTCGGGACAGGCATAACGGCTAGTTTTCTAAAGCTTTTCAAATGGCCATTTTTCTACTCCAATGGCTAGTTCAAGGCTTCTAATGGCTAGAACTAATTCTTAAGCTATCACAAAGAGTATAAAAGGCTAGAGATTCAATGAAAAAGGCGGGAGAAGTAATTTAAAAGAAAAAATCATTAGATTGAGTGAGGATTATTGAATACCAATTGGAAAGTGAGAAAAGAGAGGAATTAGTGCATAGAATTGAGAGCTTTTAAAGAGAAATCATCTCCAACTTCATCCTCATCCTCTCAAGCAATTTTCAAGAGAAGTTGAAGCATCATTTGAGCAATCCAACAGTAACTTCTTCAAGCTTCAAAGAGTTCAAACTTTTATTTTATGTTTTGTACTGAATTCTTATACTTATATTTTTATTTGTTTACAAGTTTTTTTGGGGGAAAAGAAACTTAGAGTGTAGGCAAGACCAAGCAGGTAATTTAATGGTGTAAAGGTTGTGGTTGGTACTCCTAGGTTAAAACCAACTAGATTGATAGTGAACTCAAAAAGTTATCGGTGTAGGGTTGTGGTTGGTGAGCCCGACAAAACCAACTAGATTTATTTGTGATCTCAGGTTAAAATAAACACACTGTAATCTAGGATTATAGTAAAATTTTCAAGGAGAGCTTGGAGAGTGGACGTAGGAGCGGGGTTGCACCAAACAAAAGAGAGAGATGTAAAGCAATAGTGTAGTAGTACCATGCTAGAGCTTGATCTTCTCTGACTTCTCCAACCCCATAACTTATTGGAAACTTCATCTTCAAGTAATATGTTGAGACCATGGTCCGAAGTGAATTCAAACTAGGTCGGCCAAGAATCACATTATAAGCTAAGAGAGCCTATACCACTAAGAAGTCAACATGAGCCTTAGACTGCCTTGGATATCAGCTAGCTACAATTAGCAAAGTAATTATTCATTCCACCAGCATAGCATCACTGGCGAATCTTACTAATAGAGAGCTCATTGGTCCCATTCGACTGTCAAGTATAGATATTTTAGAGAATGCATCATCAAATAAAACATCAGCAGAGCTTTCATTATCAATCATAATGCAGTATACATCATAATCAGCAATATTTAATGTTACTACAACCACATCATTGTATGAAAATTGAACCTCCTGTTCATCTTCTTTAGTGAAAGCAATGGGTTCCTCGATCCTTTGTCTTTTTATTGGCTCTACAGATTTGCTACCTTCTCCCTATCGATGTCCCCTAGCAAAGGTGTTAATGATTCCAAGTGGGGACTAATCTCCTTATAGCTCATCCCTCCAGGATGGTTTTGGTTGTGGTAGGACTCTTAGCCGATCCTTCCTTCTTTTCAGTTAATGTCTCAAAAAGTGGTCCTATCGAATATCATCTGATGAGCTCCTCAATTTCATCTTGGATCTGAATGCATTCTTTAGTATCGTGACCATGGTCATGATGGTAGAGATAGTACTTGTTGGAGTTGTGCTTGGCTGGATAAGAACTTTTTTGCTAGGACTTTAGTAAAGGGATCAGTCAAGTTTTTCTTTTTATCGATCTTCTAAAGGTCGACATCACCTCAATCCATAATCTCCTAGATCAGATGGTAGTGATACAGTATGTGCTTTATCCGCTAGTGTACTTTTGGTTTCTTTATCTGAGCAATGGCACTAGTGCTGTCATAGTAATGGCACCAGTGCTGTCATAGTAGAGCAGGACTGATCCATCAAGAAATGGTGCTATTGAAAATAGTATCCCAAAGCCAATCATCAGTCTATTAATGATTGAACTATTTTACGTAATTATATATAAATTATTAATTAAATAAAAATTATTCTGACTTTTCAACATAAATCTTTCATCTTGTAATGAACTCCTATCTATTGTGATGATGTTCTTAGAACTATCTAGAATCGATAAAAAAAAAATTTATCATTTAGTCCTTAAAATAGTTCACGATCAAATGATACGTTGTTACTATGGATGATAATCTTTATCGAGTATAGGTCGTTATACGTCATATAGGTTGATTATCCTCTTAACCAAGGAGTGTGGAGATACTAGTATGGCATGCAGGTGAGATGTGGGGTACATCTGCACTGAACATGACCGACTCCAGAGCTTTTTTGCTATCAAGAATTGCTCTGATAAAATATGGGCATAAGTGTCCCTCTGACCTGAGATCACCATGGTAACTTTCGAGCAACTCACTGTGCTTTGGTGCAGGACTACCTAAATTTTTAATTCAGTAATAAAAGATTTTTGGGTACAGTCAAGTACTTATGGAGTCGGTACGTGAGTCAAGATGGGATTGACCACTCTTAGACATAGGAGCTATGTTCAATAGTATTTCAATTAACAAAGCCTTGACTAGGGTAGTCCTTATGAGGGATCATAGGACTAATTACTTTGAGATAATTTGAATATATCTTTCAGGGTTGACAGTTTAACCCTGAGTCATCATATGCATAGAGGTCAAAGGGATGAATAAAGTAGTAACCATATTCATGTAGGTTTTGAATGTTGCGATTGCACTATTTGGCCTATCCGAACATCAGGTACCATTGCTAGATGGTCACTTCGATTAGTATAGAAAATTGATTCTTGTGCCATCGGCTTAGATTCGAACCTGCAGGGTCACACACACTAGAGATTCCTACCCAATCTAATGGCTGATAAAGAGAAATCTAATTAGTGATTTGATCACTAATTAACTTAATCTAATTGAGTAATGATTCTTGGTTCAAGTCCAATTGAATTGGATTTAGTTGGATTTGACTCGATTAGGTTATGAGATGACCTAATCATCGAGGAGGTTAAATCCCTGATTTGATCAGAGGTTTATCTTAATTAATTCTTGATTTGATTAGAATTTAACTAAGCCTAATTAAGCCTAAATAAGTTAGATTTAATCTGGTCTAATTGGGCCTAGCCAAATTAGGTTGGATTGGGTCTTAATTGATAAAGTTTTGAAAGACTATTTTGGCTAGTCTTATGCCCAATCAACCCTGATCTTGCACCCCCCTCCCTTCTCA
>QRFJ01000654.1:399214-479398 GCA_006176705.1 Cocos nucifera
CACCAATAAAATTATAATGTTGTGTATTGATGATTTTGCTTTCCTTGCTTTCTTTATTTGCTTTATTATTTTGCATTATCTAGATTCTCTTTAATTCACTACTCCACCTTGCTTATTCACACCAAGATTCAAGTTTCTTCTAATTAGTAATCACATATTTGCATTAGAGGTATCTAAATTGGCCAAATAATGTTTTAAGAGACCACAATTCATCCCTTCCTCTTGGCATAGTCATACCTGAGCAAATACGGTTATCCGCAGAGTCCTACTCCTCGTGGCTGCCTCTCTTACTTCCTCCAAGAATAGATCACTTCTCCATGCTGTCCTCCATAGGTGTATCACCGCTTCTCGGACCTACCACTCCACCCTCAAACTAATCACAACCCGAGGTGTTAAATGGTGAAGACCAATCAACCTATATCCAAGAGCTTTTTCAAATGCATCTATGTTGTCTCACAACTCCATCGTATACTTTCTAGCATCAACATATACTTTTTTAATAAACTATCATATTTTGAACTTGACGACAAAAATCTTTGAGAATGTGAATCCCAATAGCAGAGAAACCCCTTCATACTCTCATAAAATCCAAATGAGTATCATCCTATTTTCGACTTTGGTCCAACATTGCTTCTATTAGCTCTCTTTATCCAAAGCTATGCAAGATATGTCGAACACCTTTAGGTGGCCAAAGTCTCCAACCTTCTTCCACCTTCCAAGGATAGCCATCTGAAAGTCCTGTCTTTATCTCTCTATCTCTGTGACATACCACTCTTACATCTCCTCTTCTCTTTCTCTACTACCTTATTCTTTTATTCTTTTCCTGTTAATTCTATTTCTATTCTTCGTGTCGTTGTTATCTTTATCTCTAGGTCCTTTGCTCTCTTTATTTCTTTTTCTATTCTTTCTCTTCATCTATATTTTGTTTATTTTCTCTTCCTCTTCGTATCCTTCTCTTTTCTTCTATGTCTATTTCAAATTTCATTTCTATGCACTTCCCCTATATTTTTCCCTTCATCTCCTTAGTATTTATCTCATCTCCTCTCGTTATTTTCATCTTTTCTCTTTTTTATCTCTTACTTTTTCCACTTTCCTTTTTCTTATTCTCTTCTAATCTCGTTTCCTTATTCTGTCTTTCTATTTTAATTTCCTATTACTTTATCTTTTTATACTCTTTCTCCTCTTACATTCTTCTCTATTGCTCTCTCCTCTCTTTTCTATACCTCTGTAACTTCTTTCTACTTCCTATTACCTTTTCCTCGTATTCTCTGTATTTGCAGTCTTGTCGACTATGCGCTATTGTTTTCTTGGTTATATCCTCTTCTATTTCTTGTTTCGTCTGATATATCCCATTTCCTTTTATTTTTGTTCTATTTCTTTGACTTTTCTATGCTTAACTCACCTTCTGTTTCTTTCATCTGTTAAGTTCTTTTTCTTGGCATTTCTATCTATTCTCTCATTATTCTATTTTTCTACTCTCTTGTACTATATCTCTTGTATTCTATACTCTCTCTATTTCTTTTAGCCTTCCTCCTTTGTTCTCATGAACTCTATATTCCTTTGCTATTCCTGCCTTTATACTTGTGTATGTTTTCCTTTTCTGTGCTTAACCTCTTTTTTTCTGCATTCTTTACTTGTCTATCCTATTATCTTTTCTCTCGTCTACTTATTCTTTTATCTTCCTCTGATTATATCTCTCTACCCTGACCTGCTCATGCATTCTCTATCCTCCTCTCTTATGTGTATTCTCCTTTTCGCTCTTCTTCTTGCTACTCTCTATTATACTGTGATCTTTTTAATGCTTTCTGTCTTTTCTTCCACTTATTTCTGTCATATTTATGAGAATTGAGAATTCTTGTGAAGAAATCCACGCACAAGAGGGTGCATGCCCTTCCTTCTCATGATCTTTAGTGGATAATATCAGATGATTAGTATTTGAATTCAAATGGAGTTTGAATTCGAATAAGCAACCACCTGATCCTTATGCCTCCACGCGCTCTCTACTCTATTTGGCATGAATTAAAAGGAGTTTTGTGAAGGGGAATGTGAAGAATCGGAGAAGATAAGTCCCTCTCCACGTGGTCCACTCAATTGTGCATAGAAAATACTGAGAGTTTCTTGAGAGAAATTCCAAGAGTGCTGCACAGGGTTTTGGGTGAGTGCTGCCCTAGGATTTTAGCTTAGGTTTTGGGAAGAGAGAATGTGAGTTGTGAGCATCACAAAATCACATGACTCTCGAGAGACCTTCCTCTACCTCTCCCCTACCTCTGGTAATTTTTTGGAGCATCCAAAATTGTTGGAGGGAGATCGGATCAGTTCAATATAAAATAGCCATTGAAGGGTTCCGACATCGAGCTAGCACTTGAAAGGAGTCGATCAAGACTAAGAGCCTTGTGTGGATGATTTGTGAAGGTCTGACACATTGCATGGCTACAATGCAATGTGCGAACCTCCCCGACAATGATCAAATTATGGTGATCGACTATCCGTGCAAGGTAATATGTTCTGAACACACAGAGCAGTAAAAATAGTTTTATTGCAGTTACAATTTTTATTTTCAGATTTGCATGCATATATGATATATTAGATCCTATAGCATGTAGGGTTTCTAGATTAGATCTATAGATTTTATTATTAATTTAATTAATAATTATTTTTATTATGGAAATAATTTTTGAAAGTAGAGATAGAACCCCTACACGCTCCCATCAAATGATATCAGAGCAGCAAGGTTCTTTGATGTATTATATATGCATGATTTAGATTATTTTTAGATTAGATCCAAATAATAATCTAATCTAAAAAATAAAAATGATGATCGCACAGACTGTAGGTTGTCCTGCTGTAAGATTTATCCTTTATAGTGGAGCAGTTATCTTGGTATATTATGATCTATAATATTGATCATAAAAGCTTTAGATTAGATCTAATAATTTTTATGATGTATTTGAAGGGTTTGATCTAAATTTTATGATGAATTAATGTTTAGATTAGATCTAAATAATTTTGTGCAGAGTGTATATTTTAGATTAAACCTGAACAGGATTTTAGGAAGGTTCTATTTGTCAGTCGAGCCAGCTCACTCAGGAATCGAGCCAGCTCGACCAGCGTGCCAATCAGATATGGCTTTTGGATTGATGCTCCAGCCAGCTCGATCAAGAATCAAGCTGGCTTGGCTTCAATTCAAGCCAGCTTGGATTGGATCCGAGCATACCAGATAGGAACGATGGCTTTTGGATCTTCAATCCAAGCCAGCGATCTCAAGAACTGAGCCAGCTCGACTTCTGCTCAGGTCAGCTCAGATGAGATCCGAGCCAGCTCGACTAAAAAGTTGGCTAAATGCCTAAATTGGTTGGTTTTATGAAATCAAACCTACATCTAGTACTTGTTTATGAAATAAGCTGACCTATTTTTGAAATGAGTCGATCTATTTAGTGAAACTGTGCTAGGATGTAAAGAACCTTTTAAAATTTTAAAAAATATTTTTAAAATTCCGAACCCCAACCCTCAGCTTTAAACTTAATTGAAAATTAAGCATGATGAATTAGTACCTAGAATAATGATTTAAAGATCCTAAGGTATTGATCATAAAATGTGGGTTATCGGGTTAATCGAATTAGGTCCATTAATTGGGTTAGAACCAAGGTTAGTCAAAGAATGGACTAAATTAGAGTAATTGATCAAATCTACCCAAATGTTAATTTAGATTAGGTCAAGGACTCTTTTGATGAAATTATAATAGTTATAGTTGGTCAAGTCCATGTCTTTAATAAGGACCAAATGGACTTGATTCATGGCTACGCAGTCGAACCTAAAATTGATAGGTTGGTCAAATTGAAATTAATGAACCAAATGGTGTCTAAGGTAAGTTTGGCAACTCAGACCAAAGGTTTTTAATTGGGAGCTACTCGCACTGATTCAATATTTGATGAGTTAATGATATATCCCTTCCACTGATCTCACTTACCTAGCCATCCTGGTGAATTAGGTTTTAATTAGACCACTTGGTGATTTAGGCTCACCCATGTCAATTAGGTAAATCAGTTTGACTGATTTAGGTGCTCCTAATGCCTATTTTAGTTAAGTTCTTATTGATCTGACTTGGTAAAGTTAGTAGGAGGATCCAAATTAGCTGGACAATTATTCTTAAAATTGATTAATAAAATTTTCTAAAATTATTAGATCCTTAAAATGATAAAGTTATGGTGATAACCAAGTCATAGCCTCCCACTAAGCTGAGTGATAATGGATCCATTGGTTTAATAATCATTAGAGGTCCAAAGATCTGGTGCTTATTGACTAATAAAATTATCATTCTTAATATGATAATTTGGTCGTATCTTCTTAATGGTGGTCAAGTTGGCCGACCAAAGTCGGGCCCGATCATTCATTTGTTTGATGCACCAAATATGATCATGTTAATGATTGGACCTAACTGGATATTTTCAATGGAGGCCAAAGCCAATTGATTAGATTTTTGGGGCAAAAATTAAATTACTAGAAGTTGTTTGGTGAAATAATTGATTATGAACCTACCCATAGGTGTGCATGGGTTGACCAACCAAAGTTGGGCTCATTTGTAGTCTATGTGGATTCTAGTATCCACTAAAGAATTAAGGGTAATTCCTCAAATTAAAGGTAGATGCTATCAATTCGAATAAAATAGTGAAAAAATCTTTAGAATAAAGTTCAAATCTTTAGAGTAAATAATTAATATACTAACTAGATCTATGATTTTTCTTTTGTGTAGAAATGGCAACTACCATATTGCTCCAGTCATTGTTAGACAATGACAAACTTATGGAACCTAACTTCGATAGTTAGTATCAAAAGTTAAAGATCGTCCTAGAGCATGAGTGGATCCTGTATATTCTGATGGATCCTGCACCTGAGGGGCTAGCTCCAAGCGTGAGAGGTGCAGTCTGAGATACTTACCAGAAGTGGCTCAACGACCGTACCACCATTTGGTGTATTATGTTGGTGGCGATGAATGATGAGTTCTATTGTAGGTTTGAGAATGCCCAGTATGAGGAGATGCTTAAAAAGTTGAACAACTCCTTTGGCTCACCTGACAACGTTGAAAGTCATAAAACTAGTTATGCCATTTTCAACGCTCGGATGAGGGATGGGGCATCAATCACCAATCATGTATTATACATGATCGAGATGATTGAGTGCCTAAATAAGTTGGGTTTCCTTCTACATGAGCAGGTCAAAAAGAATGCGATCCTGAATTCTTTGCCCAAGTCCTTTCTCCTCTTTCATACTCATTTTAGAAAGATAAAGCTTGCAGTCAACTACCAAAGTTTATTTGGGTTGCTATAGAACTTTGAGAAGGATCACCAGCTCTACAAGAAGTCGGTGAATGTAGTGGAAGAATCTTCTTCAAGTCAACCCTTTAAGAAAGGGAAGAAGAATAATGTTGCTCCAAGAATTGATTTTGATGATTACAAAGCATTTGAGGGGATTACTAATGAATTTGGCTTGAAAAAAGATGTTTTGTATTTCAGGAGCAAAATCATAATTTTATCAAGTTTTGATTTGAAAGTCTGAAGAACAAGCCTAGAAAATTTTTGATCTTTTGGAGGCAGTCCCATGATTTTTTGATGCATATTTTGGGTAAAAATTGATTTTGAAGAAAAAGGGTCGACCCCCAGGTCTACCCTTGCTGAAATGAACTGTTTGGCAAGCAGTCCCTGTGCCATGAGTCGACCCCAGGATCGATCTCTGCTGTTTCGAAGGCTAAAAATATAGAACGGCTATTTTTTTAGATTTTGTCTCAGAGATCGACCTTGAGGTCGACCCCTGTTCCATGAGTTGACCCCTGTGCCATGAGTCGACCCATGAGTCGACCCCTGCAACGAAAATTTTTCTGTAATGGCTATTTTTTTCTTATTTTGATAGGTTTTAATGATTTCTTTAATATCTCCAATGGCTACAAATCTTGCCTAAGATTCTCTCCTCCACCTATTGAAGATTTAAAAGACTATAAATAGAAAAAAGCACAAGAGATTGGTGCGATTCAATTTCAGCCCCAAGCAAAAATCATCTTCAAGCAAAGAAGCCTTCATTTCAAGTTCACCTACCTCTCACGAGCTCTTTCAAATCTCCAACAACCTTGAGGGAAATCAGAGAAGCTTCCTTCATTATTGTGAAAAGCGTTCTTAGGATTTTATTTTCTCATAAAGGGGGCTAAACTTGTATTTGATTGTCATTAAATCTTTTACTCTGCTTTACTATTTTGATTCAAGTTTTGGAAGGATTCCAAAACTTAGAATGGTTGATCCTAACCTTGAATAGGATTGTATTGGGTTGGCTTGTACCCAGGAAATAAATGTTCTAGCTTGGAATAGCTAGGGTTGGAAGTTTCCAATGGTGTATTTAGTTTGAATATAGTTAGTGAATTTTAATTCCCAAGTAGAAGCTTGGAGAGTGGATGTAGGTGCAAAGAAAGCATCAAACTACTATAAATCTTGCTTGTTTGTGGTATGCTTGTTATCTTTCTTTTCTTAGTTTGTTAAATTCTTCCTTTCTAATCTTTTGTATTTTTTTTCTAACCTAAATCGCATCACACATACATCTTGTATATCATCATTTAATCTTGATATCTTTAAATTAGCTTTAAAATATTAAAAATCTAATTCACCCCCCTCTTGGATTGCTAGCTGAGCAACAAGTGGTATCTGAGCTCGGTGCTCTAGCCCTACTTTGATTTAACCATCAAAGAGCCAAAGATCTATGGTAACTTAAGTTAGTATTTCTCTAGCTGAAGGGCAGTCTACAAACCGACCTCCACTTTTCAATGGAACCAACGATACCTATTGGAAAGCTCGGATAAGGATTTTCATACAAGCACTTGACTATGATATATGGAGTATCATAGTTAATGGACCACACACATCCACTAAGATAATTGATAGTGAGGAATCAATCAAATCCGAAAAGAAATAGGATGAGATTGATAAGAAAATGGCTCAACTCAATGCAAGAGCCATGAATATTTTATATTGTACTCTAGATGATAATGAATTTAATCATATTTCAACATGCATGTCGGCTAAGAAAATATGAGATAGGTTAGACGTAACTCATGAAGGCATTAATCAAGTTAAGGAGTCAAAAATTAACATGCTTGTGCATAAATATGAACTGTTCAAAATGGAGCATGATAAGTCAATAACTATAATGTTTACTAAATATATGGATATTATAAATAGTTTTAAAAGTCTTGACAAGTCTTATTCTAACAGTAACCTTATGAGGAAGATTCTTAGGTCTTTACTAAGGACATAGAAGGCCAAAGTGATTGCAATCCAAGAAGCCAAAGATCTGAATGCTTTACCCTCGGAGGAGCTTCTAGGATCACTAATGACGCATGAGCTAAGCATGAAACAACATCAAGAAGAAGATGTCAAAAAAAAGAAGAAAATAGCCCTTAAATCCACCACTCAACAAGATAAGAAATTCAATGAAATAGAAGATGAAGAATAAGATAAAAAATAGCCCTCATCATAAGAAAGTTCAAGAGATTTTTGAAGAGAAAATAAGGGATGAGGAAGAGGCTACCTACCAAAGGGGAGTATAGAAAGGAAAAGGATAGGGAGCAGCCCCTTATTTGCTATGAATGTAAGAAGCTGGGATACTTTAGGTCTGAATATCCTCAACTTGAAAAGGTTCCCAAGAAATACAAGAAAAAGGCTATGGTGGCAACATGGAGTGATAGTTATGACTCAAGCTTCGAAGAGGAAGAAGCTCATGAACAAGCTAACCTGTGCCTTATGGCACATGAGAATGAGGTAAGTATTGAAATCTCAAATGAATTTACATTCGAAGAACTTCAAGAAGCCTTCTATGATTTAGTAGATGATTTAAAGAAGTTAGAAACTAAAAATAAGGAACTAAAATTAAAAAATCAAGTCTTGCTAAAAGAAAATGAAACTATCCTAAGTGAAAAACTAGTCTTAACTCAAGAGAATCTAAATTTAAAAAATAAAATTGATAATTTAAAACTAATAGTTGAAAATTTTACTTTGAGTTCAAATAAACCTCATATGATTCTTGAAAATCAAAAGGCCATTTATGATAAGGCTGGCCTAGGCTATAACCCCCTAAGAAAAAAAAATTTTTGAAAAATATTTTTATAAATTCATAAAGCAATAAATTTTTAAATATTACTTGCTTTAAATATGGTAAACTAGGACACAAATCTTATACATGCTTCTCTAATAATTTAAATGTAAAGAAAATATGGGTTCCAAAAGGATCCATTGTGACTAACCTTAAAGGATCCAAGAAAACTTAGGTACCTAGAGTAAGGACTTGATTTTGCATATAGGTGTGTCTTGCATCCAAAAAAAAAAATCGAAGATGGTATCTTGACAGCGAATACTCAAGACACATAACTGGTGATGAGTCCAAATTCATCATGCTTGATGCTAAAAATGGAGGGATGGTCACATTTGGAGACAATGGCAAATGAAAGATCATTGATATAGGTTATGTCGGTATCACTCCCTCCAAGTATATTAAAAATATTTTATTAGTAGATGGTTTAAAACACAATCTCTTAAGTATTAGTTAACTTTGTGATAAGGGTTACAAAGTTATTTTTGAATCTTCATTATGCATTGTAACTAGTTCCAATGATGATGGCATTCAGTTTGTTAGTCATAGGCATGGTAATATTTATATGGTAGATTTAAATGATCTTTCTATGATAAACATGCAATATTTAGTAGCTATAAATGCTAAAATTAATGAGACTAGTTAGTTTTGGCATCGTAGGCTTGCACACATTAGTATGCATTCACTTTCAAAGCTTATCAAAAAGGAGTTAGTGACTCGTTTACCAAAATTGAACATTGAAAAAGATAAAATTTGTGATGCATGCCAACTAGGTAAACAAACAAGAATTTCATTCAAATCTAAGAACATTGTTTCAACTTCTAGGCTATTAGAATTTTTGCATATGGATTTATTTGGTCCTACAAGAACAGCAAGCTTTGATTGAAAATATTATGGTTTTGTAATTATCGATGACTACTCATATTTTACATGGATTTTTTTTTTGGTGCACAAAGATGAAACTTTTCATGTTTTTACAAAGTTTTATCAAAAAGTTACAAATGAAAAAGAGTATTCAATTCAAAGCATTTGAAGTGATCAAGGAACCGAATTTGAAAATCAAGATTTTGAAAAATTTTATGATGAAAAAAAAATTAGTCATAATTTTTCAGCACCTAGGTCATCCCAACAAAATGGAGTAGTAGAAAGAAAAAATAGAACTTTAGAAAAAATGGCCCGTACTATGCTATGTGAAAGCAATCTTCCAAGATACTTTTGGGTGGAAGCAATTAACATAGTATGTTATATCTTAAACCGTGCCTTAATCATACCAATTTTAAAGAAAACATCTTATGAGCTTTGGAAAGGAAGAAAACCTAACATTGCATATTTTCATATTTTTGGTTGCCGATGTTTTGTTTTGAACAATGGTAAAGAAAAACTAGATAAATTTGATGCAAAATTCGATGAAGCTATTTTTCTTGGTTACTCCTCTTCTAGTAAAGCTTTTAGAGTTTTTAACAAAAGAACCTTAGTAGTAGCGGAGTCAATCCATGTTGTTTTTTATGAGACTAATGATCTTCCATCTAAAAAAAGTGAGGGTATTGATGATGCAGATGCTCTTATAGAAGGATTGAAGGACATCACCCTAAAGAATTCAATAATTCAAAATGAAGAGAATCATAAAGATAAGCAAGAAATTAAGGGTGAAGGACAACAAGAACAATCTCAAAGTACAAATGATCTTCTAAAAAAATGGAGGTATGTTCACAATCATCCCATAAAACTAATTATTGGTGATCCTACACATGGGGTAAGAACTTGCTCTTCACTTAGAGATGCATACAATCATTTTGTATTTGTTTATCATTTTGAACCCAAAATCATTGACGAAGCCGAAAAAGATTATGATTGGATAAATGCAATGCAAGAGGAACTTAATCAATTCTAAAGAAATAATGTATGGACCTTAGTATCAAGATCTAAAAATTATCCAATAATTGGTACAAAATGGGTATATAGAAATAAATTAGATGAAAATGGAAATGTAATTAGGAATAAAGCAAGATTAGTTGCAAAGGGTTATAATCAAGAAGAGAAAATTGATTTTGATGAAATCTTTGCACCTGTTGCTAGACTAGAAGCAATTAGACTTTTGCTCGCTTATGCATGCTTTATGAATTTCAAGCTATTTCAAATGAATGTTAAAAGTACTTTTCTAAATGGATATATTGTCAAAGAAGTTTATGTAGAACAACCTCACGGTTTTGAAAATCATGCTTTTCTAAATTATGTTTTTAGATTAAACAAAGCATTATATGGTTTAAAACAAGCACCTAGGGCTTGGTATGAAAGACTAAGTAAATTCTTGCTTAATAATGGATTTTGAAGAGAAAATGTAGATACAATCCTTTTCATTAAAAGAAATCCTGATGATATCTTAGTAATATAAATATATGTTGATGATATTATATTTGGATCTAATAATGAAACTTTAGGTCAAGATTTTGCTAAGCTCATGTAGGAAAAGTTTGAGATGAGCATGATGGGCAAACTAACATTCTTCCTTGGACTTCAAATCAAACAAACAAAAGAAGGAATCTCCATCACTCAAAGCAAGTACACAAGAGAACTACTCAAAAGATTTAGGATGGAGAGCTCTAAAGCAATTGGTACCCCTATGAGTCCATCATGTAAGATTGACAAGGATGAAGGAGGTAAAAGTGTTGATCAAAAATTTTATAGAGGCATGATTGATCCTTTATTATATTTAACTACTAGTAGACTAGATATCATGTTTAGTATTTATTTATGTGCATGATTACAATCTAATCAAAAAGAATCACATTTAAATGCTGTAAAAAGAATACTTAAAAACCTAAAAAGAACTTAATCCATAGGTTTATGGTACTCTAAGAATCCATCAATCGATTTAATTGGATATTTAGATGCTGACTTTGCTGGATGTAAATTAGACAGAAAAAGCACTAGTGGAACTTGCCCCAATTTCTAAATAGTTAACTTAATCTCTTAGTTTAGCAAGAAACAAAATTCAGTAGCATTGTCTACGACCGAGGCTAAATACATTGCAGCCAAAAATTGCTGTGCACAAATCTTGTGGATTAAGGAACAACTTAAGAATTTTGGCATCAAACTAAACAAAACTCCCGTAAGATGTGATAATACTAGTGCAATAAATCAAACTAAGAATCCAATCCAACACTCTAGGTCAAAACACATTGAAATAAAACATCATTTCATACAAGAGCATGTTCAAAATAATGACATAATTCTTGATTACGTTTGTACTGAAAATTAATTGGTTGATATTTTTACTAAGATCTTGAGTGAAGATAAATTTTATGAAATTAGTAGAGAATTGAGAATTTTAGATCTTTTGCTTAAATATCCTTCTTTTGATCCCAACATATCCTCTAATAATATTTTTGGATCAATCCTTGAGACTTAATTTCATTGCTTTATGTTAAAAATTATCCATCCTTCTTATTTTTTACTTGACTATAAGTAGAAAAATTATTTTTGAACTTAATAAGAAAAATCATGGATAAATAATTATACTTTATTTATCTCATGAATTTATTTAAGCGTTCTAATGATTTTGATCATTTGATTCATTTTAAGCAACTATTTATATTTTACATATTTTGATCATATTATTAATTTTTTTGAAAATTAATTACTATCAAGAAATTATTTTTGATCTTAAAAAAGGATTATTGATGAATATTCATGCCTGATTCAGATTGATTAATTTTAAAAAATAAATTTAAGAAAAATACTCTTTTTAAGTCTTTTGATATTGATGTCAAGCAAAATATTTTAAAGAAGCTATTAAAACCAAATATTCAAAGAAGACTTTAGTTTTTTAATCAACTAATATCAGACAGCTTGACATTTGTCTTATATTTTATTGATCTTAAAATATATATAATAATAAAAGAAAAGAAGAGATGATCCTTGAAAAATTGAATATATCATATAATTTACTTTGAATGATCTATTTAAAATCTTTAATCTTTGAAATGTTCCATCTCTCTTAAATTTTTGAAGTTCAAAATAATTTTGTTTAATGCATTTATATTATTCAAAAAGGGGGAGATGTGTTTCTAATTCATGTTGTTTATAAATAGAATTTAAAATAGTAATAATAATAATAATTTTGATACATACTTTTAATTTTAAAACTTTTTTAAAAATTGAATATAATATAAAATTTTTAATGTACCTTTAGAAATCTTTGTAAAATTATTTTTGCTCTGATACTATCTTTATTTTGCTCGATACATTTCTGATATATATCTTTTTCGAGCTTAATTGATTGAAATTTATTTTAAAAAAAAGAATGAATAATAAATTAAATATCGTGCTTGATTCTACTATTCAAATCTTTGAAAAGCTCTAATCTTCTTAAAGCTTAAAAGTACATACTTGAAAATCTATTCAAAGAATCATATTCATTTAAAAAGGGAGAGAGCCTTTGATATTTGAGTTTAAGCTAATTTTTTGTAAAGAAAAAAATTTCAAATAATAAGCTTTTAAAGGAAAGCTGATTCATTTGATTTGATTTAATTTTTTAAATTTTTGATTCAATTTTTTAAATTTGATACATCTGTCATTTGACACCACCCACCACATCTCTAATTCCTCATCTAATTCAGATGCTTCCAGCCGTGATCTCTACTAGATTTAGTTTAGTCATCTTTGTATTAGGTTATGATCTAGTAAACAAAACTAGATTTGTTTCTATGAGTTGTTGATCAAGTCATAGTTGGTTATTTTTTTTTGGATCAAACTTATGGCATTGGTACTATTGGCTGTTTGAGTCATGGAAAGTTGTATCCATGAATTTTGTATGTTTTGATGGCCTAATTCTCATGAATACTTTTGATACCTTTATATTTTGTATGTTTAGTACTTATATATTTTGATGACTTGATGTTATGATAATTATTTGGAAGTAAATATGTGATGATATCATTTGAATGATGTGAAATGAAACCTTTGTGAATTAGCTAAATTTTATTATGATCATTATGTTATAAATTGAAAGTTTTGTTATAAACTCTTGTTCTAACAAAAAAACATATAGAATAACTTAAGGGAGAGGTTTTTTTATTTTTGAATTTTAAAATTCTTTAAGATCTTACTTGATGATGTCAAAAAGAGAGAGTAGAGTAAATAAAATTAGGCTATAAGAAAAATTGATAAAAAAATAAAATTGATAAAAAAATAAGTAAGTCAAATACTTTTGCAAATCATTTAAATGCCTAACTATAAGTAATTATCAAACTGCTCTTGATGCCATATTAATCAAATAATTAAATATAATATCCTAGTATGTGATGTAGCATGTTCCTTCAAAACTTTTGAAATCCTCATTTAATGCTTCTACATGCTTTATTTTTTTCTTATGCTCAAATATTTTATCATCATCAAAAAGGGGAGATTATTGCTCCAAGAATTGATTTTGATGATTACAAAGTATTTGAGAAGATTACTAATGAATTTGGCTTGGATAATGATCTTTTATATTTTAGGGGCAAAATCATAATTTTATCAAGTTTTGATTTGAAAGCCTTAAAAATAGGCCTAGAAGATTTTTGATCTTTTGGAGGCAGTCCCATGATTTTTGGATGCATATTTTGGTAGAAAATCGACTTTGAAGAAAAAGGATCAATCCCCAGGTCTATCCTTGCTGAAATGAGCTATTTGGCATGTAGTCCCTGTGCCATGAGTTGACCCCAGGGTCAACCTCTGCTGTTTCAAAGGCTAAAAATATAGAATGGCTATTTTTTTAGATTTTGTCTCAGAGGTTGACCTCAAGGTCGACCCTATGCCATGAGTCGACCCATGAGTCGACCCTTGCAATGAAAATTTTTCTATAACGACTATTTTTTTTTTATTTTAGTAGATTTTAATAGTTCCTTTAATATCTCCAAAAGCTACAAATCTTGCCCAAGATTCTCTCCTCCACTTATTGAAAATTTAGAAGGCTTTAAATAGAAAAAAACATAAGAGATTTGTGTGATTCAATTTCAGCCCTAAGCAAAAATCATCTTTAAGCAAAGAAGCCTTCATTTCAAGTTCACCTACCTCTCAAGAGCTCTTTCAAATCACCAACAATCTTGAGAAAAATCATAGAAGCTTACTCCATTATTATGAAAAGCATTCTTAAGGTTTTATTTGCTCACAAAGGGAGCTAAACTTGTATTTGATTATCATTAAATTTTTTACTCTGCTTTACTGTTTGGATTCATGTTTTGGGGAGATTCCAAAACTTGGGAAGATTGATCCTAACCTTGAATAGGATTGTATTGGATTGGCTTGTACCCAAAAAATAAGTGTTCTAGCTTAGGATAGCTAGGGTTGGAGGTTTCCAATGGTGTATTCAGTTTGAATATGGTTAGTGAATTTTAATTCTCAAGTAGGAGCTTGGGGAGTGGATGTAGGTGCAAGAAATGCACCGAACCACTATAAATCTTGCTTGTTTGTGGTATGCTTGCTATCTTTCTTTCTTTAGTTTATTAAATTCTTGCTCTCTAATCTTTTATATTTATCTCTAACCTAAATTGCTTCACACATACATCTTGCATATCATCATTTAATCTTGATATCATTAAATTAGCTTTAAAATATTAAAAACCCAATTCACCTCCTGCCCCCCTCTTGGGTTGCTAGCTGGGCAACAAATAAGAAGAAGAGTACGAAGGAGCAGTCGCATGCTGGGATGTTTGCATAGGCTCAGACAAAGAAGCAAAAGCCCAACTAAAGTCAGGCGGAGTGCTTCTTTCGCAAGAAGCAGGGGCGTTGAAAGAGAAATTATCCTCAATACATTGCCTTCCTGGATCCGAACAGGCCAAGAAAGATACAAATAGTTGCTGGGTAAGGTAATTATATGATAACACCTTGCAACTTCTCAATTTGTGATACTACTATCGAGGTATTAGTGCTGGAAAATATGTCCTAAAGCCAATCATCTAAGTGGTAGATAATTAGAATTAGTATATGAATTATCTAATAATAATAATTATTTGGCTATTTCATCATAGAAGTTCTATCTTTTTTAAATGAACTCCTAAATTATGTTGAAATTCTTAGAACCATAATCTATCAATAAAAATGATTTATTGGATGGTTCTTAAATTATTCATGATCAAATGATAAGTTATTAACAAGGATGATAACTTATCGAGTATAGGTCGTTGTATGTTATATGCATTGGTTGTCCTCATAATCAAGTGATGTGGAGACACTAGTATAGCATCAAAGTGAGATGTTGGAGTACATCTATACTGAACGTGACCAATGTAGCACTCTATTATCAAGAGTAGCTAGCTAAGGCCAATAGATATAAATATCTTTCCAATCTAAGATCACCATGGTGACTTGCAACCAACTCACTGTATTTTGATGGCAGACTGTCTATATTTCTAACATAGGTTTGGAAGATTTTTGGATATAGTCAAGTACTTGTAGAGTTGGTGTATGAGTCAAGATGGGATTGACCACTCCTGATTAACTTCAGGAAGAGAATGACTCATTGTATTTTAATTTAGCAAAACCTAGGCCTAGGTAATCCTTGTGCGGAGTCACAGAATTTGCAAAATTTTGAGACACAATAGAAATAATTTGTATGATTGTTGATAGAGTACTTGAAGTCATTTTGAGCATTATTAGTCAAAGGGATGAATTATATGGTAACCATGGGCCAAGGTTCTAAGAATGTTGCTATGCATACATTCGACCTATCTAGATGTCGGGAATCATTACTAGATGGTTACTTCGACTGACATAGAAATTGGTTCCTATGCTACCGACTTAGGTTCGAACCTATAGGATCATACACATAAGAGATTGTAACTTAATTAGATGGTTAATCAATGATTGAGAATCGTTCTAAGGTCAAACGTGCAATGTGATTGATGTTTGACCTAATGCAAGTATTATAGGAGGATCGATTAGCAATTGGATTATTAATTAGCATAATTTGACTGAGCAATCATGCTAAGGTTAAGTATAATTGAATTAGATTCAATTAGAATTAGTTTGGGCTTAATTAGATTAAGTTTAATTGGTTTATTGGATAAGCCAATTGTAAGAAAAAATAATTCCTAATTGGACTAGAATTTAAGTGCACCTATTTCTAATTAAGTAAGAATTTAAATTAAATTTAAAGATAGTATAGATATAACTTAATTGAGTTTCTAGTTGGATTAGGATCATCCATAATTAGGATTGCACTAATTCGATTTTAATTGGATTCAAAATTATTTTGGCTTAGTCAAATAGAAAGAGTCCCAGTTGGACTAGGACTCTCTCACTTTTCTTGCACCTAAGAAAACCCATGCCACCCTATTATTTCTAGATCTCTATGTTAGTTTTCTCATGCCGATGAGAAAGTCTCCCATGCCCCATATCCTAATTATTTGGAATTAATTTTGACTTGGTCAAAGATGGTAATTAGTTTTGACTAATATAGAGTCCAAGATCTCTCAAACTCCTTCCCTCTCTTGCGCCAACATTCCCATGCCCAACCTTAATTTTTGTCACCTATTTTTTCTCCCATTAGGTGAAATTCTTCCTGCTCTCCATACACAAATTTTGTGGGGAGGCATCCAAGAGTTGGACGCCCCCGAAACTCTTCTTTGTTCCTTGTTTGACTAGGACATTTTGACCTAGTCTTCCTATGATCTAGAGATGCTTCTTTCTATTATCTCTAAGCATCAAAACCTGGTGATTTTTCCATGACAAAAATCAGAAGAAAGAGGCTTAGAGGCATGGGAGATTGAGGCACCATATTTCTTGTGGAAGGCACTTTCATTTGGACATCAAATGTTGATGTCTTGATGAAGACAAAGGTAAGAGAAAATATTTTCTCTGATTATTTTCTTTCATGGTTTAATTTATTATTTTTCTTTATGATTTTTATATGATAAAAATTAGAGAGAGAGAGAGGAAGAGGGCATGGGAATGGATGCTCCATGGAGTTGGGGCATCATGGTCTCTTATGGACATAATTTGATCATGTCCTGATGAGAGGAAAGTGAAGAGAAGATAGCCTTCTCTTAGGATTCTTTTGAGAATCCTTTCTTCTCAATTTTAATATGATTTTTCTATGAGAAATCAAAGTGGAAGAGATCTAGAAGTATGAAAATTTTCTAGAGAAAAAGGTCTCCTCTAGTCCAGATATGGAGATCCGTTTAGGATATCAACAATTGATGTCCTGAAGAGAGAAGATGTGTCTTCTCTTAGGATTTTTCTTAATCATTTAATCTCTGATTAATGGGAGATCCAAAGGTTGGATTTCTCTCCTAATCCTCTAGATATTCTTCATCTCTTGGAATGTCCAAGAGATCGAAAGAATAAAATTTAAATTAACCATCCAGAGGAATCCATGAGAAGCTAGCACTTCAAGCGGATCTTCATTCGACGAACCTCTGATTTTGTTGCAGCCTCATGTGGATCACCTGTAGAGGTCGGATGCATGTGTGGCTCCAAAAATAATAATAAAAATCAACCACGGAGTTCTCAACCCATGCAAGGTAAGAGATTTGATCTCTTCTCTCACTTAGATGTGATCTAGGTTTCAGATTTAAAATCATTCTAGATCTAGGGTATTGATTTGATCAATACTAAATTATTTTATTTTCAGATTTAGAATGCATTATGACATATTATAGATTTTAGATGTAGGATTTAGTAATTAGATTATATGCATTTGTAGATTAAATGGTTTAATCTACATGTTCCACTTTTTTTATTTTTCAAAAATATTTTGAAATTCATGCATGAAATCCCGCATATTTTTCATCAATAGTATCAAAGCATCTAGGTTAATTTATAATATAATCATATTTGTATTAAATTAAATCTAAAAAAATAAAACTCTAAAGATCGCATTTTTTGTTATAAGGTTGTTTTGCTGTAAGGTTTATCCCTTATAGTGGAGTGGTTATCCTAGTATGTGCTGATCTATTCTTGAATTATGATTAAGTTAGATATGATCTAAATAATTTTATAATTTATTTTTTAATTTTAAATCTAAAATTAAATAGATATTAGATCTATTTTAGATTATTTAGATTAGATCTAAATAATATCAAATTGGACAAACTGATTATAAGGTTGTCATGCTGTAAAGTTTATCCCTTAAAGTGGAGAGGTTGTCCTTATTGGGAATATGCGCTCGTTCCACACAGATCGGCGTGGCCGTCGATGATTGGCCAACCAATAAGAAAGTACTTCTCAGAGATTAATGTAGAAGCACGATCAAACAAATCAAGAAACAGAGAAGAAGAGAAGAA
Organism: Cocos nucifera; assembly: GCA_006176705.1. Lineage (NCBI taxonomy): Eukaryota > Viridiplantae > Streptophyta > Magnoliopsida > Arecales > Arecaceae > Cocos > Cocos nucifera. The sequence continues at coordinate 417,604 of QRFJ01000654.1, forward strand.
GAAATTTCTAGGAGAAAAAATCTTTTATTCAGTATATTTCAACACACTCACAAATTTGACCTATTTTCAATATATATACTTTACAAAGGATCAAGCCCAAGCTCATAGAAAAATTCTTCAAACCCAAACAACCTATGTACAAAAAATAATAACTTGCAAAAACTAAGTCGGCCTAGTTTCAGACTGTGCCAGCTAACCTACGACCAGGTCGGCTTAGTCTGTTAGCCGGCTCAGTCTGGTCGGCTTAGTTTGTTAGCCAGCTTAGTCTCAGACTGAGCTGACCCAATTGTGTACCATGCCAACAGTCTAAACATATTGCTTTCTATCTAAATTTTTCTCTAAGACCTAGCCGACCCAGTCCTAGACTGAGCCGACTCAGTTCCTAACTGAGCTGGCTCAGTCTCAGAGTGAGCCGGCCTAGTTTCTGAACTTTATTATTGAGATTGATTCTTCTTTCGGCTTGCTTCCATCTTTTCATGACCTGTCTTCTCATATTTTTAAGACTTAGGAGTGTCACTTCTGAGCTCACATTCTCCACCTTGGTGCTTCCATGTCCTTGTGAACTCATCTCTTCTCAACAGATCCATCCATGCCACATATCTCTAAAAGCTGTCTCTAGGGAGTACCTTCGTGAGTGCATCAGACTGATTCTCCATGGTATGGACCTTCATCAGTTCCACTTCACCTTCCTCCACCAGCTCTCAGATCCTGTAGTACCTCACGTCTATATGCTTTGCACATGCATGATAGACTGGGTTCTAATTATCACTGAATAGTGTAACCTTGCTCTGCTCGACCCCCAACTCATCAATCAGCCTCCTAAGCCAAAGGGCTTCCTTTGTAGCCTTGGTTATCCCAATGTACTTAGCCTCTATGGTAGACAAAGCCTAATTGACTGAAGGGTTGATCTCTAAAACACCAGTCCACCATATATGCAGAAGAGGTATCCAGTAGTAGACCTCCTTGTATCAAGATCACTAGCATAATTTGCATCAACAAATCCTTTCTGAGGACCTGAACCTTCACACATCTTCATAGATTGCTCTACAAATCCTCTTGGCTACCCACCGAATACCAAACCATAATCTCTTGTTCCATGCAGATATCTCAATATCTATTTTAATGCTTTTCAGTGTTCCTTCCTAGGGTTAGCCATGTATCTACTAACCATGCTCACAGCATGTGCTATATCTAGTCTATAGAATATCATAGTGTACATCACACTGCCTACAACATTAGCATAAGGGACTCATTCCATGTCTCTCTCTCCTCTTCTGACTGGGGACACTATAACTAGGAGAGAGACATATGGCTCGATAATGGCATCTCTGCAGGTTTGACCTTCTCCATCCTAAACCTCTTCAGAACCTTCTGAACATACTTTTCTTATGACAAATGGAGTACTCCTTTGCAGCTATCTCTGCAAATCTCAATTTCAAGGATTTTCTCAGTTGGACCCAAATCTTTCATCTTAAATTTAGATGATAATGCCCTTTTCAACCTTTTCACAGCATCCATGCTTCTACTGGCTATGAGCATATCATCTACATAAAATAATAGGTATAGGGTGTCCTCCTCATCTATATCCTTGACATAGACACAACAATCATGTTCACATCTGCTAAAATCCAAGCTCAAGACAAAGCTATCAAACCTTCGATACTATTGATAAGGGGATTGTTTCAAGCCATACAAAGACTTCCTGAGTAAACACACCTTTTCTTCCTATCCCATCTCTTTGAAACCATCTGGCTGCTTCATGTAGATTCTTTCTTCCAAAGTTCCATGAAGAAAGGCCATCTTCACGTCCATCTATTCTAATTCATTGTTATGTTGTGCCACCTGTGACAACAAAACTCAAATAGATGTATGACGCACCATAGGAGAGAAAATTTCAATGTAGTCAATCCCTTCCCTTTGTGAGTATCCCTTTGCTACCAGCCTTGCTTTGAATTTGTCTTCACCTTGTTCTGAAGGTGCTTCTTTCTTTGTGAACACCCACTTTGAGCTAATAGGTCAAGCACCCTCTCTATAGCCTTTGCATAATTCTCTGGATCTCCATTAGCAGTGATGAGTGCATAGGAGATAACCTCATCAATACTATATCTGACCAGTCTCCTAATAGTATGTTAGGGCTTGTGCAAAGCCACTCCTACTGACACATCTTTGCCTGATGTCTATGGCTGCTCCTGCACATCTGTCTAAACTATCGATCCTCCATGCTGATTTTTAATCTGAGATAATACTTTTCTATCCAACTCTACCTCAATAGGAACACTCCTGTAAATGGATGTAACCTGCATGCCATCATTCTCTGACTGGCCACCGCTGTTCACCTTTGTTTTCTCAGTTCCATCTATCCTAGACCTCCTTAAGATGCTCTTCTCATCAACGATAATGTTCTTGCTGATCACGGACTTCTGTGCCTGAGAGTCCCACAATAGGTACCCCTTGACTCCTTGTGGATACCCTATGAATGTCATCTTTTGAGATTTTGCATCCAATTTGCTCCTCTCGGTTGCCTCCACATGTGCATAGGCTGTGCAACTGAGACATTCATATGGCCAAGCTCCACCTTCTTTTCACTCCAAACCTCTTCTGGAATGCCTCCATTCAGTATATAATGAGGGGACCTATTCATAAGAAAATGAGAAAAAGTTAGAGCATCACCCCAAAAGGATTTTGGGAGTGATGTCTGCAGCCTCAAACTCCATGCCATCTTGATCAGTGTTTGGTTCATCCTCTCCATGACACCATTCTACTGGGGAGTCATCCTCACCATGTAATGGCGTTTGATGTAATTTTTCTCATAGTACCTCCTGAACTCCAGGCTAGTATACTCTCCTCCATTGTCCGACCTCAGACACTTTATCTATCTCCCTGACTCCTCTACTTCAGCTCTCCAGGCTCTAAACCAGGCTAACACCTTTGATTTTTCTCTGATTAGATAAACCCATACCTTCCTTGAGAAATCATCAATGAAAGTAACAAAGCATTTTGCCCCACCTCTAGCTGATACAGGAGCTAGTCCCCACACATCCGAGACTAAATTTAGCACTCCCTCACTGTACTTGGTACTTCTGACAAACTTCATCCTATGCTGTTTGCCAAAGATACACAGCTCGCAAAGATCTATGCCCTTCTTCTTTAGGGCTGGGATCATACCCCTTCTGCTTAGTTTTGTAAGCCCATGGTCACTCATATGACTCATCCGATAGTGCCATAGTCGATATAAAATCTTCTCCTCCTGTGCCGCTACTAGCAACTCTGCACCATCATTTATCACTAAGCCTTCTATTCTGTAAAGATTGTTGCTCGATCTTCTACTTCTCATCACCACCAAAGCTTCCTTGGAAATTTTTAGATATCCACTCCCAGCCTGGCTACTAAAAGCATAACCCTGCTCTTCCAAGTAACCTGAAAAACTCAAATTCTTTTCAACTCTGGTACATGCCTGACATTTGATAACGTACGAATGATTCCATCGTACATCCTCATCCTGATAGAGCCAATTCTAATTACTTTGCATGGATGATCATCTCTAAGGCGGACACTTCCACCATCGATCTTCTAGTAGGTAGCAAACCACTTTCGATGAGAAGTATAGTGGTGCAAGCATGCTGAATCTAATATCCATATAGTATTGCACTTTGTGAATCTATCTGATATAACTAGTAGGTCTTCTCCACTGCTCATAGAAGCTGTATCATCTTCCTTGCTGATCTTCCATTTTTTTGATCTTAAAAGGGGACAATCTCTCCTTAGGTGTCCAGGCTGATGATATTTATAACATTTCAATGTCATCTTTCTCCGATCATGAGACTTTGAACTATCCTTGGATTTTTCTCATCTTCTTCTTTGATCTTCCCTATATTTCGTTCACAGCCAAGATCTCAAACTTAGGGTCTCCCTTACAGATCTTCTTCCTTTGCTCATTTGATCTGAGCACACCAACAACCTCTTCATAGTTTAGGGTCTCCTTCCCATAAAACTAAAGTTGTTATGGAGGACCATCATACACAAACCTGGGAAGAGACACATAAATAGCAGCAGCCGCATCCTCCTCGTCAATCTTTCACATCCAAACTCATCATCTTAGAACACACCTGATGAACCCTTTGCGATATGTGCAACAAGATTTGCCTTCGGGCCATCCTCAAAACTAATATAAGTTGTTTTCTTCAACCACAGCTTGTCTCATCCCATGTTCTTCCCCCATGTATGTATTCTCTAGTCCTCCCACGAGCTCCTTTGCATCAGTCTCTATCGCAAACCTTTGGGCAAACTTGATTGGCCAAGCACATCCAGATCATGTGGCTAAAAGCAATTTCTCCAACTCTATTCCAATCCTCAGTCTCCGCATCTCTTTTCACGATCTTTCTTTTGTCAAGACCTCTTCGCTCAGACCTCTATTAACAACCAACAAGCCTTTACTCTCCACTGTCCATTAAGGTAAAGTTTCTTGCCGTCAACTTCTCAAAATTTACCTTGAATCCACCTTGATCCCAGACTTCAAACCACGCTCAACGACACACGATTCCTACATCCTTCAATAGAAGGGAATCATCCTGCATTTCTCGCTCAGGCTTCATCCACGATCTGATTACGATCAAGAGAGTATATTTCAAAAATTTTTTACTTGAATCTCATCAGATCTTTGATAAGTTTTCAAGATCGATTCTTATTATTTTAATAATAAAATAAAACAAGATAAATGTAATAATTAGAATTTAATGTCTACCTCATCCATGCGGACATTCCTATTCCCTGTAGATGATCCTGTATCTGTAATGGAAGTTTGGATCTTAACCACGCAGCACCTGGCCTGTCTACGAGATATCACTTGGGTTTGGATTTGGAGAACCTCTTCTTTCTCTATCGACCACTCCAAAACTCAGATCTGGATCTGGATCTGAGATCTTCAAACTCCTTTTGAAGATCTGGCAGTCGTCCTTTGACAGCAGCCGCCAGCTTTCTTGATTATTGATCGCCTTTGACCTTGAATCTTAGATCGCTACACAACCTAAAAATCCAAACACCCACTTTGGACGTGGAGAGCAAAGGGGACAGAAGAGACTATGCGCATGGAGAAGGAGGGGAGAGGCCAGCCATTGGGGGCGTTGTCTAATTGCGATTAGATAGGGTTTGGCCAGTGGTTCTTATTTATAGACCTCTGTGATCACCAACTCCTCTTCCTTCTCAACCAAAATCACAACCCTTGTGAAACAGATCTAAATCTGATTGGTTGGAAATAGAGACCCCTGGATTCCTCCTTAGAGGGCGCCTAAGACCAGTCAAACTGGATTCTTAGTAGAACTCTGATTGGAATCCAAAAGGGAGGTGGAGTCCTTGTCCAACAAGGACTCCTAGGCGCCTCCTACTTGGGCTCACGCCACCCTTGGCGTGCGCCCTTCTCCTTGCCAGGTTCTGGCAGGGGGACAGGCCCCCACCAGCTCTCCAATAGGTGCATGACATGTGGTCAAAAGTCAAAGGGTCAATGGTCAACGTTTGACCAGTCAAAGGTAGACTTTTGACCAAAGTCAAAGAACAAGAAATGGCAGGTGACCAAAAATGGCAGGTAATGTCTTACAAATAAGACAACCTATTCTGACTTGGACAACCTCCAGTCAGACCATATGAAGGCCTCTGATTGAGCACAAACTCCTTTGGCTCAGTCAGGACAACTTATTTATGATAGTAAAAGAAGAACGTTAGGTTCAATCGAGTGCTAGCACGATTTCCTTGAACCTAATTGAATCTCATTCAGATCAATTGAACTAGATCAGTTCAATTGATGATCACCAGATTCAAACCCTTGTTTGTGTGACCCAGTTAGGTTCAGTTCTGTATGGTAATGGGATATGTCATGATCTCTATCATAGACATCATCGAAACTCCTTTCGATGGATCAGAACTCTTCTGATTCGAACAGCTAGAATGATCGATCATCTAAATCATTCTAATTGCTCCCAAAATCCACCAGTGACACCTAGCAGTATATGGTGGCAACCCATCAGAGCTGAATGCGAACCTCTTGGTGCAGCTACCTGTGTGATTAAGTTCTTCTATCTTGAGCCCCGATCAGATTAGGGTTAAGGTGAACTCGTCAAACCCTAGTCTCTGTCATATGATGTAATCATTCGATTCGAGTCCAATGTGAAAATCTAAATAGAAACTCTTTCTATTATTTCACTCTACCATGGCCATGGATTTCTGGACTTGATTCTCATGATCATCATAGGGCTACTCCTCTACCACCGAGGTAGATAGATTCCATCTTGATGCAATCCAGTTCCTACAATGAACATGCTATAGCCAACATACACCTCAGGGTTCCATATGGCTAGGAGACCGAGTAATGGTGTAGTCAAACTATAACACCCTCAAGGTGAACTGCCGATGCATCTCAGGTCAAAGAACCAGACACACTACTGCAGCATCGAGTCAGTCATTGACGAGAAGGTAGACTTCCTAATGACTACTCGAGGTGGTCACGCTCAGTGCCCTCGTTCTCTAACGAGTACCTGTACTCTCGCTCCGGTGTCTCCACACCGTAGACTCAAGACTCATCTACTAAAGAGAAGCGATCGTACACCAACCTTCCGGATCAATCACCATCCTCGTGATGATCCTATGGTCGGGAGCTGTTTATGAGTTAATAATGATTATTCATGTCTTAAATTTTCAACTCTTGAAAATATGAATTATCATTACCATTAACTCAAAGGATGTATCACAGACACTAAATACACATATGTGATAGAAAATAACCCATTTTATTAATTATAGTCAAAATTATAATTTTGCCCCTAGAAGTGTATTACAAGTGTCAGCCAATTCTGGCTTCTAGGGCACATATATCTAACAATCTCCCACTTGTCCTAAAGCCAATTGGCTACAAGTCTAAGTCCCATCTTCTCAAGGTGGGCTTCGATCTTCTGCTGGCCCAACGGCTTTGTAAGTGGGTCTGCCACATTATCTGTGGAGTTGACTCTCTTGACCTCAACGTAACCTTTCTCAAGGTAATCGCGGATGAGATGGTATCACCGTTTGCTTGGAACTCTTCCAGCACAAACAGTCTGCCAGATGTCGACTTTCGATCATCTATATCGGACATGAAGTCCGAGTCTGTGTATCCCTGGACTTGGAGTTCTCCATTACCAAAGACCAACATCATATCCTTAGTTCTTCTCAAGTACTTAAGGATACATTTCACAGAAGTCCAGTGTTCTTCACCTGGATTTGACTGATATCTGCTTGTGACACTCACAGCATGGGCTATATCAGGTCGTGTACATAGCATGGCATACATGAGGCTCCCTATTGCAGAAGCATAAGGGATCTTGCTCATGCGTTCTATTTCCTCAGGTGTGCTGGGGCACATCTTCTTGGAAAGATGAATACCATGTCTGAAGGGTATTAATCCCCTCTTAGAGTTTTCCATACTAAACCTCTTTAGTACTTCCTCTATGTACATCTTCTGTGAAAGTCCTAGCATCCTATTCGGTCTATCCCTATAGACCTTAATTCCTAGAATAAAGGATGCTTCACCTAGGTCTTTCATGGAGAATTCCTTGGACAACCACATCTTGACTGATGTCAACATGGGAATATCATTCCCAATAAGGAGGATGTCATCCACGTACAATACGAGGAAGACAACAGCGCTCCCACTGACCCTTTTGAAAACACATGGTTCCTCTTCATTTTTGATGAAACCAAACTTTTTGATCACATCATTGAAACGAGTGTTCCAGCTCCGAGATGCTTGCTTAAGTCCATATATGGACCTTTGCAGCTTGCAAACCTTGTGATCAGTATCACTGGATGTGAAACCTAGCGGCTGTTCCATATAGATATCTTCCTCAAGATATCCATTTAGGAATGCCGTTTTCACGTCCATTTGCCATATTTCATAATCGAAATAGGCTGCAACAGGCAAGCAATGTGCGGATGGATTTTAGCATAGCTACTGGGGAAAAGGTATCCTGATAGTCAATGCCTTCGCGTTGACTATAACCTTTTGCCACCAGTCTAGCCTTGAATGTCTCCACATTCCCATCTGCACCAATCTTTCTCTTGAAGATCCATTTACACCCAATAGGTACTATACCTTCTGGTGGATCTACCAAGGTCCAGACTTGGTTTGAGTGCATCGAGTCAATCTTCTGACTTCATTGCCTCAAGCCATTTCTCGGAGTCGATATCTGATATCGCCTCGTTGTAGGTTTTGGGATCATCACCATGAGCACCATTACCTATGAGGAACATTTCCTCTACGTCCTCTGAAATAATACCTAAGTATCTTTCAGGGGGACGGGAAACTCTTTCCGATCTACGAGGTGGAGGAGGTAGTGTTCTTATTGGCTCAACCTGATTTGGTTCCACTTGGTCCTTAGCTCGTTCTGCTTGTGAGACTTTCTCATCAAGCTTAATCTGCTTTCCAATGCCGCTATCTTGAATAAACTATTTTTCAAGAAAGATGGCATGTCGACTCACAATCACATTGTGGTCTTCTGGAATGTAGAAATAGTATCCTAATGACTCTTTAGGATATCCTATGAATCGAGCTCTAAAGGACCTAAACTCTAACTTGTCCGCTTGTTGTCTTTTGACATGAGCCGGACAACCCCAAATTCTGAGATGACTCAGACTTGGTTTCTTACCGTGCCATATCTCATACGGTGTGGTAGGAACGGTTTTAGAGGGAACCCTATTCAGTAGATAGATTGAAGTTAATAATGAATGTCCCCAAAGAAAATCAGGGAGGTCTGTGAAGCTCATCATGGATCGAACCATATCCAATAGAGTCCGATTTCTCCGTTCTGAAACCCCGTTGAGTTGAGGTGTTCCTGGTGGAGTCCATTGAGAGACTATGCCATTTTCCTTAAGATAGTCTAGGAATTCCCGGCTAAGGTATTCACCTCCTCGATCTGATCGAAGAACCTTAATGGGTTTTCCAGTTTGTTTTTCTACTTCATGTCTGAATTCTTTGAACTTTTCAAAAGCTTCAGACTTGTGTCTCATAAGATACACATACCCATACCTAGACAGATCATCGGTAAAGGTAATGAAGTAGACAAAATTGCCTCTAGCCGGCACATCAAATGGGCCGCACACATCAGTATGTACTAGGGCAAGGAGATCGTGGCCCTCTCCCCATGTCCAACAAAAGGGAGTTTAGTCATTTTGCCTTGAAGACAAGATTCACAAGTTGGATATGACTCAAAAGTCAATGGACTCAATAGCCCATTTTTCTCCAATTTGTTGATCCTATCTTCTGCTATATGACCTAATCTCAGGTGCCATAGATATCTGTCGTTTGGACTATCCCTAGGTCGTTTGGCATTCACGTTTTGCTCGATAGTTAGAACAGGTACATCAATATGTAGCTGATAAAGACCATTAATAAGGAAACCATTTGCAATTTTATTTCTTTCATAAAGAATGTTACAATGGTCCTTAAAGAAGGTGATCACATAACCTTCTTGTGCTAAGCATGAAACAGAAATCAAATTCCTGCTAGCTGCAGGCACATAATAACAGTCTTTTAAAACTAAGTCTAAACCAGATGGTAATCGAAGAGGGTATGTTCCCACGGCTACTGCAGCAACTCTTGCTCCATTACCGATGCGTAGGATCATGTCTCCATCCCTCAGCCTCCTGCTATCCTCAAGACCCTGCATAGAAGTGCACAGATGAGCACTAGAACCAGAGTCAAGCACCCAACTGGATGCAGAAGAAACCGTAAGGTTAGACTCAATAACGAGCATACCTCCAGAAGGACCTTCCTTCTTGTTCTTCAGGGTGGCCAGGTAAGTAGGGCAGTTCCGCTTCCAATGGCCGTCGCTGTTGCAATGGAAACACTTTCCTTTGCCATCGGCCTTCTTCTTCGGTTCTGCCTTCTTCTTCTTTGATCCTTCCACCTTTTGCTTTTTCACAGACTTCTTTTTCTTTCCATAAGACTTTCTTTTGGAAGAAGTCCGTTCCATAGCAAGAACTGAGCCTTTAGAACCTTTCATAGAAAGCTCAGCGGTAACCAGCATATTCATTAACTTCGGCCAAGGAATTTTGAAGTTTATGCATGTGGTAATTCATGATGAATTGCCCATATGCATCAGTCAAGGATTGCAGAATAATATCGTTCTGCAGATCCAAGTCCAACTTCACACCGAGCTTCTCAAGCTCTTCCATGTCCTTGATCATTGTCAGACAGTGATCTTGGACTGACTGCCCATCACGCATCTTAGCCTTAAAAAGTCATTTCGTGACTTGATATTTGGCTGCGCGACTCTGTTCACCAAACATCTCCTGCAGGTGAGCCAACATTTGGCGAGCAGTCCCGATATCTTCATGTTGGCGCTGGAGCTCATCAGACATCGAGCCCAACATGTAATATCTGGCCTTATTATCTTCGTCAATCCATTTTTCCAGAGACGCTCTCTGTTCAGTGGATGGACGAGCTGGTAAGGTGGGAGGGTCCTGGTCCAAAACATGTGGTTAACTTCTCTGAACCCAAAACAATTTTGTAGTTCCTGAGCCAATCTTTATAATTGGGTCCAGTCAGTCTATGTGTGTCTAGGATACGTGCCAATGGGTTGGACGCAGACATTTTCCTGTAGAGAGTCAAAGATTCTAGTTAGATACTGTAATTTTGACTTGACCAATTTGTTTAGGGATTTTATTTTTAAACAAATTAGCTCCCACTATTTTCTCGGATCCCTACACTCCCTCTGTAGAGATGCGAAAATCTCCACGATTGAATGATTTCTAGTGGGTGGTGCGGTCTCACCAACTGACTCATCACCTCACCTAACAGTTATTGGTGATGGGTTAGCCAATGAGTGAACAACTCTTGTTCAATGATTCTCTAATCATGGTGCACCCAAACTTGGTCTCTAATTCATGAATCTCACCGTATCCGGAAATATTGATCCACTCCTTAGTTAAGTCAGACCCACCATTTGCATAGACTGGGTTCCTAATTGAGTCTCTCACCGTATCCGGAAATATTGAGCCCAACTCATCCTCCAGCCCATAGCATCCAATGCCTAATAGACATGGTTGCGTCTTCCCGGTGCAACTGAGCCACTGTATCCAGCCGAGAACAATCAACCCCGGGAAGGGCCCGCACATCTACAATGGTGGAAGACCTCAGACTTAATCTTTTCTTAGGGAGAATTGATTCAGGTCTCATTAAACTAGACTTGGCTTAGTCATAACAATTATGACTAACCTAGTGGCATGGGTTAGCTCGGATTATTGACCACCTCAGATCAGAACTGTGTCAACAGATATGGCCAGGTAAGTGAGACCGGTGGAAGGAATATGCCATTAACTCGCACAAGAACGCATTCAGGTCGAGTAGCTTCCAATTAAAAACCAGTCGGTCGTCTGTGCCAAACTTACCTTAGACACCAAATTGTTGAGTCAGAACCAATTGGGTTAGCCTACAATCCAGACTCTAACCTCTGAGCCTAATTAGGTCTTGCTTGATCGTGACTCGATCTTGACCCAGACTTAATCCTATTAGGCTGGTCAATTTAAGCATTGTTGATCCCATCTAACCAACTCTTGATTCGGTTTGATCAACCGCTTAGACCTAATTGAGCTACCCAAGCCCGAACCCAGTATTATGAATATGTCTTAGATCTGAAATTCTCAATTTTAGACCTAATTAATATTCCATAAACTTAATTCTTAATTAAGTTGGGTTCATAAACAAAATATGCACAATAAATCCTAGGGTTTCAGGATCTAGGGTTTTGCAGAAAGTAAGTTTTGGGTTTCTGATTAAGGACGAACACGCAGCACCCCTACACGTCATAAGAACACCCCATCGAATGGGAAGAGAGGGCCTTTAAACCCTTCTTCGTTCTTATGACCGGACGGCCAAGAGGAACGCCTTAATCAGGAACATGTAAATACTACAAAACAGTTATAGATCTATATCATATATCTCATATACAAATTTAGATCTAATCATGGCATATTTTGCATACATCTCATGTATCAAATCATGCATATTTTCAGATCTAAATTATCTCATAATAATCTAAAAAATTAGATTTAAATTGATCTAATCAAAATAAATTCTAATCTAGACAATTATGTAGAACTATTCTACAACTAGTCTAGACATGCATCAATCATATCTCATATGATATTTAAAATTAAATAATTTTTATTTGCTATTTATCAGATGTTATTATAACACTTATAATATCAGAAAAATAGTAAATAAGAAGATCTAAAATATGATTTAATCAGATTAAATCAAAGACATGCAAAACTATTCTATAGAACTATTCTATTCTAGAACTAGTCATGCATATCTTCATGTTCTTAGATCCAAATCATTTAATTTTAATTTTTTCTGATTTCAGATCTGATCACATCTCATGTGACATCTAAAATCACTTTATTTTCTAATTAAAATAAAATTAAAATCAGATCTAAACAATTTTAGAACCATGGCTCTGATACCAGTTGAAGGGAAATCCTGATTTCCCGGTCCAGGTTCGTTCCAGATCTGATCAGATCAAGAGATATATTTCAAAAATTTTCTCTTGATCTCAATCAGATCTTGATATGTTTCAGATCTGATTCTTATTATTTTAATAAATAAAATAAAATAAGATAAATTAAATCAAATTTAATTTACCTGATTTGGGTAATCCTATTACCCTGTAGATGATCCTGATTGCAGCGGAAGGTTCTGGATCTTAGCCACGCAAGCGCCTGGCCTCTACCGGTATCCACTCGGGTTGGATCTGGAGATCCTCTTCTTCTCTATCACACCTCCAAAAATCAGATCTGGATCTGATCTGGAGGATCTTCAAAACTCTTTTGAAGATCTGCAGTCGTCCTTTTGCAGCAGCGCAGCCTTCTTGCTTTTGATCGCCTTTCCTTGATCTGAATCGCACCAACCTAAGTCCAAAACTCCTTTTGGACGTGGAGAGCAAGGGGAGAAGAGACTATGGCATGGAGAAGGAGGGGAGAGGCAGCCTTGGGGCGTGGGGTCTCAATTGCATTAGAATTAGGGTTGGGCGCAGGGTCTTATTTATAGACCTCTTGTGATCCAACTCCTCTTCCTCTCAACCAATCACAACCCTTTGTGAAATCAGATCTAAATCTGATTGGTTGGGAATAGAGACCCCTGGATTCCTCCTTAGAGGGCGCCTAAGACCAGTCAAACTGGATTCTTAGTAGAACTCTGAATTGGAATCCAAAAGGGAGGTGGAGTCCTTGTCCAACAAGGACTCCTAGGCGCCTCCTACTTGGGCTCACGCCACCCTTGGCGTGCGCCCTTCTCCTTGCCAGGTTCTGGCAGGGGGACAAGGCCCCCACCAGCTCTCCAATAGGTGCATGACATGTGGTCAAAAGTCAAAGGGTCAATGGTCAACGTTTGACCAGTCAAAGGTAGACTTTTGACCAAAGTCAAAGAACAAGAAATGGCAGGTGACCAAAAATGGCAGGTAATGTCTTACAAATAAGACAACCTATTCTGACTTGGACAACCTCCAGTCAGACCATATGAAGGCCTCTGATTGAGCACAAACTCCTTTGGCTCAGTCAGGACAACTTATTTATGATAGTAAAAGAAGAACGTTAGGTTCAATCGAGTGCTAGCACGATTTCCTTGAACCTAATTGAATCTCATTCAGATCAATTGAACTAGATCAGTTCAATTGATGATCACCAGATTCAAACCCTTGTTTGTGTGACCCAGTTAGGTTCAGTTCTGTATGGTAATGGGATATGTCATGATCTCTATCATAGACATCATCGAAACTCCTTTCGATGGATCAGAACTCTTCTGATTCGAACAGCTAGAATGATCGATCATCTAAATCATTCTAATTGCTCCCAAAATCCACCAGTGACACCTAGCAGTATATGGTGGCAACCCATCAGAGCTGAATGCGAACCTCTTGGTGCAGCTACCTGTGTGATTAAGTTCTTCTATCTTGAGCCCCGATCAGATTAGGGTTAAGGTGAACTCGTCAAACCCTAGTCTCTGTCATATGATGTAATCATTCGATTCGAGTCCAATGTGAAAATCTAAATAGAAACTCTTTCTATTATTTCACTCTACCATGGCCATGGATTTCTGGACTTGATTCTCATGATCATCATAGGGCTACTCCTCTACCACCGAGGTAGATAGATTCCATCTTGATGCAATCCAGTTCCTACAATGAACATGCTATAGCCAACATACACCTCAGGGTTCCATATGGCTAGGAGACCGAGTAATGGTGTAGTCAAACTATAACACCCTCAAGGTGAACTGCCGATGCATCTCAGGTCAAAGAACCAGACACACTACTGCAGCATCGAGTCAGTCATTGACGAGAAGGTAGACTTCCCTAATGACTACTCGAGGTGGTCACGCTCAGTGCCCTCGTTCTCTAACGAGTACCTGTACTCTCGCTCCGGTGTCTCCACACCGTAGACTCAAGACTCATCTACTAAAGAGAAGCGATTGTACACCAACCTTCCGGATCAATCACCATCCTCGTGATGATCCTATGGTCGGGAGCATGTTTATGAGTTAATAATGATTATTCATGTCTTAAATTTTCAACTCTTGAAAATATGAATTATCATTACCATTAACTCAAAGGATGTATCACAGACACTAAATACACATGTGTGACAGAAAATAACCCATTTTATTAATTATAGTCAAAATTACAATTTTGCCCCTAGAAGTGTATTACAAGTGTCAGCCAATTCTGGCTTCTAGGGCATATATATCTAACATCACAATCACACACCAGTAAAACTATCCTTCACAAAAAATCTAACTAGCCCAAGTTTTTCTTTCCAAACTTCTGTATCACCGTTCCTCTATGTAAACAATCTCCATCTTAATCTAGAGAAAACCACGAAGCAAACTAAAAGTTTTTAGGATAAAACCTGGTGCAATAGATCCTGGATGTAGTAAACCCTAGGTGTCTTCCTTTCTTTCATGCAACACTGCTCTGATATCAAATGTTGGGAATATACACTCTTCCCATATGGATTGACATGGCCATCGGTAATTAGCCAAGCAACAAGAAAATACTTCTCAGATATTAATGCAGAAGCACGATCAAATAAATCAAGAAATAGAGAAGAAGAGAAGAAGAAATTTTCAGGAGAAAAGAGTTTTTATTCAGTATATTTCAGCACACTCACAACCTTGGCCTGTTTTTGGTATATATACTTTACAAAGGATCAAGCCCAAGCTCATAGAAGAATTTTTCAAATCCAAATAATACATGTACATAAAATAATAACCCATAAAAATTGAGCTGATCCAGTTTCAGATTGAGCCGACTAACCTACGACTGGGTCGACTTAGTCCCAGACTGAGCTGACCTAGTTGTGTACCATGCCAACAATCCAAAAATGCTGCTTTCTATCAAAATTTTTCTTTGAGATCTAGCCAACCCAATCCTAGACTAAGCTGATCTAGTTTTCAACTAAACCAGCTCAGTCTCAGAATGAGTCGACCTAATTTCTGAACTTTACTATTGAGACTGATTCTTCTTTCGACTAACTCCCATCTTCTCATGACCTATCTTCTCATATTTTCAAGACTTGGGAGTGCCACTTCTGAGCTCACAGTCCTAGTATGTGCTAATCCAAATAACCTAATTCACAAATATGTTAGATAAGATCTAAAATAATTTATAAATTATTTTTAAATTTTAAATCTAATTTTAAATGATTTATGATCTGATCCATATGATGTATTTTATGTTTAGATCTAGATTCTCTTATTACATATATTGATATGTAATTTTATTTTAAATCTAGAATGTATGTGATATATTTATTTTATAGAATTTAAATTGAGAACTTACTTTCTACAAAACTCTAGATTTGAAATCCTAAGATATGATCGAAACATTAAAACAAATAAGATCTAAAACCTTATATTGAATATGATTTAATGTAACTATTTACAATTTGAAAATATTTTAAATGATTAAGTTAGAAATTAGTTTTGAGGTTCCACAAACTCAAACTCATAAGCTTTGAACTTAATTGAGAATTAAGTGACTGTTTAGAATCTTGATTTGTGATTTGAAGATCCTAAGATAATTTCATAAAATATGGGTTAAAGGAAAATGGGTTAGCTTTGATCAGATCCTTAACTGGATTAGACCTAGGGTTAGACTAAATATGGACTAAGTTAAGAAATTGATCAAACCTAATTAATAGTTAATTAGGATTAGATCATTTCTATAGATCACTTCAGTAGTTGTAGTTGATCAAACTTCATACATCTAACAAATGGATACTGATCATGGTTCAGTGGTCGAGCCCAAGTTTTTAGGTAGTCCAAATCAAAACTGATAAATAGATTGATATCTAAGATAAGTATGGCATCCCAGATCGGTGATTTTTAATTGGTAGCCTGCTTACCTGGTCATTTTTTATGGTGTCTAAGGCAAGCCTTGGTAGACCCTCCCACCAAACTCACTTACCTAGCTAATGTGATTAATCAAGTCTTGATTAGGTTGCTCATTATATCGTGCTAACCCATGTCACATAGGAAATCAATGAGATTGATTTTATTCAGTGAGATTGAACTAGGTGCCTATGGACCGATATTGATCCTAGTACCTGTCAAAGACTTGAGAAGTCAGTGGGAGGACTTGGCTTGGTGAAGTCTGTAGGAGCAAAATGGTCTGTGTCCTTTCTATTCTTAAATCATAAATAATATTAAATTCTCTAAAATTATTAGGTTCTTAAAATGACAAAGTTGTGGAGATAACTGAATCATCGCCTTCCACTAAGTTGGATGATAATGGGTCCATTAACTCAATAATCAATGGAGGCCCAAAAGCTTGGTGCTTATTGACTAATGAAATTATCATTCATAATATGATAACTTGAAAGTGTCTCTTTAATGGTGGTTACGTTGGCCAACCAAAGTTGGACTTAATCTATTGCTAGTTAGATGCACCAAGTATGGTCATGTTAATGGTTGGACCTAACCGGATCCTTACAGTGGAGGCCAAAGCCTATTGATTAGATTGTTAGGATAAAATTAAATTACTAGAAGTTATTTGAAGAAATAATTGGTTAATGAACCTATCCATAGATACACATGGATTGGTCGACCAAAGTCAAACTTGTGTGTAGTCTATATGGATTCTAGTACCTACTAAAAAATTAAAATAATTTTTTGAATTAGAGGTAGAGGCTACTAATTCAAATAAAATAGTGGTAGAACCTTAATACTAATGTCCAATTCTCTAGGCTT
This sequence comes from Cocos nucifera, assembly GCA_006176705.1. Taxonomy (NCBI): domain Eukaryota; kingdom Viridiplantae; phylum Streptophyta; class Magnoliopsida; order Arecales; family Arecaceae; genus Cocos; species Cocos nucifera. The sequence goes on from QRFJ01000654.1 coordinate 434,870, forward strand.
AAAATAATTCATACACATTTGGTCTATGTTCTCTTTTCTTATAGAATAAGGCTAAACCCTAATTGCTCCAATCACTATTAGACAGTGATGACTTATGGGACCCAACTTCGATAATTAGTATCGAAAGTTCAATTTGAAGGAAAAATGGATTTTCCTACCATAGGATGCATATAATTGGATTAGATTTACTGTGGAATAATTTTAAAAATTTTCTATGATCTGATCAAATCTGAGAGTTCTCAGATCTGATTAGATTGATCTAAAATTAGAAGCAAAATAAAAATAAAAATAGTGATAATAGTTATCACCTGATTGGGTAAATCATTTACCCGTTGTGTTGATCTGATGACTGATCCAAGGTTCTGATTGAGCCATGCATGCGTCCGATCTCTATCAGTATCCACTTGGATTAGATCTAAAAGTCTCCTTCTGCTAGATTTGATATCCAAAGATTAGATCTAATGTCTTCCTGTAGAGCTTTCAAAATGAACTCCAAAGGCTGCATGTTCATCTCACGAACATCGTCATCTCTCGCTGATCTTCGTTGATAGAACTTGATCTTTGCTCGCAGGTTTTGCCCAACTCTTAGGCATGGAGAATAGGGAGAGAATCAAATGACAGAGGTGTGAAGATGAATATTTTGGCAGAGCTTCACCATAGAGAAATCGCGATGCATCACAGCTTGCGTAGGACCCTATTTATAGACTTAGTTAAGAGTCCCTTTGCATATAACTTTGAACAGGTCAATGTTTAATATGCAGAAGGACTCCTTAACTGATCTCCATACCCCATCCTCTTATTTTTCTAATTTTGTCACACAAAATTTAGAAAAGGTTGGCATGGAGATGGAGAGATAAAGTTTGGATGGCACAAGCAACTTATCTCCTAGATATTTGATCTCATCAGGTATGTTTGACTCATTCAAATTCCATTTGAATGGGACACCTCCACCCTATCATATGGGGCACACAGCCAAAGGGAGAGTGTGCCCCTTATTCCTCACATAAATCCCAAGGGGGCATGCACCCTTAGATAGTCTCCAGGGGGCACACACCCCTCTCCCTTTCTTTCCTACATTCGGGTCAATATTTGACCTTTGTCCTTTTTCCATCTTATAGAATTTAAGACAAAATCTTTTCAAGTCCCATCCAATGGATTTATGTCAAGTCCTAATCAAGTTAGAATAAGCCTTGATCAAATCAGGACTTGATCCAGTCAGATTAAGAAAAATCCATCTAGAATTTTTGGGACAGACTTATCCAAATTTCATTGCATGATTTTAGGACAAGCCCTAATCTAGCAAAGACAACCCTTGTCTTGTTTCCATCTTATGGGATTTAGGATAAGTCTTGATCAGGCCAGAATATGGTCCAGTTAGATCAAGACAAATCCCTACAAAGTTTCTGGATAAGCCTTGTCCAAATAGTTCCAGAAATTAACAGATCTTGTCCTATTTCCATTTGATGGATTAGGACAAGCCTAGATCAGGTTAGGACAAGATTTTTTTGATCTAGAAAATTTCTAGTTAGACTAGGATAGATCCATACAAAACTGTTGGATAATCCAAATCAAATTTGACTTAGTCGAGATGAACCAGAAAGATGACAGAAGGAGAATATTAGATTTAATCGTGTGCTAGCATGATTTTCTTGAACCTAATTGGATCTAATCCAAATCAATTGAACTGGATTAGCTCAATTGATGATATCTAAATCCAAACTCTTATTTGTGTGATCCAGTTAGGTTCAGTTTTATTTGGTAATGGGACATGTCATGATCTCCATCAACGATATCATCAAAACATCTTTTGATGGATCAAAACTCTTTTGATTCATCCAATTAGAATCATTGATCATCAAGATAATTCTAACTGATCCCAAAATCCTCCAGTGACTCCTAGCAGTATGTGGTGGCAATCCATCAATATCGAATTGCGAACCTCTCATTGTAGCTACCAGTGTGATTGGATTCTTCTATCATGAGTCTCGACGGGATTAGGGTTAAGGTAAACTCGTCAAACCTAACACCCATCATATGAATGAATCATTTGATTCGTGTTCGATATGAAATACTAATAAAAATTTCTTTCTATTATTTCACACTACCATGGTCATTTATTTTAGAACTCGATCTTATATTCATCATAGGACTACTCCTCCTCTACCAAGGTTGATAGATCCCATCTTGGTGCAATCCAATTTCTACGATGAACATGCTATAGCCAACATACACCTCAGGATTTTGATTGGCTAGGAGATTGAGTTATGGTGTAGTCAAACTATAACACCCTCAAGATAAACTGTCGGTGCACCTCAGGTCAAAGAACTAGACACACGCTGCAGCATCGAGCTAGTCATCGATGAGAAGGTAGGCTCCCTTATGACTACTTGAGGTGGTCATGCTTAGTGCTCTCATTCTCTAACGAGTATCCATACTTGCTCCGATGTCTCCACACCATAGATTCAAACTCATCTATCCTATGAAAGCAATTGTACATCAATCTTTTGGATTGATCACCATCCTCATGATGATCCTACGATTGGAAGCAATTTATGAGTTAATTATGATAACACTTGCCTAAATTCTCAACCTTTGAGAATATGTGTTATCATGCCTATTAACTCAATGGATATATCACAGATACTTTAATACACAATGTAATAGAAAAAATAGCCCTTTAACTCATTTTAAGTCAAAATTATGAAAATAACCCTAGAAAGTATTTAACAAGTATCGGTCAATCTAGCTTCTAGGACATACATCTAACAAACTTCCACTTAACCTATAGCCAATTGGCTACAAATCTAAGTCCCATCTTCTCAAGATGGGCATGGATCTTCTGCTGGCCTAATGACTTTGTCAGTGGATCAGTTGGATTGTTTGTAGTGTTAACTCCCTTGACCTTGACGTATCCTTCTCGAGGTAATCATGGATTAGGTGGAACTATCTTCTTTGAACTCTTCCAACTTACAATACCACCAGTACATAGGAACAAACTTTTAGAGGTCGACTATCGTGTAGGAGGTGTGGTGCTCCCAAGCCTTGGGAGGCCATGGGTGGAGCTAGGGTGAGGGCTTCGAGGAGGCTAGGATAGATGTGGTCCTAGGACTAGAACAGAAGTTATTCTCGGGTGGAGGTGGCATGTAACTCTCCACAAGCTTGAGGTTTGGGTATTGAGGGCCTCAAGGGGCTTGGTTGGTGCTTCGAAGACCTGGGATTGAAGATGGAGCAAGAAACAAAAGCCAAAAAATCAAGACTGTAGAAAAAAATTTTCTGCAGGTTAGCCGGCTCAGTCCAAAACTGGGTCGGCTAAGTCTTAGAGCGTAGGCAAAATAGAAAGATCAAGTTTTAGTACTGCGGGCATGGCACAGAATTGGACCGACTCAATTTCATACCAAGCCAACCCAATCGAACTGAGCCAGCTCAGTGCTAAGACTGAGCCGGCTCAGTGCGTGGGTAGAGTTATGTGAGGGTTTTTTTAGGCTAGGGTTTAGGGTGATCCTAGGGGTCTTAAGGCCTGGTTTGAGAAGTCTTAAGGGGGCTAATTCATGTATGAATTGGGATTAGATCCAGGGGATGAGAGCATGTGAGACTTAGTTTCGATGAGTGCTTTCATGAATTGGGTTAGTCTAAGAGAGTTTTTGAGCTGAGATTTATTAGGGTTCATGTGTGAACTCTAAGGTATATAAATCAGAACATTATAACTTTTACAAAAAGAAGGAAATACAATTAAGCTTTTCTCCCTAACTCTCTTCTCTCTTCTCTCTGGTTCCAACATCAAAACCATAGCTTCTCTCATCTTTCTTAGATCTTCTTTAGTTTGCTCGATTAACACTTAAGTTCATGCAAGAGATCGGATCTACGGCTATAGCTTCAACAGTCGTAGGAATAATAATTGGTATCGAAGCTAGGTGATGCCTGGGATGTTTTGAACAACAATTGGTATTAGAGCCAGGTTGAGCATGAAGGAGGAAGAAGATCAATTTTCAGCAGAGATCAGTAGTGAGATTCAGATCTAAAGGCTTTCTCCAGGCTTCATGAGGAAGAAAGAGATCACAGTGCTGCTGTCCACCATCCCTAGTCAAGGTATTTCTCAGATCTATCTATTTGCTATTATTTGATTTGGATTGATCATGGAGAATAGTGGGTTGAAGGTAGGATTAGAGAAGTTTAATGGAAAGAAAAATTTCATGATGTGGATGGTAAGGATGGAGGATCTGCTGGATTAGATGAGGTTGGCTTCGACCTTGGAAGATAGGCTAGAGGAGATCACAGACAAGGAGTGGGTGTCTTTGGAGAAAAGGACATGTGCCACAATTAGGGCTTGTTTGGCAAATGAGGTTTTATATGGTGTGTTGGAGGAGAGAACATCCAAGGGATTATGGTCGAGGTTGTAGCAGTTGTACATGGGGAAGAACATGTGCAATAAGTTGATGCTGAAGAAGCAACTATATAGCCTTCGGATGTAGGAGGACGAGGATGTTGCAGGTCATATTCAGAGGTTCGACTGGATGAGCATGGACTTGCTCAATATAAGAGTAGATTTAGAAAAGGAGGACAAGGGTCTATTGTCGCTGTGTTTGCTACCCAAGAGCTTTGATCCGTTCGTAACAACTTTGCTGTATGGTAAGAAGACACTGGTGTACGAGAAGATCGTATTAGTACTCAGGTCCAACAAGCAGCGAAAATGGATGACAAAGAGGGAGGTCTTCCAGGAGATTCTTGTGGTTTCAGAGGAGCACAAGAAAGGAAAGAAGAAGGGCGAATAGAGAGACAGTAAGGGGTATAATAGATGCTTCAAGTGTAGAGAAGCAGGGCACTTTAAGTGGGAGTGTCCGCTTTGGAAGAAGTGCAAAGAAGGAGAAAGCTCGAATTCCATCAGTATAGTCATTGAAAATGAAGATTCGGATGAGCTTTTGATGGTCTTGGAGGAGCTCGCAGGGTGCGGTGTATCTAAGATGGTTTCGAATAGGTCTATGGAGTGTAAAGGGTCCAAAGGGTCAATGATGGTGTTCGAGGTATAGCGGTAGGCCTAGCAGTGCAACATTGGATGGTTAGCCTTGGGGGACTTGGAGATAGAGTCGGCTTCTACGGCATCAAGAGGACTTCAGTTCTTGGTGGAGCATTGGACAGAGGTGGCTTCATGGGTGGAGGAAGTTGTGACACGGGTTCAGAGCTGAGTGGTGCAGATGGAGGATCTATACAGATATAGATGGAGAGAATTATGCAAGAAGATAGGCATGGCTCTGAGGTGATAGTGTCAAGTGAAGCATCAGGATATGCGGCGAGTGTTGATAAAGAAACGTTGCATGATCTCCAGGAAAGTCTAGGACAAGTCATGCAGCTGCTAAGCAGAAGGATACCTACAACTCCAAAGATGGTGCAGAGAAATAAGTTAAGAACTTTAGCGGTGGAGGCGGTCATCCCGAAGGCCTCAAAGGAAGCTCAGCAGTTGAAGAAGAATAGTAGTGGCAAGATGAGCATGAGGGGCTGTTAGGACATGTAGGGACAGCAGGATCGTGTAGGAGGATGTTGCCAAGTGTGCTAAGGCTTGGGTGCAATAAGGTGGAGATTGTAGGTGGTGTGGTGCTCCCATGCCTTCGGAGGCCATGGGCGAAGCTAGGGTGAGGGCTCTAAGGAGGCTAGGATAGGTGTGGTCCTAAGACTAGGATAAGAGTTATCCTAGGGTGGAGACAGCATGTAACTCTCCACAGACTTGAGGTTCAGGTATTGAGGGACTCAAGGGGCTTGGTTGGTGCTTCGGAGACCTAGAATTCAAGGTGGAGCAAGGAACCAAAGCTAAGGAATCAAGATTATAGAAAGAAGATTTTTTGCAGGTTAGTCGGCTCAGTCTAAAACTGGATTGGCTAAGTCTCAAAGCATAGGCAAAATAGAAAGGTCGAGTTTTGCCACTGTAGGCATGGCACAGAACTGGGCTGGCTCAGTCTGAAACTGAGCTGGCCTAGTGGAACTTAGTTGACTCAGTGCTGAGACTAAGCCGGCTCAGTGCGTAGGTAGAGTTACGTGAGGGTCTATTTTGGGCTTGGGTCTGGGTTGATCCTAGCGGTCTTAAGGCCTGATTTGAGAGGTCTTAAAAAGGCAAATTTGTGTATGGGTTGGGATTAGATCCAAGGGATGAGAGCATGTGAGACTTAAACTCGATGAGTGCTTTCATGTATTAGGTTAGCCTAAGGGAGTTTTTGAGCTGGGATTTGTTAGGGTTCATATGGAAACTCTAGGATATATAAACTAGGACATTGTAACTTTTAAAAAAGAACGAAATATAATTGAGCTTTTCTCCCTAACTCTCTTCTCTCTTCTCTCTGGTTCCAACACCAAAATCTTAGCTTCTCTCATCTTTCTTAGATCTTCTTTAGTTTGTTGGATTAACACCCAAGTTCACGTAAAAGATCGAATCTACGGTTGTGGCTCCGAGTAGCTGTAGGAACAACATTTTGATCATCTTTATCAAACATAAAGCCTGAGTCTGCATAGCCCTGGATCTAGAGTTCACCATGCTAAATCTTTTCAGCATCTTCTCTTTGTGAAAGACCCAGCATCATCTTCAGTCTATCCTTATAGACCTAAAATAAAGGATGTCTTACCTAGGTCATTCAGAGAAAATTCATTAGATAACTATACTTTGACCTATGTCAGCATGGGAATATCATTTTCAATCAGGAGGATGTCATCCACATACAATATGAGGAAGACAACAATGCTCCCACCGACCATCTTGAACACACTTGATTTCTCCTCATTCTTGATTAAACCTGTTGGGGATAAACCCCACTCCTACTGAACTTCAGATTGCCACCTGGTAGAGAAGGATTGCTAGACATGGAAGAGCTTCAACTGCAGCTTTGCTTGTCGCTGGGTTGACCGACCTTTAGTATGCCTGCCAATCTTTAGGATGCTTGGACAAACTTCCTCTAGACGGGCTTCTCTTTCAATCGAACTTCCTCCATACTTCTCCTCCAGACGAACTTCTCCACCAGACGAACTTCCTCCAAACTTTCCCTCCAGACGAAGTTGTCCTTTAGTTGAACTTCCTCCGAACTCCCTCCAGATGGGCTTCTCCTTCAATCAAACTTCCTCCGAACACCCTCCAGATGGGCTTCTCCTTCAGTCGAACTTCCTCCGGACTTCTCCTCCAGATGGACTTCTTCTTCAATCAAACTTCCTCTGGACTTCTCCTCTAGACGAACTTCTCCACCAAACGAGCTTCCTCTAAACTTTCCCTCCAGATAGACTTCTCCTTCGGTCAAACTTCCTCGAAACTTCCTCCAGATGGGCTTCTCCTTTAGTCGAACTTCCTACAAACTCCCTTTAGACGGGCTTCTCATTCAGTCAAACTTCCTCTAGACTTCTCCTTCAGATGGACTTCTCCTTCAGTCGAACTTCCTCCAGACTTCTCCTTCAGATGGACTTCTCCACCAGACAAACTTTCTTTAGACTTCTTCTCTAGATGGACTTCTCCTTCATTTGAACTTCCTCCAGACATCTCCTCTAGATGGACTTCTTCTTCAGCCAAACTTCCTTCGGCCATCTCCTCTAGATGGATTTCTCCATCAGTTGAACTCCCTCCGAATTCCTTCTAGTCACCCGAAGGGCTTCTCCTAGTCAAACCTTTTTTGCTATTGATAGTTGTTCAGTCTGAACTTCAATAATTAAATCTCAACCACCTGCATGTTATGATAATAGATGCATCGCGACAACAGACACTACCCTCCATAACAAACTTCATGTGGCATCGAACGACCCACTACTAGGCGATTGAGGCTATCACTATCAGTTTGTTATAGGCTCCATTTATGAAAGAGACACTCCAGATATGTTTTCTCCAAGCTCTCATTCTCCTTCTCAAAACTCTGTTACTTTCTCTACCGAGCATTTTATTTCTATTGGCTGGAAGAGCTGACTTGATCACTAGAGGGTCCTGCCAGAGCCACCCCTCCTCCGGTTTGGACTTCTTTTGTAGGTCCTAATGGCGACCTCGGCTTCTCCAACTCTAGCCAATTTCGACATCAATCAAATTCTGTACCAACAAAATTGGCGCTAGAGGAAGGGCCCTCTTTTTCTTAAGATTCTCTTGTTCTTAAAGGAGCACTCAGCAGAGATCTCTCTTCTTTTCCCTCGAAGTCCTTCTTTTCCAGCCGATCTCATGACGATGTCTCTCTGGAAGGCCTCGACTTGATGGTGAACTACCTCCATAGCTAGATCTCATCCAGATTTGCCCACCCCTGTCTCATCCCCATTATCTCAAGCTCTACCGACAATAATGGTGGATGCAGAATAATTCAACCTGCTGGTCCGACAGGGTAGAGGCCTCATTGAAGTGGTGCAGGTCATGTAGCAATAATGACCTCTAGTGCCTGTCCAGTCGGAGTGGGCTATGCCGAAACCCCAGGATCTATGGGAACGACCAACTTGGACGAGTTGGCCAATAACTTCCAAAAAAGAGAAGTAGAGCGTAAAGAGCCCCTGCTCTGATCATGATTCAACCCCTGGAGGGATCTTACCCCCATTCTACCAGAAGACTTTGGAGATCCATGATCGTGAAGATCTTCTAGATCAAAAACTACAAGAAATAAACCAATGGATTGAGGAACTCCACCATACTACTTTCTCTCACGGTAATGATATCTGCACTGACCCTCCTTTCTCCTAGCAAATCATGCAGGAACTAATTCTGCCAAACTTCAAGCTCCCAAAGTTCAAGAGCTACGATGAGACTGCTAATCTGGTTAACCACCTGGAGGCCTTCCATACCATGATGCTAAAGGAAAAACCCTGTTTCCTGGGTCAGGATCATTCAGATCTTGATTTGATCAAGAGGGATATTTCAAAGATTTTCTTCTTAGATTGAAATTAGATCTGAGATTTTTCAGATCTAATTTTATTGATCTGATAAAATAAAATAAAAATAAAAATAAATTAAATCTAATTTAAATGTACCTTGTTATGGATAATCTTATTATCCTGTGATGATCCCGATGTTTTCCTGAGGTTCTAGATGTAGCCACGCAAGTGCCTGGCCTCTTCCCATATCCACTCAAGCAGAATCTAGAGATCTTCTCCTTTATCTATGCTCCAAAAATTAGATCTGGATCTAATCTTGAAGATCTTCAAAATTCTTTTTAAAGATCGACTTTTGTCTCTCGTAGTAGTGCTGCCTTCTTCTTTCTTATCACTTTTCTCTTGCTTGGATCACACCAAACTCGAGCCCAAAGCCTCTTGGGCATGGAGAAGAGAGAGAGGATCAGAGGATGGCATGGAGAAGGAGGGAGAGGGACTATGTGGTATGGGCAAAGGGCAGAGGATCTAAATCCTAGGCACAGATAGGGTTTATATACATCCTGCTACGCCATGCAGTGTCACATCATCCCGATCAATCATGGCTCTTTATGCAATCAGATCTAAATCTAATTAGTGGGAGACATCATTTGATCCAATTAGATTAGAGTTCCTCACAAATCTCCTTAGGTGGTGCCAAGACTGGTCAAAGAAGAGTCTTTGGGGCCACCCAAGTAGAGAGCATGAAGCAACTTGGAGTCCCATCTGTATGGGACTCCAAGCATCATCCTCTTTATGCACATGCCTCCCTAGGCATGCCCCCCTCCCTTCTTCTTTTTAGTAGGAGGACAAAGCCCCATCTTCTCTCCTATGGGTGCATGACATATGGGCAGATGTCTATGTGTCAAAGGTCAACGTTTGACCAAAGTCAAAAAACAAGATTTAGTAGGTGATGAAAAATGGTAGGTGTTGTCTCAAATTTATCTCATAAATGAAGACAACTCTTTTTTGACCTGGACAAGATCCAGTCAGACCGAGAAAAGGTTCCTGAGTGAGCCAAATATATTTGGCTTAGTTGAGATAACTTTTAATGGTTGTTGAAGGAGAACATTAGGCTCAATCGTGTGCTAGCACGATTTTCTTGAACCTAATTGAATCTTATTCAAATTAATTAAATTGGATTAGTCAAATTGATGATATCCAGATCCAAACCCTTATTTGTGTGATCTAGTTAGGTTCAACTCCGTATGGTCATGGGATATGTCACGATCTCTATCATCGACTTAATCGAAACACCTTTCAATGGATCAGAACTTTTCTAATTCAGACAACTAGTATAATCGATAATCTAGATCATTCTAATTGCTCCCAAAATCCATCAGTGACACCTAGCGGCATATGGTGGCAACCCATCAGAACTTAAAATGAACCTCTCAGTGCAGTTACTTGTGTGATTAAGTTCCTCTATCTTGAGCCTCGATCGGATTAGGGTTAAGGTGATCTCGTCAAATACTAATTTTCGTCATATGAATTAATCATTCGATTCAAGTCCGATGTGAAAATTCTAATAGAAATTCTTTCTATTATTTCACTCTACCATGGGCATGGGCTTATGGACTTGATTCTCATGATCATCATAGGACTGCTCCTCATCTACCGAGGAAGATAGATCCTCCATTGGTGCAATCCAATTTCTACAATAAACATGCTATAGCCAACATACACCTCAGGATTCTGAATGGCTAGGAGACCGAGTTATGGTGTAGTCAAACTATACCACCCTCAAGATGAACTGCCAATACACCTCAAGTCAAAGAACCAGACACACCACTATAGCTTTGAGCAAGTCATTGACGAGAAGGTAGACTTCCTCACGGCTACTCGAGGTGGTCACGCCCAGTGCCCTCGTTCTCTATCGAGTACCTATACTCTCACTCCAGTTTCTTTATACTATAGACTCAAGACTCATCTATCATAAAGAAGTGATCGTACATCAACCTTCTGGATCAATCACCATCCTCATGATGATCCTACGGTCGGGAGCATTTTATGAGTCAATAATAAAAATTCATGTCTTAAATTTTCAACTCTTAAAAATATGAACTATCATTACCATTTACTCAAGGGATGTATCACAGACACTTTTAAATACACTCTATGAAAGAAAATAATTCATTTTCTTATTTATAGTTAAAATTATAATTTTGTCCTTAAATGTGTATTACTAGTGTTAGCCAATTCTAGCTTCTAGGGTACACATATATCTAACAAACTCCCACTTGACCTAAAGCCAATTGGCTACAAATCTAAGTCCCATCTTCTTAAGATGGGTTTCGATCTTCTGCTGGCCCAACGACTTTGTGAGTGGGTCTACCGCATTGTCTGTGAAGTTGAGTCTCTTGACCTCGACATAACCTTTCTCGAGATAATCATAGATGAGGTGGTATCACCGCTCGATGTATTTGGATTTCTAGTGAGACATCGGCTCCTTAGCAAGGGCTATGACATCATTGTTGTTGCAGTATAGAGGAACAACATCTGATGGCATCACTCTAATCTCTGCAGTGAATTTCTTGTACCGAATTGCTTCCATCATAGCTTTTGATGCAGCGATGTATTCTGCTTTCATGGTGGAATATGCTGTCACTGTCTACTTGTAACACTTTCAACTGACAGCACCACCATTATGCACAAACAGACTTCTAGATGTCGACTTTCGATTATCTATATCGAACATAAAATTCAAATCTGTATACCCCTGGACTTGGAGTTCTCCATTACCAAAAATCAACAACATATCCTTAGTTCTTCTCAAGTACTTAAGGATACATTTTATAGAAGTCCAGTGTTCTTCACCTGGATTCAACTGATTTCTGCTTGTCATACTCACAGCATGGTCTATATCAGATCGTGTACATAACATGTCATACATGAGGCTTCCTATTGCTGAAGCATAAGGGATCTTGCTCATGCGTTCAATCTCCTCTGATGTATTGGGACACATTTTCTTGGAGAGATGAATGCCATGTCTAAAGAAAACCAATCCTCTCTTGGAGTTTTCCATGCTAAACCTCTTTAGCACTTCCTTTATGTACATCTTCTGTGAAAGACCTAGTATCCTATTCAGTCTATCTCTATAGACCTTAATTTCTAGAATGAAGGATGCTTCTCCTAGGTCTTTCATGGAGAATTCTTTGGACATCCTCATTTTAACTGTGGTCAACCAAAGAATATCATTTCCAATAAGGAGAATATCATCCACGTATAGTACGAGGAAGATAATAGCTCTCCTACTGACTTTTTTGAAAACACATGGTTCCTTCTCATTTTTGATGAAACCAAATAATTTGATCACATCATTAAATCGAGTATTCCAGCTTCGAGATGCTTGCTTAAGTCCATCTATGGACCTTTGCAGCTTGCATACTTTATGATCCGCATGACTGGATGTGAAATCTAGCGACTGTTCCATATAGATATCTTCCTTAAGGAATGCATTTAAGAATACCATTTTCACATCCATTTGCCATGTTTCATCATCAAAATAAGCTATAACAGCAAGCAATGTGCGGATGGATTTTAGCATAGGTACTGGCAAAAAGGTTTTCTGATAGTCAATGCCTTCACGTTGACTATAATCTTCTGCCACTAATCTAGCTTGGAAGGTCTCCACATTCCCATCTACAACAATCTTTCTATTGTTGATCCATTTACACCAGTAGGTACCATACCTTCTGGTGGATCTACCAAAGTCTAGACTTGGTTTGAGTACATCGAGTCAATTTCTGACTTTATTGCCTCTAACTATTTCTTGGAGTCGATATCTGATATCGTCTCATCATTGGTTTTGGGATCATCACCATGAACCCCATTACCTATGAGGAACATTTTCTCTACTTTTCCTAAGATAGTACCTAAGTACCTCTTAGGAGAATGAAAAAGCCTTTCTAATTTATGAAGTGGAGGAGGTAGTGATTGTATTGGCTCAATCTGATTTGGTTCCATGGGGTCCTTAGCTCGTTGCTCTTATGAGACTTTCTCCTTAAGTTTGATCTGCTTTTCAATGCCGCTATCATGAATAAACTATTTTTCAAGAAAGATAGCATGCCGACTCATAATCACATTATAGTCTTCTGGAATATAGAAATAATATCGTAATGACTCTAGGATATCCTATAAATTGAGCTCCAAAAGATTTATACTCTAACTTATCCGCTTGTTGTCTTTTGACATGAGCCGGACAACCCTAAATTCTAAGAAGACTCGGACTTGGTTTCTTACCATGCCATATCTCATACGGTATGGTAGGAATGGCTTTAGAGGAAATCCTATTCAGTAAATATATAGTAGTTAACAAACTATGTCCCCAAAGAAAATTAGAAAGGTCTGTGAAACTCATCATGAATCAAACCATATCTAATAGGGTCTGATTCCTCTGTTCTAAAATCCCATTGAGTTGAGGTGTTCCAGGTGAAGTCAATTAAGAGATTATATCATTTTGATTGAGATAGTCCAAAAATTCCCAACTAAGATATTCACCGCCTCGATCTGATTGAAGAATCTTAATGGATTTTTTAGTTTGCTTTTCTACTTCATATCTAAATTTTTTGAACTTTTCAAAAGCTTCAGACTTATGTCTCATAAGATACACGTACCCATACCAAGATAAATCATCAATAAAGATTATGAAGTAGACAAAGTTGTCTCTAACTGGCACAACAAATGGGCCGCACACATCAGTGTGTACTAGGGCAAGTAGATCCATGGCCCTTTCCCCATGTCCTACAAAAGGGAGCTTAGTCATTTTGCTATGAAGACATGATTCACAAATTAGATATGACTCGAAAGTCAATAGACTCAATAGCCCGATTTTCTCCAATTTGTTAACCCTATCTTGTACTATATGACCTAGCCTCAGGTGCCATAGATACCTATCATTCGGACTATTCCTGGGTCATTTTATAGTATTCACATTTTGCTCGATATTAAAAATAGATACGCCAATGTATAATTGATAGAGATCATTAATGAGAAAACCACTTGCAATTTTATTTCTTTCATAAAGAATATTACAATGGTCCTTAAGAAAATTAATTACATAGCCTTCTTATGCTAAACATGAAACAGAAATCAAATTTCTGCTTGCAGTAGGCACATAATAACAATCCCTAAGTACTAAATTTAAGGTAGATGGTATTCGAAGAGGGTAGGTTTTCACAGCCATAGCAGCAACTCTTGCTCCATTTTCGATGCGTAGGATCATCTCACCATCCCTCAACCTCCTGCTATCCTCAAGACTTTACATAGAAGTGCACAAATGAGCACTAGAATCAGAGTCAAGCATCCAACTGGATGCAGAAAAAATCATAAGGTTAGATTCAATAATGAGCATACCTCCAGAAGGACCTGTCTCCTTCTTATTCTTCAGGGTGGCTAGGTATATAGGGGAGCTCCACTTCGAATGGCCGTCAATATTACAATGGAAATACTTTTCTTTGTCAGCGGTCTTCTTCTTCAACTCTACCTTCTTTTTCTATCTACTTTCCCTCTTTTGCTCTTTTCAAAAGACTTTCTCTTAGAAGAAATCCATTCTATAGCAAGTATTGAGCCTTTAGAATCTTTCGTAGAAAGCTCAGCAGTAACCAGCATGTTCATAAGCTCAGCCAGAGTACTTTGAAGTTTATGGATATGGTAGTTCATCTTGAACTGCCCATACGCATCAGTCAAGGATTGTAGAATTATGTCATTATGCAGATCTTGGTCTAATTTCACTCTGAGCTTCTCAAACTCTTTCAAGTCCTTGATCATCATCAAGCAATAATCTTATACTGATTGCCCATCATGCATTTTAGCCTTAAACAGTCATTTAGTGATCTGATATTTGGCTACATGACTCTGTTCATCAAACAACTCTTGCAGGCAAGCCAACATTTGATGGGCAGTCTTGATACCTTCATGTTGGCACTAAAGCTCATCAGACATCGAGCTCAACATGTAGTATTTGATCTTTTTATCTTCATCCATCCATTTTTCAAGAGACGCTCTCTATTCAGTGGACGGATGGGCTAGTAAGGTGGGGGAATCCTGATCCAATATATGAGTTAACTTCTTGGAACCTAAAATAATTTTGAAGTTCTAAAGCTAATCCTTATAATTGGGTTCGATCAGTCTATGGTGTCCAGGATACGGGCTAGTGGGTTGGATGCAGATATTTTTCTTTTCCTATAGAGAGTCAAAGTTTCTAGTTAGATTTTGTAATTAAAACTTAAACAATTTATTTAGGAGTTTGATTTTTAAACAAATTAGCTTCACTATTTTCTTAGATCCCTACACTCCCTCTGTAGAGATGCAAAAATCTTTATGATTAATAATTTTTAGTGGATGGTGCAGTCACACCAACTGACTCAACACCTCACATAATAGTTATTGCTGATGGGTTAGCCAATGAGTGAACAACTCTTGTCCAATGATTCTCTAATCATCGTGCATCCAAGCTTGATCTCTAATTCATGAATCTCATTATGCCCGAAACAGTGATCCACTCCTTAGTTAAGTCAGACCCATCATTTGCATAGATTGGATTTCTAATTGGATCTCTCATCATATTGAAAATATTGAGCCCAATCCATCCTCCAGCCCGTAGCATCCAATGCCTAAAAAATATGGTTGCATCTTCTAGGTGCAACTGAAGCACTATGACCAACTGAAAATAATCAATCCCAAAAGGGGCCCCGTACATCTACAATAGTGGAAGACCTTAGACTTAATCTTCTCATAGAGAGATTTGATCTAGATCTCTTAAAACTTAACTTGACATATCTATAAACATTATGACTAACCTAGTGGCATGGGTTAGCTTGGATTATTAGCCACCTCATATTAGGACTGAGCCGACAAATATGGCTAGGTAAGTGAGACTGGTGGAAGGTAAGTGAGATCGGTGGAAGGGATATGTCATTAACTCAATAAGAATGTATTCAAGTTGAGTAGCTTTCAATTAAAAATCAGTCGATCGTATCTGCCAAACTTACCTTAGACACCAAATTATTGAGCCAAAATCAATCGGGTTAGCCTATAATCCAGATTCTAACCATTAAGCCTAATTAGGTCTTAACTTGATCGATCCCTCATGTGACTCGATCTTGACCCAGACTTAATCCTATTAGGTTGGTCAATTTAAGCACTCTTGATCCCATCTAACCAACTCTTGATTTGGTTTGATTAACCACTAGACCTAATTGAGCTACCCAAGCTCGAACCCAATTTTATGTATATATCTTAGATCTAAAAATTTTTAATTTTAGACCTAATATATTTTATAATCTTAATCCTTAATTAAGTATAGGATTTATAAACAAAACATTTAAATAAAATTCTTGGGTTTCAGGATCTAGGATTTTGTAGAAAATAATTTTTTTTGGATTTTTGATTAAGGATGAACATGCAGCACCCCTACACATCATAAAAACATCCTATCGAATGGAAGGAGAGGGTCTTTAAATCCTACTTTATTCTTATGATCGGATGGCCAAGGGAACGCCTTAATCAGAAATATAATAAATCTACAAAATTGGTTAGATCTACATATATATCACAAATATAAAATTGATCTAACATAAAAATATGTTTTGCATACATCTCATGTATCATATCATTCTTGTTTTTAGATATAAATTATCTCATAAATATCTAAAAAATAAAATTTAAATTTGATCATATCAAATTAAATTTATTCAAGATAATTTTGTAGAACTATTCTACAACTAATCTAAACATGCATCTATCATATCTCATATGAAAAAAATTAAATAAATTCATTTTATATTTTTTAAATCTAATTATAATATTTAAAATATCAAAAAAAAATAAAAAAATAGGTTTATAATCATAATTCAATAAATTAAAATTATGATAATCCTAGACTACACATAGAACTATTCCTAGTCTAGTCATGTATCTCATACATCTTAGATCTAGATTATTTATTTTTTTTAATTTTTGATTTTACATCTAATTACATAAAATGTGATATCTGAAATCATCTAATTATTATATCAAAATTATATTAAAAATATATCTAAATAATTATGAAACCTGGCTCTGATATCAGTTGAAGGAAAAACCCTATTTCCCAGGTCAAGTTCATTTAGAGCTTGATTTGATCAAGAGGGATATTTTAAAGATTTTTCTCTTAGATCCAAATCAGATCTAAGATTCTTTAGATTTGATTTTATCAATATAATAAAATAAAATAAAAATAAAAATAAATTAAATCTAATTTAAATGTACCTTGTTATGGGTAATCCTATTATCCTGTGATGATCCCCATGTTTGCCTGAGATTCTGGATGTAGCTAGGCAAGTGTCTGGCCTCTTCCAATATCCACTCGAATAGGATCTAGAGATCTTCTCCTTCTCTATCTGTACTCCAAAAATTAGATCTGAATCTAATCTTGAAGATCTTCAAAATATTTTTTAAAGATCGGCTGTTATCTCTTGCAGCAATGCTGCCATCTTTCTTATTGCATTTCTCTTGCTTGGATCACACCAAACTTTTGCCCAAAACCTCTTGGGCATAGAGAGGAGAGAGAGGATCAGAGGATGGCATGGAGAAGGAGGGGGAGGGGCTATGTGGCATGGGCAAAGGGTAGAAGATCTAAATCCTAGGCATAGACAGGGTTTATATAGACCCTACTGTGCCATGCAGTGCCACATCATCCCGACCAATCATGACTCTTTATGCAATCAGATCTAAATCTAATTGATGGAATGACATCATCTGATCTAATCAGATTAGAGTTCCTAACAAAGCTCCTTAGGTGGCACCAAGACTGATCAAAGAAGATTCTTTGGTGCCACCCAAGTAGAGTGCATGAAGCAACCTGGAGTCCCATCTATATGGGACTCCAGGAATCATCCTCTTTGGGCGCACGCCTCCTTAGGCATGCACCTCCTTCCTTTCTTCTTTTTAGCAGAGGGATAAAGCCCCATCTTCTCTACTATACATGTATGACACATGGGCAGATGTCTAAGTGTCAAAGATCAATGTTTAACCAAAATCAAAAAACAAGATTTAGCAGGTGATGAAAAATGATAGGTATTGTCCCAAATTTATCTCATAAATTAAGACAACCCTTTTCTAGCCTGGACAAGTTCCAGTCAGACCAAGTAAATATTTTTGAGTGAGCCCAAATATATTTGGCTCAGTCGAGATAACTTTTAATGATTGTTGAAGGAGAACATTAGGCTCAATCGTGTGCTAGCATGATTTTTTTGAACCTAATTGAATCTTATTCAAATTATTGGTGCAGAATCTGATCGACGTAGGATCGAGCTGGAGTCGAGAAAAATGAGGTTGCCGCTAGTGACCTGCAAAACAAAGTTTCATTCAGAGTTGATGGTGGTGGCTCTGGCAAGATCCTCTGATGATCAAGTCAGTTTTTTTGACCAACAAAAATGGAGTGCTCAGAAAAGAGTTCGACAGAGTTTCGAAAAGGAGAAGAGGGCTTAGAGAAAATATATCTGAAAGATCCCTTTTATGGATGGATCTCAGAGTAGACTGATAGTGACAATCATAGCCATCTGATAGCTGGCCATTCAGAGCAGCATGAGAGGAGCACTACCTGCAGTAGACTGATAGTGATAGCCATAGCCATCTGATAATCGATCGCTCCGGGCTACATAAGTGGGACATCACCTATAGTAGACTGATAGTGATAGCCATAGCCGTCCGGTACTGAGCCACTCGGAGCCATATGGAGGGCTGAAGAGCTTTGATGTATGTCAATTTTAGAGAAGTTCGGACTCCTAATAAGAATATGGCTAGAGATGATCATTCAGGGGGAATGCTACTTAAAATCTGAAAGTAATCTGCTGGAGGAATTCGAATGGAGTATGACTGATGGAGAAGTCTAGAACAAGTTCGACTAGTGGAGAAGTTTGGCTGAAGGAGTTCAATTGGTGGAGAAGTTTGATTGAAGGAGAAGTTCAAAAGGAGTTTGGCTCCTAGAGAAATTCGACTGATGGAGATGTCTAGAAGGAGTTTGGCTCCTAGAGGAATCTAGTTGAAGAAGAAGTCTGGAAGAAGTTTCGCTCTTGGAGGAATTCGATTGAAGGAGAAGTTTGAAATAAGTTCGGCTCCTAGAGGAATTTGATTGAAGGAGAAGTCTGGAAGGAGTTAGGCTCCTAGAGGAATTCGACTAAAGGAGAAGTCTGAAAGGAGTTGGGCTCTTGGAGAAATCCAATTGAAGAAGAAGTTTGGAAGGAGTTGGGCTTCTGGATGAAAGAAGTTTGGCTCCTAGAGGAGTCCGCTTGAAGGAGAAATTTGGAAGGAGTTCGGCTCCTATAAAAATCCGACCAAAGGAGAAGTCTGGAAGGAGTTTGACTCCTGAAGGAATTCGACTGAAGGAGAAGTTCGGAGGGAGTTTAGCCACTGGAGGAGTTCGGCTTGGGTTCGGCTGCTGGAGGAGTTCAATTGGTTGAAGGAGTTTGGCTAAGGTTTGGCCGTTGGAAGAGTTCGACCGGCTGAAGGAGTTTGGCTAAAGTTTGACCGCTGGAAGAGTTTGGCTGGTTGAAGGAGTTCAGCTAAGGTTTGACCGCTGAAAGAGTTCGACTGAGGTCCGATCGCTGGAGGAGAATTCTCGATCGAAGCTCTTCCATGATTATCAGTTGCATTAGGCTAAGCATCAAGCTGGAGTTCGACGGGAGTGGGGTTTATCCCCCACAATAGTCCCCCCACTATCGAGTTTGAAATTCAAAGGAAGCGAGTACAAAGAAGGCGATTGCCGAAGTCCTTTTTCGGGCTTTGCACCAGTTCAGGTTGAAGCTCGGGGGAGATCTTATCTCCAGCCAAGGTTGAAGTTGAAGCTGGAGGAAGATCTTATCTCTTGTTGAAGGGTTGACATTGACGTTAAATTTAAGAAGAGATCTTATCTCCAGCCGAGATTGAAGAAGATCTTATCTCGTGTTAAAGGATTGGAGCTCGAAGGAGATCTTATCTCCAACCGAGGTTGATGTTGAAGTTGAAGCTTGGGAGAGATCTTATCTCCTACTAAGGTTGAAGAGATCTTATCTTCTATTGATGTAGACGTTGAAGCTCAGGGGAGATCTTATCTCCAGCTGAGGTTGAAGGAGATCTTATCTCCTATGGACATAGACGTTGAAGCTCGGAGGAGATCTTATCTCTAGCCAAGGTTGAAGAAAGATCTTATCTCCTGTCGACATTAATGCTCGGAAAAGATCTTATCTCCAGTCGAGGTTGAAAAAGATCTTATCTTATATTGATGTAGAAGCTCGGAGAGATCTTATCTTCCAACCGAGTTGAAGGAGAACTTATGTCCTATGGACGTAGACGTTGAAGCTCGGGGGAGATCATATCTCCAATCGAGATTGAAGGAGATCTTATCTCCTATGGATGTAGATGTTGAAGCTCGGGAGAGATTTTTCTTCTGTCGAGGTTGAAGGAGATCTTATCTCCTGTCAACATAGAAGCTTGAGGGAGATCTTATCTCCAGCCGAGGTTGAAGAAGATTTTATCTCCTATTGACATAGATGTTGAAGCTTGATAGAGATCTTATCTTCAGCCAAGGTTGAAAGAGATCTTATCTTCTATTGACGTAGAAGCTCATGAGAGATCTTATCTCCAGTCGAGGATGAAGGAGATCTTATCTTCTGTTGATATAGACGTTGAAGCTTGGAGGAGATCTTAACTCTAGTTGAGATTGAAGGAGATCTTATCTCCTGTAGATGTTGAAGCTCAGGGAGATCTTATCTCCAGTCGAGGTTGAAGGAGATCTTATCTCCTATTGACATAGAAGCTCGGGAGAGATCTTATCTCCAATCGAGGTTGAAGGAGATCTTATCTCCTATGGACGTAGACGTAGAAGCTCAGGAGAGATCTTATCTCCAGTCGAGGTTGAAGAAGTTCTTATCTTCTATCAACGTAGAAGCTTGGGGGATATCTTATCTCCAGTCAAGATTGAAGTAGATCTTATCCCCCATTGACATAGAAGCTCAGAGGACATCTTATCTCCAGCAAAGGTTGATGGAGATTTTATCTCCTGTTGACATATACATTGAAGCTTGGGGGAGATCTTATCTCCAACCGAGGTTGAAGGACTTCGAATTGCTCATGTTAGGATGAGGTTCTCCTCCTATTCCTAACATGGCCACTATTGATTGCTTCTTTCCTATCATCACGTAGTTTTTGCACCAAGAAACAATAATATTAAAATGGAGAAGTTTTATTGAAGAAAAATTACTGGTAGTACATCCTTAGATTTTCTGAATTCTAAGGCCGTGGGAGCGTTCTTCCTCCGAGCTCTTTCAGGCGATAAGTTTTGGGTCAGATGACCTCCTCTATTTCATATGGGCCTTCCCAATTTGGGGCAAGCTTTCCCTAGCTCCAAGGCTGAGAGATGGCGGCTCATCGAAGTACTAAGGCCCCTAGAGATAGTGTTGATGATGTCGAGAGACGGCCGATCTTCTTGTTGTTCCTTCCTCATTGGTGGTTTTGGCTATGGTAGCACCCTTCATCGATCTACTATTGCTTCAGACCGACATCTAAGGAATCAACCCAGTCGGCCTCTCCTGATGAGCTACTCGATTTCGTCTTGGAGCTGAATGCATTCTTCAATATCGTGGCCATGGTCATGATGGTAGAGGTAGTACTTGCTTTGATTGCGCTTATTTAGGGGAGATCATAATTCTTCTGGTCTCGGTAGCTAATTCTTAATTTCCATCAGAACTTGAGCTTTAGGAGCATTAAGGGGGGTGTAGTTGTGGAACCTTTCGAGGGGAGAACTTCTTCGCGCCCTTCTATCGGGGCTTCTTTGATGACTAGCTCGAGGGAGAGTTTGGCCTCTTTCGTACTCGGGGGGGGTGGCGTGAGCGTGGCCGAACTTCATTCGACCCTCCATCAGCGGTGGATCTATGCCACTCTCCTGTAGCTTCTTCATCCTTCAACTTGAAGGCTTCTTCCACTCGGGCACATCCCTCAACCCGAGCTAGCAAATCGGCAATGTCCCTATGGTACTTCTTATCTAGGGAGAACAACAAATCGTTCTTCTGAAGGCGGCCCTTGAGTGTGGCCATTACAACAGACTGGTCCAGATTTCAGACCTCCAATGAAATAGCATTAAACTGGATGATATAAGCCTAGATAGATTCCCCCTCCTTCTATTTGATATTCATCAAGGAATCCAAACCTCGATGGGGACACCAGTTGCTAACAAAATGAGCCACAAACTGATGGCTCATTTGGTCAAAGAAGAAGATTGTACCTGGCTTCAACATTGAGTATTAGTTTGTTATTGCTTTCTTTAAGGTAGATGGGAAAGCTCAGCATAATATGGCATTCGGTGCACCATCGAGCAGCATCATAGTCCAAAAGGCTTCCAAGTGATCGACCGGATTAGAGGTTTCATCGTAGCTTTCAAATTGGGAAAGCTTGAAGTTTGGCGGAATGGGCTCTTACATAATTCGGAGAGAGAAAGGAGGATTGGTACAGAGGTCGTCATGGTGAATCAGACGACATGACAGAGTCCCTCAATCCATCGATCTATCTTTCATAGTTTTTGATCGAGGACATCATCTCGATCGTAGATCTTGGAAGGCTTCCGACTGTGGATGGAAAAGATACCTTTCAGAGAAGAATCATGATCCGAGCAAGGATCCTCTACTCTCTATTTCTCCTTTTCAGGGGTGATGGGTATGCTAGCCCAAGTGCTCCTCCTTGGGATCGATTTCTGACATCCCAATGGTAGGTTTCTTGGTAGGACCGCCACCGGAGGCTGCTGCATGGCCTGCACTATTTCAATGAGGCACTGAATCTGCTGCATCAGTAGGTTAAACTGCTCTAGGTCTACCATGTTCGTCGATGGAGGAGGAGGTTGAAGCACCGATGATGAAGCGGGGATAGATGGATCTGGTCTAGATCTTGTGCTAGAAGCAATAGATCTCCAGGTAGTCGCCCTCTTTGAAGGAATTGCTCAGGATTGAGAGAGAGGATGGAGATGAACCTTGAAGAAGAAGATCCATAGGATTGACTGAGCACTCTTTTAAGAACAAGGATACCTCAAAAATAGAGGGCCCTTCTTGTAGCATCAATTCTGTTGGTGCAGAATTTGGTTGACGCTGGATCGAGCTGGAGTCAAGGAAGACGAGGTCGCCACTGGTGACCTGCAAAATAAAGTTCCATTCAGAGTCGATGGTGGTGGCTCTAATAGGACTCTCCGATGATCAAGTCAGCTCTTCTAGCCAATAAAAATGGAGTACTCAGAAAAGAGTTCGATGGAGTTTTAGGAAGGAGAAGAGAGCTTAGAAAAAATATATCTGGAGGATCCCTTTTATGGATGGAGCTCGGAGTAGACTGATAGTGACAACTATAGCCATCCAATAGCTGGCCGCTCAAGGCCACATAAGAGGGGCGCCACCTGCAGTAGACTGATAGTGATAGCCATAGCCGTCCGGTAGCTAGCCACTTAGGATCGCATGAGTTGGACACCACCTGCAGCAGACTGATAGTGATAGCCATAGCCGTCTGATACTAAGCTGCTCGGGGCTACGTGGAGGGGTGAAGAGCTTTGACGTATGTCAATTCTAAAGAAGTTTGGACTCCTAAAGGAAATACAATAGAAGGTGATCATCTGGGAGGAATGCTACTTGAAATATGAAAGTAATCTACTAGAGGAATCCAGATGGAGTTCGACTGATGGAGAAGTCCATAAGGAGTCTGACTGGTGGAGAAGTTTGACTGAAGGAGTTCGACTAGTGGAAAAGTTTGGCTGAAGGAGAAGTTTGGAAGGAGTTCGATTCCTAAAGAAATCCGACTGAAGGAGAAGTTTAGAAGGAGTTCGGCTCCTGGAGGAATCCAACTGAAGAAAAAGTCCAAAAGGAGTTCGGCTCCTAGAGGAATCCAATTGAAGGAGAAGTTCAGAAGAAGTTGGGCTCATGAAGAAATCTGACTGAAGGAGAAGTCCAAAAGGTGTTCGACTCCTGGAGGAATCTGATTGAACAAGAAGTCCAGAAAGAGTTGGGCACCTAGAGGAATCCAATTTAAGGAGAAGTTTGAAAAGAGTTGGGCTCCTAGACAAAAGAAGTTCGGCTCCTGGAGGAATTTGCTTAAAGGAGAAATCTGAAAGAAGTTCGGCTCCTATAGAAATCTAACTGAAGGAGTAGTTTGGAAGGAGTTTGGCTCCTGAAGGAATCCGACTGAAGGAGAAGTCTGGAGGGAGTTCGACTGCTGGAGGAGTTTAGCATGGGTTCGGCCATTGGAGGAGTTCGACCAGCTAAAGGAGTTTGGCTATGGTTTGGTTGCTGGAAGAGTTCGACTGGTTGAAGGAGTTCGACTAAGGTTTGGACACTCAAGGAGTTCGGCTGGAGTCTGATCATTGGAGGAGAATTTTTGATCGAAGCTCTTTTGTGATTACCAATTGCATCAGGCTAAGCATTAAGCTGGAGTTCGGCGGGAGCGAGGTTTATCCCCAACACAAATCAATTGAACTAGGTTAGTCTAATTGATGATATCCAGATCCAAACTTTTGTTTGGGTGACCCAGTTAAGCTCAGTTCCATATGGTAATGGGATATATCATGATCTCTATCATTGACATCATCGAAACACCTTCCGGTGGATCAAAACTTTTCTGCTTCAGACAACTAGTATAATCAATCATCCAGATCATTCTAATTGCTTCCAAAATCCACCAGTGACATCTAGCAGCATATGGTGGCAACCCATTAAAACTAAAAATGAATCTCTCGGTGCAGTTATCTGTGTAATTAAGTTCATTTATCTTGAGCTCCGATCGGATTAGGGTTAAGCTAATCTCGTCAAATCCTAGTTTCTGTCATATAAATTAATCATTTAATTCAAGTTTGATGTGAAAATCCTAATAGAAACTCTTTCTATTATTTCACTCTACCATGGCCATGGGCTTATGGACTTGATTCTCATGTTCATCATCGGGTTGCTTCTCATCTACCAAGATAGATAGATCCCCTATTGGTGCAATCCAATTCCTACAATGAACATTCTATAGCCAACATACACCTCAGAATTTCGAATGGCTAGGAGATCGAGTTATGGTGTAGTCAAATTATAACACCTTCAAGGTGAACTGCCAATGCACCTTAGGTCAAAGAACCAGATACACCACTACAGCTTCGAGACAGTCATTGACGAGAAGGTAGACTTCCTCATGGCTGCTCGAGGTGGTCACGCTCAGTGCCCTCGTTCTCTAGCGTGTACCTATACTCTCGCTTCGGTGTCTCTATATCATAGACTCAAGACTCATCTACTCTAAAGAAGCGATCGTACATCAACCTTCTGGATCAATCACCATCCTCACGATGATCCTACGGTTTGGAGCATTTTATGAGTCAATAATGAAAATTCATGTCTTAAATTTTCAACTCTAGAAAATATGAACTATCATTACCATTAACTCAAGGAATATATCATAGACACTTTTAAATATACTCTATGATAGAAAGTAATCCATTTTATTATTTATAGTTAAAATTATAATTTTGTCCTTAAATGTGTATTACAAGTGTTAGCCAATTCTGGCTTCTAGGACATAAATATATCTAATAGATGCTGCTCCATGATGCGCTAGATGCCATTTTGTGTTGATCTTTTTCATCTACTCTGAAGGGAGCTACCAAAAATTGGTACTCGACCCTCAGGTTGAGTACTATCTTTTCTTTTGATCAGATGAGCCATCAATTCGTGTTTCACTTTGTCAACAGCCGACGTCACCGACGAGACTCAGATTCTCTCATCCATATCAAGTAGAAGGAAGGGGAGTCCATTCAGGCCTATGTCAACCACTTCAATGCTGCTACTCTGGAGATCCTGAACATGGATCAGTCTATTGCAATGGCCGCATTAAAGGACGACCTCTAAAAGAATGATCTGTTGTTCTCCCTAGAGAAGAAGTACCCCAGAGATTTTGTTGATATGTTGGCTCGGGCTGATGGTTACACTTAGGCGGAAGAGGCCTTCAAGACGAAGGAGGAAGAAGTCGTGAGAGAGTGGCAGACGGATGATTCAAGCAAGCCTGCAGTTGAAGAAAAGTCGAGCGAAGATCAACCATGCTCTAGAACTACTTTCGAGCATAGACAAGCCCGAACTCCTCCTTGAGCTCATCATCAGAGAAGCCCTAATCAAAGGGCACGATGGTACTCTCCCCCTAGAAGGTTCCACACCTATGCTTCCCTCAACGCTTCAAAGACTCAAGTTCTGATGGAGATCAAGGAGCAACTACTGAGGCTAGAGAAGATGCGATCTCATCCCGATAAGTGAAGAAATCGGAAGAAGGAATTGGAGTGCTCTCAAGCAAAAGGAAGAAAATAGTGGAAGGAAAAAGAAGAGCGTAAGGAAGAATGAGTTCTCTAGAGAAAGTGCCAGACATAAATATCCCATAGAGTTTGAAGCAGTTATGATGGAAAGGCTCCTCCAGCCGGTCTCCAATTGATGTGTGTCCCACTCGTTGTGATAGGCAATTGGTGGTCGATAGAACCATAATTGCACCATACTTGGGGCACCGTCTCAGCAGGAGTTTTGAAATTTGTCTTGTTGGATTACTTTATATTTAAAAAGGCTTCGATGCCAATATGATAAAGACCAAAACTTTCCATCCTACTAGCACTAAAGCCATATCAAAACTTCGATAGTTGCCTATTCTGTACTTTCATCCCTCAAATTCTAAACTCCAGAGTAGGAAGACTATTATTGGGGATAAACCCCGCTCCTGCTGAACTTCAGACCGATGCTTGATTGAGAAGGATTCCCGATTGTGGAAGAGCTTTAACCATGGCTTCGCTTGTCCCTGGGTTTACCGACCTTTAGTATGCCTGCTGATCTTTAGGACTGCTTAGACGAACTCCCTCTAGATGGGCTTCTTCTTTAGTCAAACTTCCTTCAGACTTCTCCCCCAGATGAACTTCCTCCGGACTTCTCTTCTAGACGGACTTCTTTTTTGGTCGAACTTCCTCCGAACTCCCTCCAAATGTGCTTCTCCTTCAGTCGAACTTCCTCTAGACGAGCTTCTCCTTCAGTTGAACTTTCTTCGAACTTCTCCTTGAGGCAAACTTCCTCCAGACTTCTACTCCAGACGAACTTCTCCACTAGACAACCTCCTCTGGACTTTCCCTCTAGACGGAGTTCTTCTTCGATCGAACTTCCTCCAAACTCCCTCCAGACGGGCTTCTCCTTCAGTTGAACTTTCTCTGAACTTTTTCCAGACGAACTTCTCCTTTAGTTGAACTTTCTCTGAACTTCCTCTCTAGACGAACTTCTCCACTAGATGAATTTCCTTTGGACTTCTTCTTCAGATGGACTTCTCCTTCAGTCGAACTTCCTCTGGGCTTCTCCTTCAGTCAAACATCCTCTAAACTTCTCCTCTAGATGGATTTTTCCATCAGTCGAACTCCCTCCAAAATCCTTTCAGTCGCTCGAAGGGCTTCTCCCAGTCGAACCCTTCTCGCTACTGATAGCGGTTCAGTATGAACTTCAACAATTAAATCTCAACTGCTTGCATGTCATGATAATAGACACATCACGATAGCAGACACTATCCTCCATAACAAACTTCACGTAGCCCCGAGCGGCCAACATCCAAATGGTTGCAGCTATCACTATCAATTTGTTATAGGCTCCATCTATAAAAGGGATCCTCCAAATACATTTTCTCCAAGCTCTCATTCTTCTTCGCAAAACTCTGCTACTTTCTCTGCTGAGCATTCAATTTCTATTGGTCGAAAGTACTGACTTGACCGTCAGAGGGTCCTGTCGAAGCCACCCCTCCGATTTGGACAACTTTTGTAGGTTCTGACGATGACCTCGACTTCTCCAGCTCTAGCTAGTTCTGGCATCAACCAAATTTCACACCAACAAAATCAAATGATTTGATTACATCAAGCATTCCATCTCTGAGATACTTGCTTGAGTCCATAGATGGATCTTTGTAGCTTTCAGACCTTTGTGATCACCATCACTGGATGTAAAAATAAATTGTTGTTCCATATAAACATCTTCCTCAAGATATCCAATTATGAACTCCATTATCACATCCATCTACCATATTTTATAATTGAAATATACTGCAATGGCAAGCAATGTGCGAAGGATGGCCACTAACGAGAAGGTAATCTGATATCCTTTCACCACTAGTCTAACCTTGAATGTCTCTACATTCCCATCTGCACATGTCTTTCTCTTGAAGATCCATTACACCTAATAGGTACTCTACCTTTAGGTAGATCTACCAAGATCTAGATTTAGTTCGAGTGCATCAATTCAATCTTTGACTTCATTGCCTCATACTAATTCTTAGAGTCGATATCTGATATCGCCTCATCATAGGTTCTGGGATCATCACCATAAACCTATTTTCCACGAGGAACATTTTCTCTACATCCTCTAAAATAGTATCTAAGTACTTTTAGAAGGATGGAAAATCCTATTTGACCTACGAGATGGAGCAGGTAGTAAATTATGGATCGGCTCAGACTAATTAGGTTCCTGAGGTTCCTTGACTCATTGCTCTTTGGAGACTTTTTCCTTGAGCCTATTTTGTCTTTCAATGCCACCATCTTGAACAAACTATTTTCAAAAATAGTGTGTCAACCCATAATCATATTATGGTTTTTCGAAAGATAGAAGTAATATCCTAATAACTCTTTAGGATATCCAATAAATCGAGCTCTAAGGGACCTAGACTTTAACTTGTTCATCGTCGGACAACCCCAATTCTGAGATGACTCCGACTTATCTTCTTACCATGCCATATTTCATATGTAGTTGTAGGAATGGTTTTAGATGGAACCCTATTTAGTAATTTGATAGCTGTCATTAAACTATGCCCCTAAAGAAATTCAAGAAGATCCATAAGCTCATCATGGATAGGCCATATCTAATAGGGTTCATTTTCTCCAATTTGTTAATCCTACCTTCAGCTATATGACCTAGCCTAAGGTGCCACAGGTACCTTTCATTAACACTATCTTTAGATCATTTAGATCTTATGGCATTCACATTTTGCTTGATAGACTCAATGACGAGCATTCCTTTAGAAGATCCTTCTTCTTGCTTGTTCTTCAGGCTAGCCAGGTATGCAGGGCAGTTCCGCTTCCAATGGTCATCAGAGTTGCAGTGAAAATACCTTTCTTCTCCTTCGCCTTCTTCTTCTGCTCCTCCTTTTTCTCTTCTATTTTCTACTTCTTCGTAGACTTCTTCTTCTTTCCAAAAGACTTTCTCTTGGAAGAAGTCTACTCCATAGCCTGAACTAAGCCCTTTGAACCCATTAAAGTTTGCTCAGTAGTAACGAGCATATTTATTAACTTGGCCAAGATGCACTGGAGCTTATTCATGTGGAAGATCATAATGATCTGCCCATATGAATCTGTTGCCCAGAGGTAGCAACCCAAGTTGGGGGGTGGGGGAGGGGGGTGAATTGGGTTCTTATAAAAGCTTTAGCCAAATTTAACTTTAAGCAATTTTGTGCTTTGATTTTAATCTAAGTGGTGAGGATGAGATGTATATAATATGAGCAGTAGAATTAAGATAACAAAATCAAACTGTGAAAGTAAAGTAAGAATTATAAGCATGCAAAGTACATAGAGAGATAGAAGAAAAAAGCACAACACAAACGCACAAAAATTTATAGTAGTTCAGAGCAACCCGCTCCTACATCCACTCCTCAAGCTTCCCTTAGGAATTTCACTATAATTTATCCTTGATTACAGTGTATTTATTTTTCTAGGCTTGTAAATAAACCTAGTTGATTTTTATAGAAGCACCAACCAAAATCTAACACCGTTAGTTTTTTGGATTCACTAACAACCCAATTGATTTTTTAGGATCATCAACTAAAATCTGTAATATCCAATTTCAAGCTTGGATGGGCCTAAATTCCAAGTTTCTTTCCCCCAAAGAAACTTATAAAGAAATCAAAAAATACAAGTAAAGTTTCAACACAATATAAAAAATAGAGTATAAGCTCTATTAAATCCTAAAGAACAAGCCAATAATGTACTCAATTGAAGCTTGGCTTTTCTTTAAATTATACTTGAGAGGATGTAGAAGATATTGAAGAAGATTTCTTTGAAGGCTCGCTGAAATTTGTGCACAACACTCCTCTCTTTTTCCTTTTCTTTAGATATTTAATGTTCCTCACAAAATTTGAAAGATTCTCACTATAAATACCTTAATCTCTTTCTTCTTTTTTTTTTCAATTGATTCTCCACCTTTAAATACCTTTAGAGAAGGTTGGAGTAAGAGTTCTAGCCGTTGGAAGCTTTGAAATAGCCATTGGGATCTAAAAATAGCCATTGAAAAACTATCCATTGAAGACTGTTCGCATAGATCGAGACCTCTCGATTTTTTACGAGACCTCTCATCATATTTCAAGATCTCTTAATTTTTCATGAGATGTCTCGTCGAAACTATGAGACCTCTCGAGAATCCTGCGAGACTTCTTGCTCTCAGAGCACAGAAATTAAGTTTCTATCTTCTGAGATCGCGACATCTCGAGTTCAACTCGAGATCTCCCAAGACTATGCTAGAATACTGTTTCATTATGCCAGACCACTCGAGAGCTCTCAAAAAAAAATCGAGATGTCTCAAAAATTCCCGACTTCATTTTTCTTCAATGTTTTACCTTCCAAACTTACATTTCTTGGCCCCAAACTTTCTTAAACATAATTGCTTCCTTCAATTTTAATTTCTTTTCTTTCAATCATACTTTCTTCATACCAAACCATCCAAATATGTGTGAATTTACTCTTTTAAGTTTTTTGGCATGGCATCTTGAGAGAATTTATTCTTAAGATAAATTCTTTATTTTGGATACTTGAAAAATTTTATAGACATTCTTGAAACACATGATTAGATACATAATATACTCAATATTTTGGAATCATCAAAATCAATCTCAAGATCAACAATCTCCCACTTTTTGATGATGACAAAATCTTGAGTATATGCACAATAAAAGAAAATAATGTATTTCTATGCATTTTACTAAAAAATATTATGAAGTATTGATTAAACACATGAATGAGTACTTCATTAATATTCTCAATTATTCTTTTGGTTTATTGCACATATTTCATATACTCATAAAAAATATTTCATTTCATATCAGTGAGTATTAAGTTTTCATTTCAAGCATCAATACAATTCGTTGAGTTTCTTCAAGCATATACTCAATATTTCTCTCCCCGTTTTTGACAGCATCAAAAAGCTTAAGGGAAAGAAATAAGAAATAATTATCAAAATCAATAATATAATTGTATCAAAGTAAGAATTGCATTAAGTTTAGAAAATTAATTTATATGAATCATCAAAATCAACATCAAAGCATTAAATTAAGAGATGTATTAAATTCATAAAATCAATTTAAATGAATCATCACTCTTTCGAAAATTTATCATTTGACTCAAAACAAATTTTAAATATTTATTTTAATTTCATAAATTAGCTTGAATTTAAATATTATATATGCTTTTTCTTTTTTTGAATGAATATGATCTTTATTCAGATTTTCAAATATGCACTTTTATGTTTTAAGAGGAATAGAGCTTTTTAAAATATTTAAATATAAAATCAAGCATAATATATACTTTAATATTCTAACTTTGATCAATTAGATTTGAAAAAGATATGTATCGGGAATGTATCGAGCAAAGTAAAATAAACAGTATCAAAGCATAAGATAGTCACATTTTTAAATTCATTACTTTGAGTAAAATATTATTTCAAAATAAATAATTCATAAGAATTTTGCATTGCACAAGAGAAATTTAGGATCAAATTTGAATTTTCAAATGGCTTTCAAAATTTATTCCTTGGAGTAAGAATATGTTTTCAAATTAGTCAAAATTTTTTTAATCAAATCAAGTTAGAAAATATCTCTCCCCCTATTTTTCATACTTATAACAAGATTAATTTACTTTTCAACTTTCTTCCCTTCTTTATTTCAAATCAAGCAAATTCAACATGAATTTAACCACTAAATTTAGATTTTTTAAAATTTAAAATATATTTTTAATTTTAAAAGCTTTTTTTATTAAATAATTACTTTTTCTTTAATATTTTCTCCTCCTTACTTTAACAAATAGAGTCATTTCTTTGAAAGATTTTCTTGACACCAATTAAACTAAGTTTTAGATTAAATCATGATTTTCTTGGTTCAATACCATTTAAAGATTAATTTACAAATTCAACTTGATGCCAATGATTTTAGTTTTGAATTAAATCAAGATGAATTGATTCAAATTAAATAGTTTAAGGATTTAGAATGATAAATCAATTTGAATTGATATCAGCAAATTAGTTAAGGCAAATCATAAAGAAATTTTCAGTCATTCCTCAAAAAGATCATTTCTTCCTTTTCATAAGAAATATCAAGCAATTAGGTTCAAAAAAGGTATGTACTTTTGAATTTATTTCAAATGATATCATATCAAATATATAGCTGTATAAAATCATATTTGAAATAAAGACATTCTTCTCTTTTTGCCAAAAGATAAATCAATTAGATACATGACAATAGTAAGTTGTTTGATATCAACTAATTAAAATTGAAGTTCTCTATGAATATTTAGCAATTTAAAACATTCATATCGAATAAGAATCTTTTAATTTAAATTCATTAATTATAAAATTGATATGGGGAGACTTAAAATATTATGCTAAATTTCAAAATAAATCATTTCATCCATAGCATGATATATAAAGAGGAGAGCATATTAGTCTTTAAAATCAAAGCATTCAAATTATTGCAAGCATCAAAATCAATCATACTTATCAAAACATGAAAGGAGTTATCATATGCATACATATTAACAAATCATTAAAGTTAATACATCAAACTATCAATTCATAGAGTATGATCATTTTAAGCAATGATAAATCATCAAAATCAATCAAATATGATTAATAATTATGCTAATTAATAATCAAAATATATTTAAAAAATAAAGATGGCATGGTATGAGAATAGTTTAGATTTTACCAAATAGCACCATCCATCAATTTTCATTTTCAAGACATCCATAAAATTTTTTTTCTTTTAGCTTCATTGGATCCTTGGTATACCTGCAAAATTACTTCATAATTTTTGGTACCCAAGTTTTCTTGGGTCCATTGAAGTTAGTGCTCAAGGTTCCTTTTGGAACCCAAATTTGTCTAACCAAAGTATGGCCAATTCTTTAAAAATTTTATTCAAAAATTTTTTGGATAATTTTGTTGCATTTAAAGCATTTAATTGAATGATTTTTAGTTGAAGCTCTTATGAAAATACTCCTAGCATTTTGCTATTTTCTTGAAATATTAAGATTACTTTCTATTTTATTGAAAACCACCCCATTAATGTTTACCATAGATTGAGGATTCTGAAAACTAATGGTAAACTTTTCAGCAATAGGCTTCAAAATTTCAATCTCTCTTCTCAATTTTTTATTTTCTTCCAAGAGTGATTTGTTAGATATGTGTGCCCTTAAAGTCAGATTGGCTGATACTTATAATGCACTTCTAAAGGCAAAATTATAATTTTGACTATAAATAATAAAATGATTTATTTTGTATCATAATATATATTTGAAAGTATCTGTGATACATCCCTTAAGTTATTGACAATGATAGTTCATATTTTTAAGAGTTGAAAATTTAAGACATGAATTTTTATTATTAACACATAAAATGCTTTCGATCGTAGGATCATCATAAGGATGGTGATTGATTTGAAAGATTGGTGTACGATCGCTTATTTAGGATAGATGAGTCTTGAGTCTACGGTGTAGAGATATCGAAGCGAGACTATAGATACTCGATAGAGAACAAGGGCACTGAGCGTGACTACCTCGAGCAGTCATGAGGAAGTCTATCTTCTCATCGATGACTGGCTCAAAGCTGTAGTGGTGTGTCTGATTCTTTGACCTGAGGTACATCAGCAGTTCACTTTGAGGGTGTTATAGTTTGACTACACCATAACTCGATCTCCTAGTCATTCAGACTCTTGAGGTGTATGTTGACTATAGTATGTTCATTATAGGAATTAGATTGCACCAATAAGGGATCTATCTACCTCGGTAGAAGAGAAGCAGTCCTATGATGATCATGAGAATCAAGTCTATAAGCCCATGACCATGGTAGAGTGAAATAATAGAAAGAGTTTCTATTAGAGTTTCACATTAGACTTGAATCAAACGATTAATTCATATGATGGATAATAGGGTTTGACAAGATTACCTTAACCCTAATCTAGTCGGGGCTCAAGATAGAGGAACTTAATCACACAAAAAACTGCATCGAGAGATTCACTTTCAGTTCTGATGAATTGCCACCATATGCTGCTAAGTGTCACTGAGAGATTTTGGAAGCAATTAGAATGATTTGGATGATTGATCATACTAGTTGTCTGAATTAAAAAAGTTCTGATCCATCAGAAGATGTTTCGATGATGTTGATGATAGAGATAATGACATATCCCATTACCATATAGAACTAAACCTAACTAGGTCACACAAATAAAGGTTTGAATTTGGATATCATCAATTGGATTAATCCAGGTCAATTGATTTGAATAAGAATTAATTAGATTCAAGAAAATCATGCTAGCACACGATTGAGCCTAATGTTTTTCTTTAATAACCATTAAAACTTGTCTCAACTGAGCCAAATGTGTTTAGGCTCACTCAGAAACCATTACTTGGTCTGACTGGAGCATGTCGAGGTCAGAAAAGGATTCTCTTAATTTATAAAATAAATTTGAGATAACACCTGCCATTTTCCATCATCTACTAAATCTTGTCGTTGGACTTTGGTCAAATGTTGACCTTTGACACTTAGATATCTGCCCATATATCATGCACCCATACGAGAGAACCTTGAGCCTTGTCCCCCTACTAAAAAGTAGATAGGAAAGGGATGCATGCCTAGGGAGGCGTGCACCCCATGAGGACAAGATTTGGAGTCCCATACAAATGGGACTCCATTTGCTTCAAGGGTTTAAATTAGGTCGTGCCATGGAGACTTGTTTGACCCAGTCTTGGCACCACCTAAGGAGAGTTTTGAGGGACTCTAATCTAATTAGATTAGATGATGTCATCTTATCAATCAGATTTAGATCTGATAGCATAAAGGATAGTTAGTGGCTAGGATGATGTGGCACTGCTTGGCATAGCAGGGTCTATATAAACCCTGTCTGCACCTAGAATAGTGAGCTTTTACCTTTAGCCCATACCACAAAGCTTTTCTCCCTCCTTCTCGATGCCACCCTCTGGTCCTCTCTCTCCTCTCCATGCCCAATAGGTTTTGGGCACGAGTTAGATGCGATCCAAGCAAGTGAAAGGTGACAGGAAAGGAAGAAGGCAGCACTACTACAAGAGATAATGGTTGTTCTTCAAAAGAGTTTTTGAAGACCTTCAAGATCAGATCTAGATCTAATTTTTAGAGGATTGATTGAAAAGAAGAAGATTTCTAGATCCTACCTGAGTAGATACCGATAGAGGTCAGGCACTTGCGTGGCTACATCCAGAACCGCAAGCAAACTTCGGGATCATCACAAGGTAATTGGATTACCCAAAATAAAAGTATAATTAAATTAGATTTAATTTAATTTTTATTTTATTTTATTTTATTAGATCAATAACATCAAATCTGAAAAATCTCAAATTTGATTAGAATTTTAGAGAAAAATTTTTGAAATATCCTTCTTGATCCAATCAGATCTAAACGAACCTGACCCAGGAAATAAGATTTTTTTCTTCAACTGGTATCAGAGCTAGGTTCCAAAATTTATTAGATCTAATTTTAATTTATTTTTAATCTAATAATTAGATAATTTTAGATATCATATGAGCTATGATTAGATCTAAAATTAAAAAATTAAAAATTAAATAATCTAGATTAAGATGTTTGAGATGCATGACTAGACTAAGAATAGAATTATTCTATGTGTAGTCTAACTTGATCATAATTTTAATTTAATTAAATATAATTTTTAGATCTATTTATTTACTTTTTTTTATATTATAAATATTATAATTAGATCTAAAAAATAAAAAAATAAATTTATTTAATTTATTCATATGAGATATGATAGATGCATGTTTAGACTAGTTGTATAATAGTTCTACAAAATTATCTAGAATAAATTTTAATTTGATATGATCAAATTTAAATCTTATTTTTTAGATATTTGTGAGATAATTTAGATTTAAAATATGCATGATATGATACATGAGATGTATGCAAAACATGTTTTTAGTTAGATCAATTTTTATATATGGGATATATGATATAGATCTAACTAATTTTGTAGATTTATCATGTTTTTGATTAAGGCATTCTCCTTGGCCATCCGATCATAAGAATGAAGTAGGATTTAAAGGCCCTCTCCTCTCATTCGATGGGGTGTTCTTATGATATATAGGGGTGCTGCGCATTCATCCTTAATCAGAAGTCTAAAACTTATTTTCTACAAAATCCTAGATCCTGAAATTCTAGAATTTTATATACATCTTTTATTTATGAACCCTAAACATAATTAAGAATTAAGATTATAAAATATATTAGGTCTAAAATTAAGAATTTTTAGATCTAAGACATATTCATAAAATTGGGTTTGGGCTTGGGTAGCTCAATTAGGTATAGCGGTTGATCAAACTGAATCAAGAGTTGGTTAGATGGGATCAAGAGTACTGAAATTGACCAACCTAATAGGATTAAGTCTAGGTCAAGGTCGAGTCACATGAATGATCGATCAAGTTAAGACCTAATTAGGCTCAGTGGTTAGAGTCTGAACTGTAGGCCAATCTGATTGGTTTTGGCTCAATAATTTGGTGTCTAAGATAAGTTTGGCAGATACGATCGATTGATTTTTAATTGGGAGCTACTTGACTTGAATGCATTCTTATCGAGTTAATGGCATATCCCTTCCATCGGTCTCACTTATCTGGCTATATTTGTAGGCTCAATCCTGATCTAAGGTGGCTAACAATCCAAGCTAACCCATGCTACTAGATTAGTCATAATGGTTATGACTATGTCAAGTCAAGTTTAAAGAGATCTAAATCAAATCTTTCTAAGAAAAGATTAAGTCTAAGATCTTCCATCATTGTAGATGTGCAGGGGGTTGATTGTTCTCAACTGGTCATAGTGGTTCAGTTGCACCGAAAGGATGCAATATGTCTATTAGGCATTAGATGCTATCGGTTGGAGGATGGATTGGGCTCAATATTTTAGATATAGTGAGAGACCCAATTAGAAATTTAATCTATGCAAATGGTTTGTCTGATTTAATTAAGAAATGGATCAATATTTCGGGCATGGTGAGATTCATGAATTAGAGACTAAGCCTGGGTGCACCATGATTAGAGAATCGTTGGACAAGAGTTGTTCACTCATTGGCTAATCCATTATCAATAACTATTAGGTGAGGTGATAAGTCAGTTTGTGGGATTGCACCATCCACTAGAAATCAATAATCATGGAGATTTTTGCATCTCTACAGTGGAAGTGTAGGATCCAAAAAAATAGTGGAAATTAATTTGTTTAAAAATTAAATTTCTAAACAAATTGGTCAAGTCTTAATTATAAAATCTAACTAGAAACTTTGACTCTTTATTGAGAAAAGAAAAATATTTGCGTCCAACCCACTAGCCTGTATCCTGGACACCCATAGACTGATCGAACCTAATTACAAGGATTGGCTTCGGAACTTCAAACCTATTTTAGGTTCCAAGAAGTTGACTCATGTATCGGATCAGGATCTCCCTACCTTACCACCTCGTCCATTCGCTGAACAGAGAGCGTCTCTTGATACATAGACGAATGAAGAAAATAAGGATAGATACTACATGTTGGGCTCGATGTCTGATGAGCTTCAGCATCAACATGAAGATATCAAGACTGTCCGCCAAATGTTGGCTCACCTGCAAGAGTTGTTTAGTAAACAGAATCACGTAGCCAAATATCAAGCCACTAAATGACTATTTAAGGCTAAAATGGGTGATGGGCAATCAGTCCAAGATCATTGTTTGATGATGTCAAGGACTTGGAAGAGCTTGAGAAGCTCGGAGTGAAGTTAGACCAGGATCTATAGAATGATATAATTCTACAATTCTTGACTAATGCATATGGGCAATTCATCATGAACTACCATATACATAAACATCAGAATACTCTAACCGAGCTTATGAATATACTGGTTACTGCTGAGCTTTCTATGAAAGGTTCTAAAGGCTCAGTACTTGCTATGGAATGGATTTCTTCCAAAAGAAAGTTTTTTGGAAAGAAGAAGAAGTCTATGCAAAAATAGAAGGTGGAAGGAGGAATGAACAAGAAGGCAGAGTTAAAGAAGAAGGCCACTGATAAAGAAAAGTAGTTTCATTATAACACTGATGGCCACTGGAAGCAGAACTGTCCTATATACCCGACCACCCTAAAGAATAAGAAGTAGACAGGTCCTTCTAGAGCCGGGTCAAGAGTGCTCCTCTTCCCTTGTGAAGGGAAATCCTGATTTCCCGGTCCAGGTTCGTCCAGATCTGATTAGATCAAGAGATATATTTCAAAAATTTTTCTCTTGATCTCAATCAGATCTTGATATGTTTCAGATCTGATTCTTATTATTTTAATAAATAAAATAAAATAAGATAAATTAAATCAAATTTAATTTACCTGATTTGGGTAATCCTATTACCCTGTAGATGATCCTGATTGCAGCGGAAGGTTCTGGATCTTAGCCACGCAAGCGCCTGGCCTCTACCGGTATCCACTCGGGTTGGATCTGGAGATCCTCTTCTTCTCTATCACACCTCCAAAAATCAGATCTGGATCTGATCTGGAGGATCTTCAAAACTCTTTTGAAGATCTGCAGTCGTCCTTTTGCAGCAGCGCAGCCTTCTTGCTTTTGATCGCCTTTCCTTGATCTGAATCGCACCAACCTAAGTCCAAAACACCTTTTGGACGTGGAGAGCAAGGGGAGAAGAGACTATGGCATGGAGAAGGAGGGGAGAGGCAGCCTTGGGGCGTGGGAAATCTCTATTGAATTGCATTAGAATTAGGGTTGGGCGCAGGGTCTTATTTATAGACCTCTTGTGATCCAACTCCTCTTCCTCTCAACCAATCACAACCCTTTGTGAAATCAGATCTAAATCTGATTGGTTGGAATAGAGACCCCTGGATTCCTCCTTAGAGGGCGCCTAAGACCAGTCAAACTGGATTCTTAGTAGAACTCTGATTGGAATCCAAAAGGGAGGTGGAGTCCTTGTCCAACAAGGACTCCTAGGCGCCTCCTACTTGGGCTCACGCCACCCTTGGCGTGCGCCCTTCTCCTTGCCAGGTTCTGGCAGGGGGACAGGCCCCCACCAGCTCTCCAATAGGTGCATGACATGTGGTCAAAAGTCAAAGGGTCAATGGTCAACGTTTGACCAGTCAAAGGTAGACTTTTGACCAAAGTCAAAGAACAAGAAATGGCAGGTGACCAAAAATGGCAGGTAATGTCTTACAAATAAGACAACCTATTCTGACTTGGACAACCTCCAGTCAGACCATATGAAGGCCTCTGATTGAGCACAAACTCCTTTGGCTCAGTCAGGACAACTTATTTATGATAGTAAAAGAAGAACGTTAGGTTCAATCGAGTGCTAGCACGATTTCCTTGAACCTAATTGAATCTCATTCAGATCAATTGAACTAGATCAGTTCAATTGATGATCACCAGATTCAAACCCTTGTTTGTGTGACCCAGTTAGGTTCAGTTCTGTATGGTAATGGGATATGTCATGATCTCTATCATAGACATCATCGAAACTCCTTTCGATGGATCAGAACTCTTCTGATTCGAACAGCTAGAATGATCGATCATCTAAATCATTCTAATTGCTCCCAAAATCCACCAGTGACACCTAGCAGTATATGGTGGCAACCCATCAGAGCTGAATGCGAACCTCTTGGTGCAGCTACCTGTGTGATTCAAGTTCTTCTATCTTGAGCCCCGATCAGATTAGGGTTAAGGTGAACTCGTCAAACCCTAGTCTCTGTCATATGATGTAATCATTCGATTCGAGTCCAATGTGAAAATCTAAATAGAAACTCTTTCTATTATTTCACTCTACCATGGCCATGGGCTTTCTGGACTTGATTCTCATGATCATCATAGGGCTACTCCTCTACCACCGAGGTAGATAGATCCCATCTTGATGCAATCCAGTTCCTACAATGAACATGCTATAGCCAACATACACCTCAGGGTTCCATATGGCTAGGAGACCGAGTAATGGTGTAGTCAAACTATAACACCCTCAAGGTGAACTGCCGATGCATCTCAGGTCAAAGAACCAGACACACTACTGCAGCATCGAGTCAGTCATTGACGAGAAGGTAGACTTCCCTAATGACTACTCGAGGTGGTCACGCTCAGTGCCCTCGTTCTCTAACGAGTACCTGTACTCTCGCTCCGGTGTCTCCACACCGTAGACTCAAGACTCATCTACTAAAGAGAAGCGATCGTACACCAACCTTCCGGATCAATCACCATCCTCGTGATGATCCTATGGTCGGGAGCTGTTTATGAGTTAATAATGATTATTCATGTCTTAAATTTTCAACTCTTGAAAATATGAATTATCATTACCATTAACTCAAAGGATGTATCACAGACACTAAATACACATGTGTGATAGAAAATAACCCATTTTATTAATTATAGTCAAAATTATAATTTTGCCCCTAGAAGTGTATTACAAGTGTCAGCCAATTCTGGCTTCTAGGGCACATATATCTAACAATCTCCCACTTGTCCTAAAGCCAATTGGCTACAAGTCTAAGTCCCATCTTCTCAAGGTGGGCTTCGATCTTCTGCTGGCCCAACGGCTTTGTAAGTGGGTCTGCCACATTATCTGCGGAGTTGACTCTCTTGACCTCAACGTAACCTTTCTCAAGGTAATCGCGGATGAGATGGTATCACCGTTTGCTTGGAACTCTTCCAGCACAAACAGTCTGCCAGATGTCGACTTTCGATCATCTATATCGGACATGAAGTCCGAGTCTGTGTATCCCTGGAACTTGGAGTTCTCCGTTACCAAAGACCAACATCATATCCTTAGTTCTTCTCAAGTACTTAAGGATACATTTCACAGAAGTCCAGTGTTCTTCACCTGGATTTGACTGATATCTGCTTGTGACACTCACAGCATGGGCTATATCAGGTCGTGTACATAGCATGGCATACATGAGGCTCCCTATTGCAGAAGCATAAGGGATCTTGCTCATGCGTTCTATTTCCTCAGGTGTGCTGGGGCACATCTTCTTGGAAAGATGAATACCATGTCTGAAGGGTATTAATCCCCTCTTAGAGTTTTCCATACTAAACCTCTTTAGTACTTCCTCTATGTACATCTTCTGTGAAAGTCCTAGCATCCTATTCGGTCTATCCCTATAGACCTTAATTCCTAGAATAAAGGATGCTTCACCTAGGTCTTTCATGGAGAATTCCTTGGACAACCACATCTTGACTGATGTCAACATGGGAATATCATTCCCAATAAGGAGGATGTCATCCACGTACAATACGAGGAAGACAACAGCGCTCCCACTGACCCTTTTGAAAACACATGGTTCCTCTTCATTTTTGATGAAACCAAACTTTTTGATCACATCATTGAAACGAGTGTTCCAGCTCCGAGATGCTTGCTTAAGTCCATATATGGACCTTTGCAGCTTGCAAACCTTGTGATCAGTATCACTGGATGTGAAACCTAGCGGCTGTTCCATATAGATATCTTCCTCAAGATATCCATTTAGGAATGCCGTTTTCACGTCCATTTGCCATATTTCATAATCGAAATAGGCTGCAACAGCAAGCAATGTGCGGATGGATTTTAGCATAGCTACCGGGGAAAAGGTATCCTGATAGTCAATGCCTTCACGTTGACTATAACCTTTTGCCACCAGTCTAGCCTTGAATGTCTCCACATTCCCATCTGCACCAATCTTTCTCTTGAAGATCCATTTACACCCAATAGGTACTATACCTTCTGGTGGATCTACCAAGGTCCAGACTTGGTTTGAGTGCATCGAGTCGAATCTTCTGACTTCATTGCCTCAAGCCATTTCTCGGAGTCGATATCTGATATCGCCTCGTTGTAGGTTTTGGGATCATCACCATGAGCACCATTACCTATGAGGAACATTTCCTCTACATCCTCTGAAATAATACCTAAGTATCTTTCAGGGGGACGGGAAACTCTTTCCGATCTACGAGGTGGAGGAGGTAGTGTTCTTATTGGCTCAACCTGATTTGGTTCCACTTGGTCCTTAGCTCGTTCTGCTTGTGAGACTTTCTCATCAAGCTTAATCTGCTTTCCAATGCCACTATCTTGAATAAACTATTTTTCAAGAAATATGGCATGTCGACTCACAATCACATTGTGGTCTTCTGGAATGTAGAAATAGTATCCTAATGACTCTTTAGGATATCCTATGAATCGAGCTCTAAAGGACCTAAACTCTAACTTGTCCGCTTGTTGTCTTTTGACATGAAGCCGGACAACCCCAAATTCTGAGATGACTCAGACTTGGTTTCTTACCGTGCCATATCTCATACGGTGTGGTAGGAACGGTTTTAGAGGGAACCCTATTCAGTAAATAGATTGAAGTTAATAATGAATGTCCCCAAAGAAAATCAGGGAGGTCTGTGAAGCTCATCATGGATCGAACCATATCCAATAGAGTCCGATTTCTCCGTTCTGAAACCCCGTTGAGTTGAGGTGTTCCTGGTGGAGTCCATTGAGAGACTATGCCATTTTCCTTAAGATAGTCTAGGAATTCCCGGCTAAGGTATTCACCTCCTCGATCTGATCGAAGAACCTTAATGGGTTTTCCAGTTTGTTTTTCTACTTCATGTCTGAATTCTTTGAACTTTTCAAAAGGCTTCAGACTTATGTCTCATAAGATACACATACCCATACCTAGACAGATCATCGGTAAAGGTAATGAAGTAGACAAAATTGCCTCTAGCCGGCACATCGAAATGGGCCGCACACATCAGTATGTACTAGGGCAAGGAGATCTGTGGCCCTCTCCCCATGTCCAACAAAAGGGAGTTTAGTCATTTTGCCTTGAAGACAAGATTCACAAGTTGGATATGACTCAAAAGTCAATGGACTCAATAGCCCATTTTTCTCCAATTTGTTAATCCTATCTTCTGCTATATGACCTAATCTCAGGTGCCATAGATATCTGTCGTTTGGACTATCCCTAGGTCGTTTGGCATTCACGTTTTGCTCGATAGTTAAAACAGGTACATCAATATGCAACTGATAAAGACCATTAACAAGGAAACCATTTGCAATTTTATTTCTTTCATAAAGAATGTTACAATGGTCCTTAAAGAAGGTGATCACATAACCTTCTTGTGCTAAGCATGAAACAGAAATCAAATTCCTGCTAGCTGCAGGCACATAATAACAGTCTTTTAAAACTAAGTCTAAACCAGATGGTAATCGCAGAGGGTATGTTCCCACGGCTACTGCAGCAACTCTTGCTCCATTACCGATGCGTAGGATCATGTCTCCATCCCTCAGCCTCCTGCTATCCTCAAGACCCTGCATAGAAGTGCACAGATGAGCACTAGAACCAGAGTCAAGCACCCAACTGGATGCAGAAGAAACCGTAAGGTTAGACTCAATAACGAGCATACCTCCAGAAGGACCTTCCTTCTTGTTCTTCAGGGTGGCCAGGTAAGTAGGGCAGTTCCGCTTCCAATGGCCGTCGCTGTTGCAATGGAAACACTTTCCTTTGCCATCGACCTTCTTCTTCGGTTCTGCCTTCTTCTTCTTTGATCCTTCTACCTTTTGCTTTTTCACAGACTTCTTTTTCTTTCCATAAGACTTTCTTTTGGAAGAAGTCCGTTCCATAGCAAGAACTGAGCCTTTAGAACCTTTCATAGAAAGCTCAGCGGTAACCAGCATATTCATCAACTCGGCCAAGGAATTTTGAAGTTTATGCATGTGGTAATTCATGATGAATTGCCCATATGCATCAGTCAAGGATTGCAGAATAATATCGTTCTGCAAGTCCAAGTCCAACTTCACACCGAGCTTCTCAAGCTCTTCCATGTCCTTGATCATTGTCAGACAGTGATCTTGGACTGACTGCCCATCACGCATCTTAGCCTTAAAAAGTCATTTCGTGACTTGATATTTGGCTGCGCGACTCTGTTCACCAAACATCTCCTGCAGGTGAGCCAACATTTGGCGAGCAGTCCCGATATCTTCATGTTGGCGCTGGAGCTCATCAGACATCGAGCCCAACATGTAGTATCTGGCCTTATTGTCTTCGTCAATCCATTTTTCCAGAGACGCTCTCTGTTCAGTGGATGGACGAGCTGGTAAGGTGGGAGGGTCCTGGTCCAAAACATGTGTTAACTTCTCTGAACCCAAAATAATTTTGTAGTTCCTGAGCCAATCTTTATAATTGGGTCCAGTCAGTCTATGTGTGTCTAGGATACGTGCCAGTGGGTTGGACGCAGACATTTTCCTGTAGAGAGTCAAAGATTCTAGTTAGATACTGTAATTTTGACTTGACCAATTTGTTTAGGGATTTTATTTTTAAACAAATTAGCTCCCACTATTTTCTCGGATCCCTACACTCCCTCTGTAGAGATGCGAAAATCTCCACGATTGATGATTTCTAGTGGGTGGTGCGGTCTCACCAACTGACT
>QRFJ01000654.1:480398-596195 GCA_006176705.1 Cocos nucifera
TTTTGATGTAGTATTCATTTATTTAAGCAGACTTGTACATACCTAGT
This sequence comes from Cocos nucifera, assembly GCA_006176705.1. Taxonomy (NCBI): domain Eukaryota; kingdom Viridiplantae; phylum Streptophyta; class Magnoliopsida; order Arecales; family Arecaceae; genus Cocos; species Cocos nucifera. The sequence continues at coordinate 480,446 of QRFJ01000654.1, forward strand.
CTTCAAACTGATCAAGAAGAAGAGGAGAGCTCGGAGAGATTAGAGGTTCTTAGCCTTAGCGTGTCGGTAGGGTCCTTTATATAGTGGAGCTTGATGGTGACAAGCTGCAGCCGCGTGCTGGCGGGCCGCTCGAGGTTCGACGGAGTCAGTCTCACTGGGATGGTGCGGCGGATTGATGGTGATAGCCATCGCCGCCTGACAGTGGGTCGCTATCGCCTGCGGCGGACTGATGGTGATAGCTGCAGACTGATGGTTGCATGAGCTTGCCGAATGAAGGGTTGAAGGCCTTCGTCGTGTGCCCATTTCGGAGGAGTTCGGGCTCCTGAAGAGGAAGATAGGAGGGAGTTCGGCTCCCATAGGCGTCTGGCTGGAGGTATGCAGCTAAGGCTCGTTCGCTGAAGAGTTCGGCCGCTGAGGATCCGAAACTCTGGGGTTCGGCCGGCTGTTGGACTTCGGCTGAGGCTTGGACACTTGAGAGTTCGGTAGGAGCTCGGTTCGGCCGAAGTTCCGATGAGGGCGACCGCTGAGGAGTTCGATCGAGTGACGACTGCTGAGGAGTTCGGGCTCCTGAGTGACGACCGCTTGGGGATTCCGCTAAAGCCCGACCGAGGGGGCGACCGCTGAGGAGTTCGGCAGAGCGTCGACCGCAGAGGAGTTCGGCCGAGTGACGACTGCTGAGGAGTTCGGGCTCCTGAGTGACGACCGCTTGGGGATTCCGCTAAAGCCCGACCGCTTGGAGTCCAAGGAGCTCGGCAGCAACCTAGTTCGGCCTGTTGGAAGAAGCTCGGGCGCTGGGAGTTCGGCTGGAGCCCGTCTGCCGCAGCTCTTCTGTGGCTACCAGTTGCATTAGGCCGGGTATCGAGCTAGACTTCGGCTGGAGCGGGATTTATCCCCAACAGTATGAATGAAAAAAATAAAGCCTAAAAATTTGATTCTATATTTAAATTAAAGAATATGAAAAGATTTAAATTAAAGAATACGAAAACATCACCAGACCAACCTCTGGTGAGGGGAAACCTCCGCATCTCTGCACTAAACGATTTTCGTAGTCTTTAATTTAAATATAAAATTAAATTTTTAAATAATTTATGTAGTCTTTAATTTAAATATAGAATCAAACTTTCAAATTTTTCGATGTGGAATAAAACAGAGGTCTGATTGCTTGAACCAGAGCTCAGAATAACTGGTTTTGATCTAAGATTTGAACCAAAGGCCATCAGTGGAGGGTTTAGGTCATGTCAAATTCAATGAAGTCCTTAAATTCGTTTTGATGTAGTATTCATTTATTTAAGCAGACTTGTACATACCTAGTCTACAAACTGATCAAGAAAAAGAGGAGAGCTCGGAGAGATTAGAGGTCAGAGAGCTTAGCCTTAGCGCGTCGGGAGGGTCCTTTATATAGTGGAGCTTGATGGCGCGTGCTGGCGGGCCGCTCGAGGTTCGGCGGAGTTAGTCTCACGGGATGGTGCCTTGTGCGGTGGATTGATGGTGATAGCCATCGCCGCCTGACAGTGGGTCGCTATCGCCTACGGCGGACTGATGGTGATAGCTGCAGAGCTTGCGGCAGACTGATGGTGATGGCTGCAGAAGGGTTGAAGGCCTTCGTCGTGTGCCCATTTTGGAGGAGTTTGGGCTCCTGAAGAGGAAGATAGGAGGGAAGTTCGGCTCCCATAGGCGTCTGGCTGGAGGTATGTAGCTAAGGCTCGTTCGCTGAAGAGTTCGGCCATTGAGGATCCGAAGCTCGGCCATTTGGGAGTTCGATCGGCTGTTGGACTTCGGCTTAGGCTTGGACACTTGAGAGTTCGGTAGGAGCTCGGTCGGCCGAAGTTCGGTGAGGGCGACCGCTGAGGAGTTCGGGCTCCTGAGTGACGACCGCTTGCGGATTTCGCTAAAGTCCGACCGCTTGGAGTCAAGGAGCTTGGCAGCTATCTAGTTCGGCCTGCTGGAAGAAGCTCGGCATTGGGAGTTCGGCTGGAGCCCATCTGCCGCAGCTCTTCTGCGGCTACCGGTTGCATTAGGCCGGGTATCGAGCTAGACTTCGGCTGGAGCGGGATTTATCCCCAACAGTATGCATGAAAAAAATAAAGCCTAAAAATTTGAGGGGAAACCGCCGCATCTCTGCACTAAACGATTTTCGTAGTCTTTAATTTAAAAATAAAATCAAACTTTTAATTAAATTTTGTAGTCTTTAATTTAAATATAGAATCAAACTTTCAAATTTTTCAAATAAAAATTTTTCAATGTGGGATAAAACAGAGGTCTGATTGCTTGAACCAGAGCTCAGAATAACTGGTTTTGATCTAAGATTTGAGCCAAAGGCCATCAAGGGTTTAGGTCATGTCAAATTCAATGAAGTCGTTAAATTCGTTTTGATTTAGTATTCATTTATTTAAGCAGACTTGTACATACCTAGTCTTCAAACTGATCAAGAAGAAGAGGAGAGCTCGGAGAGATTAGAGGTCAGAGAGCTTAGCGTTAGCATGTCGGGAGGGACCTTTATATAATGGAGCTTGATGGTGACAACTGCAGTCGCGTGCTGGCGGGCCGCTCGAGGTTCGACGGAGTCAGTCTCACGAGATGGTGCCTTGTGCGGCGGATTGATGGTGATAGCCATCGCCGTCTGACAGTGGGTCGCTATCGCCTGCGGCGGATTGATGGTGATAGCTGCAGAGCTTGCAGCAGACTGATGGTGATGGCTGCAGAAGGGTTGAAGGCCTTCGTCGTGTGCCCATTTCGGAGGAGTTCGGGCTCCTGAAGAGGAAGATAGGAGGGAGTTCGGCTCCCATAGGCGTCTGGCTGGAGGTATGTAGCTAAGGCTCGTTCGCTGAAGAGTTCGACCGCTGAGGATCCGAACTCGGCCGGCTGTTGGACTTTGACTGAGGCTTGGACACTTGAGAGTTCGGTAGGAGCTCGGTTCGGCCGAGGGGGCGACCGCTGAGGAGTTCGACCGAGTGACGACTGCTGAGGAGTTCGGACTCCTGAGTGACGACCGCTTGGGGATTCCGCTAAAGCCCGACCGAGGGGGCGACCGCTGAGGAGTTCGACCGAGGGCGACCGCTGAGGAGTTCGGCCGAGTGACGACTGCTGAGGAGTTCGGGCTCCTGAGTGACGATCGCTTGGGGATTCCGCTAAAGCCCGACCGCTTGGAGTCCAAGGAGTTCGGCAGCTACCTAGTTCGGCCTGCTGGAAGAAGCTCGGGCGCTGGGAGTTCGGCTGGACCCCATGTGTCGCTGAAGCTCTTCTGCGGCTATCGGTTGCATTAGGCTGGGTATCGAGCTAGCTTCGAAAGAGCGGGATTTATCCCCAACACTAGCCCCCCCACTCCCGAGTTCGAAAATCGAAGGAAGGGAGTGCAGGAAAGGCGACTGCCGAAGTCTTCCTCTGAGCTCTGTGCTGGTCTGGTCTGGGTCGAAGCTCGGGGGATATCCCATCTCCAGCTTGAGGTTGATACGGTTGCTTTATCTAGCCAAGGTCGATGCTTGCGTTAGGACGAGGTTCCCCTCCTGTTCATAACCGAGGCTGGCTCGATCGCTCGAGGTTGTCAACGGTCTTATCTCTAGCCGAGGTCGACATGATAGCTTTCTCTAGCTGAGGTCGATGTTGAAGGCCGAGGTCATCCGCGGGCCTATATATACAGCGTTTTGCAAAGTCTGTGATTCTTAATCGATGGTCTCTAATTTGAAACCTCGTAAGGAAGCTTGGGGCGGTAAGACTTTCAATCTTCGCCGCCAGGGTTGAAGATATTTCTTGAATCTCCTATTGAATGTCAGAAACATTGGCTCCGGAGGAGACTCGCTATCTTCAGCTCGCAAGGGTGTGGGAAGTGTATATACTCTTCACCTCGCCATACTCTCAGAATGGCTTTTACGACTCTGGTGTGGAGAAGAGTCCTCTGTAAGGAATGATCTTCACTGTCACTCGAGTCGGAGGGCGTCTGAGAGGCGTATTTCTTTACTCCTTCTGTTGATTATGCGGTAGTAGTTAATCTCCTGCAGCCGCTGCAGGTGAAAGAAGGACTGCTCTATCTCCTCCAGTCGAGGTGTGAAAGAAGATTTATCGTGGTAAGTCTAGATGTAGATCTTAAGCCCTCCCGAGAGATCAGTTAGATCAGTTCCACACGCCGATGTTTTGGGAGGGAGAGAAGGAACTTTCTTCTTATCTATCTCTCTTGTATTGAATGTACCGAAGAGGTCCGAACGATGAGCTTGGAGGATGGCGACTCGCTTTCATCTCCAGCGAGGTTGAAGGAGAGTACGTATCTATTTTCCCTATTCGACTTTACAGGCCGACGCGCTTTGAAGCTCGACGCGAATACTGTATGCTCTAGGGCGTCAGAGTGCTTTTGATACACGCGTGCAGACTCTTGTAGGTCCTCGATATTGAACGCGTGCTGAGCACGCGAGCTTAAGTAGAGATCTGTGATCTGGCGAGCTGGAAAGTATTATCTTCTGACAGGAGGATCTTATCCTCTATTGTTGTCGAGTGACACATATCGGCGGTCCGCGGTGGTCGAGATCTTGGATTTCGTCCTACGCGCCTGATTGTCTTTCTCTATACTCACGTCGTGACCGAGATGAATCGAGGCTATCTTTCATCTGCCCTGTGCTCAGAAGAGTCTGAAGGAGTGCGACGCGGCTGTCGGGACGACTCATTCTTAATTCCTCCGCTTAGATGGGGCTATGGCCGGGACATAAGGGCCATTGTCAGGGCCTCGTCCTCCATCTCGAGCATTAATACCCTGAACTCGCGAGGGGTGAGATTCTCATCTCCCTCTACGACTTTGCTCAGGCTTAGGATGAGGATTCTCCCCCTGTTCCTAGAATGATTGGTATTCGCTGGGGGAAGAATATTCATATAGTCTACCATTTGGCTGCAAGGCCCTCTCCCTCATCTCATCTAAAGAAGTTTTGAATCGCCATGTGCTGTGCGGAACGCATTTCGTTAGTCGTTTCGGTACGGCCATAGAGGGGTCTGATAGCTTGACGCTGCTCCCTGTGTCGCTAAATGGGGGACTATGGGGATCGCATTATAGATCGGCTCACTTGTCCATGCCGCTTCGCTCCCCATCTTGGTCTAAAATGAACGAGGCCTTCGACATTTGGCGTCGTTGGGTGTAGGGTTGAGCTCCTCCGGGGACATACTGTCATTCAGCACCGAGAGTGGCTAGGTTTCGCACCTCTCCGGCGGATTAGCCATTAATTCTGGACCTGTGGGTCGTGCGACACAGTACAATGGGGCCATTGTCCACGGGGTTCTATACCTACTCCTGAGTCCGCTTGGGAGATGGTATTCTCATGAAATATGTAACCTCGAACAGCACTCTTTGCTGTATGCGTTCAGACGTGAAGAGGTTCTCGCGGGCACTCGCTGTTAGCCATACATATGTGCAATACTTGATTGAATTGTGACTATCTTTTCCTGTAATCTGAAATCAGAGACCCAATAGGTTGAGGTTTTTTTGGCTACCTCAAGACAACTATATTCATTTGGATTTCAAGGGAAAGTACACTGGAGGAGTTTTATTGAAGAAGAATTATCGGTCAGTAGTTTCATATAGCGCTTTCTCAAGAGTAGTGCTTTGCATATGTATAAGAGTGCTACTGTTCGTTGGTAGGATCATTGGTCCTTTCTGGTAATGGAATGCAGAGGACGCAAGGCTAAACTTAATCTCGAGTCTTAGTGTGACAAGTATACTAGATGCCTTGATTATCTTTTGAGGTGCTGGATTGAGTAAACCATCATGCGGCCTCCTTTAATAGTATCATGTTAGTGAGGGAACCATTGATAAGGATTTTAGGGTCGCAAGAATATCATTGGACTCTCTGAGGCGCTGAGAGATGGTGGCCTGGATCGCTAGATCAATTACAGATAGTCCAAGCACCCCGCCGCCGATGACTCATGACGAGGGCCACACTTCGGATTGAGTTGGTCTGTCCGGCGCAAGTGATGATGCAGGTCCTCTGTGTCGTATATATTCTCGCTTGGTTCTAGTTTTTCCGTAATACATGGGGGTAAAGTCTTTTGGCTGTCATATACTTGGTAACATGTCTCTATAGGCTTACTATCTCATGTGTTGCCTCGCACATTATGTAATGTGGAGCAATACGAGCAAAGAACGCACTTAGCGCTTTGTGTATCAGTCGGATTGCAAGGATCGCAGGGACCTATTCATTCGAGCTGATGCCAAATCTGTTGTGGAAGCAACAAAAAATCATAATAAGCGGCGGTTGCTCCTTTCTAAGTGAGATATAAAAAAGAATCCGTTGTTACGCGGGCTAAATGGAGATATGTATTGGGTCTCGATATGATGAGCCATAACTTAGTAATTCGTTAGTCGGCGCTTTGAATGGGATCCTGTGAGCAATAGCGTGGTGAAACCCTTCATTTCGAGTCCTCTACTTACTATATATACAACATTCGAAGCACTATTGCTCGCCGCTAACAATCATCTCTTGCCCCTCCCTCGAGTTGCTATCATCGAATTCTTCTGCATTCTTGTATATAGTGTGGTCTTCTACTTTTTTGTGGAGTCTCTTGAGGATCACTGCTGCCTATTATTTTTTTTCTCCTGCTATATTTTATGTCTTGTGTTATGTAGTAAATACTGACTTTATCACATTCCACTGAACAGATTGTCTTTTTTGCTGTCCAGAGAGATATATTTTATAGTTCGAATTAAATTAGGATCACTCGTTGACATGAAAGGACCAATCTGTCATTGTAACTAGGAGCGATATATTATCATTTGCATCACACTATGACGCAGTTCATCGACTTAGAGAAAATGGCCTGCCGCATGTTATGTTTATTGTTTCATTATGATTCTGGAATTGAATATTAATATCTAGTGAATGGAGAAGCTCACCCTCTTAGCTGGAATACCTTTTCCTGCTTCGAATGTGATAAGGCGGCTCATATCTTGCTTTCAGTTTATATAGAGTAAATTTATTCTCAGAGATGTCGTGATTTGACTGCAGAGTTTCTGATTGAAGTGAAGCCATATATTGTGTGCTGCTTTTTGATTATGGTAAATCTTAGATGTGAGGTACAAGAAAGATTGTAGCTCCCGACCCTTTAACATCGTAGTTCAATTTCTGGCTGATCTTTAGGTGTGCGTTTTCACGCCTCAGAAATAATAGTAAGATATAGTGCTGACAATATGTGCTAAGAATACCTAGCGTCTGAGATAGTGGATCCGGAGATTGAAAGCCATCTAGACGATTTTCTGGTCTTGAGATGAGCAGTTCAAATGATGATAAAGGAGGAACAATAATCTAGAGTTTCCATCGGTATATGCTTCATAATTTCTTTTCGGTGCTGTTTCACATAAGCGCTTGAGATGAAAGTTTTGGTATGTGGATTGGGGTACTCATAAGACATGAATAACTGAGCTTGGAATAGAGAAAAAGTGGGGAGTACGAGCTAGGACAGAATTGCGTTTCTCGACATGAGCGATGAGCTAAGGCTGGACCTTAAGGTGCCTGGATGTCCACATACACTAGAGCCCAGAATAGTACGATAAGGTGTGATATGAACATCAAATGAGGATTTATCGATAGATAGTGACAGAGATAGCTCTTTGAAGAGTAGGCTCACACTTGACACTGACAAGCGATCTTTCGAATACTCGCTTTTAGGACAATGGAGGGAGCTAGCATGACACACTCATTTAGGATGTAAAGAGGTTTCGACACTTGATCCTATGACATACATGAGAATCACTCTCTACCTCTCAGCATCTTTTCGTGTGATGTGCCTTCTCAAGGGTTGCCAACAGACGTGTGTATCGCTACAGCACCTTAAGTGGCTCTTCTTGGGATCGATTTCTGACATCTCTAGCAGGTTTTCTGGTGGACATCTAACTAATCTATAGGGACATATGCCATTAACAGAGAGCAATGTACCATGTGCTGACAGGCATTCTTTTATGGCTGAAGCCTATACTCTTCTGAGCATATATCAAGAATGTATCACTGACATAAAACACTCGCTTGGTCTATGGCTTATACTTATTTTCTATATCTCTCTGAGATGAGACACGATGGGCGCATTGAAAGCAAATAAATGCGTAGCTGGCAACTCCAGAATCTAATGGATTAGGATTTTCTGAAGGCTGCCAAGTGTATGGAGTTATTAATCATGAAGAATTACCAGAAGAAATAATAGTGTCAGATGGAAGTTCCTCAAGTAGTAGTCACGAGAAACAACCTATGTCTTGTGGAAGGTGAGTGTCTATTAGATTTGATGTGTTAGTGAATAATAGAACAAGATAGTTGAACTTTCTGCCGCTGTCATAGGACACATACCATGAAAACCTCTCCTGAATATAAATAGGATCTAGAGATTTGAAGACACTACTCAAAAATCAAGCTCTCTCATCTCTCATATATTTATAGAACTGTTGACAAAGTGTATAATACTTTCATTAGATGAGTGACATTGAGATATAGATAAATATCAGGCAATCTACATTAAAGTAAAGGATCCATGCCACGAGGACGTAAGTGGAAGAAAGTAACGTCTAAATGAGCTGACATTCTCGAGCTCTTTCGTGAGCCTACACATTAAGAATTTTTGTTATATGATATTGGAGGCCAAAAATCCGTGGAATTATGTAGCTAGAGGTATCAGATAGGACTAGTGAGGATCAGGGCCAGACAAGAGTATGTATGTGATTCGTGCGGTCGTGGAAGACGAAATTAAACTCTCTGCAAAAATAAGTTCATTTCAATCACTCGGATGAGTGTATGCGCGCGCTGAGAGAGCGATAGATGTCTTCTCGACGCACAAGGATAGTCCTATCGATGATGTTTTTGCTACTGAGGAGAATTGCGTACTTTTGCAACACAAGTTGATATTGGAGTGCTTTGTAGAGTATATATGCTGCACTCATTTAAAGTATGTGTTAACAAGAAGGCCAGACGAAACTTAGAGAAAACCTTAATTTGGCTGGCAGGCTCGCCATTGGTGTCCATAGGACGGATCCGCTTTAGATATATTAGATAGTAGTAGAATAAAGTGCAGGCATAATCACATCGCATCTGGCGATTTATCGATGGCAAGTATCTTAGATTTTTAAACGAAGCAGTCAATGCATGCAGCAAAAGAAAACTTTGAATAATATGTCATTTAAAGGGAAGCTAAAATAATCAGTTGCTTCATGGCCTATGCATATGCTTAGGAAATTTAAGTTGTGAAGAATTGCAAATGAGGATTGTAAGTGTTCCTCAGAGGAAATTTAAACGAAGCTAAATCTGTGCTTTGATGTCTTTGATCAAAAATCTGTGCTTTGATGTCTTTGATCAAAATATGTCTGATGCAGAAGCAGGGACTGAAGGGTTCCTCAAAGGAAATTAATACCTAGATAGGATTCTCCCCCACTGTAACCTGGTTATCGCTTGCTTCGGTGTTCTGCCTGAGAACACCAGGAGGCAAAGAATAAGTCTGATGAGTCGGGACGAATGCCTTTACAAACTAGGAAAATAGCATATGGTAGTACTCGATATTGGGTATCAAGGATTCTATAGAGCTTCGAGTAGGATCGAAGAGAGAATTAGTCTTAGAAACCAGTGAGTGCGGATTTTATGTCAATGGTGAAAGAAAGCTGTACAGAAGAGCAATACAATACTTCCTGTATTTTAGAGGGGAGTATACTCTCACGACACGTTTTAGAATGACCGGATAACTTTAGTGACACGCCGCAATCAAGCTCACCGACTGAGTTATTGGAAGGAATAGCCTAGGCTTGATGAACATGAAGTGGACATGCAGAATACAATTTATTTGGATAGTGCACATGAACCGAACTCTGAGGATAGGGAGAGGGAAGAAAAAAGAGCTCTGATAAGAGGAGACTTGGCTGTGTACCTGTGTATGGAGATTACCAGATATATTTGAAAGCCAGTGAAGGTACACAGAAGGTAGTTCTGGGCCTCACTAGAGAAATTTGATGTTGAGAAAAGGGCTGATATTCATGTAAGTAGGGTTAGTTTATGAACAATCACTGTAAGAACAACTTGACTAAAAAAGGACGAATCAAAGGTCATTACTAGCAAATTGGATCTGTGATACAGAGTTCTAGTGCTGAGTCTCTTCTTCGCTATAAGAAGACACTGCAGCTGCAGAGAAGGAGTCCTTCCGTAGGGACTATGTATTGACGGGCATGCTATCGACACTGTATAGTTTTGGAGGCGACTGATAGATGAATAATAATATTAGTCACGAAGATATGGGAAAAAAGTTGTGCAAGATCGTTGTTGATGGAAGTGTGAGAAGAATTGAGGCATAAGAAGAAAGGATGGTACAGGCTGAACAGAACGCTGCAACTGTCGCGAGGCAATATAGCGCAAAGGGTGTGAATTGCTGAGAAGATGAGACATGCACTTTGTGTAGTGCATTGTAGGGATATCGTAAAGTGAAGTTTCCTATTGCAGAGACGACTTCTTTCTTGTGAGTTTTAGCACGTAAGATGAAATTCGATATAGCTCTTCAAGAGGGAACTATCCGTAATGAGCAGATATAAATGAGGACGCTTTGTTTAGAGACCCTATTTATCGCGCGTGACAGTTATGGAACAGAGTGTCGTTTTCGTTTGCTTGGCGTGGTTTTAATGTTCTCTAACATCTCTTTTTATTGTTTTAGAGATCGATTGATCTCGTCTATATAGGGAGGTTGTATAAACCGCCATGGTTGAGAAGTCATCTCAGAGAACGTTATAAGCATATTGGACGCAAAGATGTTTATGGCCTATGGGGAGATGTTCTGATTGCTATAACTGTGATAGCTGCCAGCAAAGCCTGGAGTGTATAAGGGCTACAGTATTGAGAGAATAGGAGCCGTCTATGTAATGATTGTCAATATCTAATAGCTGCAAAATTGGGCCATTGATGGCATGTGTAAACAATGGTAAATGACACAACACACAAAGGATGCTTAGAATTATCAGAATCTCGGGAGGTTGGCGTAGAGATGGATGATGGTTCCGCCGATTATCTGGGCATTGTGAAGTTCATTTCGATCGCTTACAAGATTAATCATGCGCGTCTTTCTTCCAAAAAAGGCTTCACATTTTTAAAGGGCTCTCGTGACGCATGAGACCTCACTGTATTTGTGGATGTCTGCAATTCAAGAAGAAAAGTAATTTGAGAGTAGAAAGATTACATTAATCCCTATTGATCGCTTATGGAGTTCATATACCTCTCTCATCTTGCATTGTGTAGCGCACATTATTCAGTAGTCAATAGAAAAATGTCAATAGAGTATGTAAAATTATAACTAACCGTTTAGACAAATAAAGAGCAGGCGACCATAACACACATCTCTTGGAGTGCACACTTATGAAGGTCGATGGAATATGTTGCTCAGCATTGGGGCCCTATTACACGCATATGCTAAAAATCTCATAATTGGCGTCTTTAACTACATTGACTTCCTTAAATTATGGACTTCTATTTATTGTTTGATTGAGCCACCGCCTACAATTTGAGTATGATTAGTTTTTCACTGCAGTAAGGAGCTATATATACAACAGGAGGAGACGCGACAACTCATCTAAAATTACGCTTAATGCACACAACACTCACACTCATTTGTGCAATCAGATATGCTATGTGGCTTACCAGCAGTATAGTATTCTCTAAGCATATTTTTAAAAGAACATCTCATCAAGATTCCTAAAACCTTGGTCCTTCTCAGTATGTGTTATGTTAATCTTCATATAAAGAAGTTAAGGAATTATTTATATTATGTGTTTGCATAATTTGTTTTGATTTTTCATTTTTGCAGGTTCAGTTGTTGATCTATTTCATGCTTAAATATGCAATGGAGATTTTACTTCTAGATATAAATTCAAGTCTCTGTGTGTATCCTCCAAGAGTTAGGAAATGTCTTAAAGCTGGTACCAAGCTCGAAGCAAGTGGCCCATCATTCTCTCTCTTTATCTAGCAATCCTTGTAGCACTGAGCACTAGTCTACTATAACCAGTAGAGATGCCTATTTATCTTTGCATCAGTGCTAGATACTGACAACAAGGTATGGTATGTGATCAAGTATATATTACATATGTTAGTATGTATTTTTCATTCTATACTCGCATTCATTTTCACTATTGGTGCAGTCTAATCATATTAGAGAGAGACCACCACTGTTCATAAATTAAATCCTCGCTCAGTTGTTTATTTAGTGAATTGACATTTGATATCCATGTCATGTAGATAGATATTCATCCTATAATTGTAATTTTGTAAAAATTTGAAACGATTATGAGCATATGGATAGCTGCATCGTATCACTGATAAGTTAAACTTTATGCTCATAGTTTAGGTCCTAGTTTTTACATACTAGATTATTTATTCTGATATATCTAGAATACCCTAAAAGCTTAATTGGCTCTCTACCTTTTCTCTAGGTAATACAGGTGTATTTTTGGACTGAATCTAATACATTGAATACTAACGTTAAACGTATGTATTAGCACCTCATACTGCTTTGTGGAGTTGAACAATTTTGTTTAAGTCAGCATAAGGGTACTTGTTGTCAGAAATGCTATATTCTATATTTAAGTTGATAGGAGCTATAATTCCCGCCTATAAGTCCTTCGCTACTTTGTATTTTCATACAATGAAGACCTGTATACGCTCGCAGATGCCAGACAATTGACATATGTCAGTTGCATGATACAGTATCACTCACATACCAACTTCTATCTTAGTCAGGATGCTGTTAGTCTCGACACGAAGTGCTTGAAGGTAATTATTAGAATAATCACCACTCTTTAATAGGATCTTGTTGGGATTAAGAACAATACACGCGCATTGATTACTCCAACATCGCTCATCGCAAAAAAAAATGCGAGGCTATCTGCCCATATGCAAATTCAGTAATAAGAAACTCCGACTTTTGTGTGTTATTAACATTCGTCCTCGCATAAGTGTTGAGATGCAGAAGGCCTAACGAGGAAAATGATCTGTTCAGACAAAAAAAACCTTGGATAGAAATGACAATAACCATGATGGGAAGTGGATGACTTGGCGGTTCGAGGTCTCAAACTTACAACACGTACTGTGATAGCATGTTTCACGTATAATCAGACAACACAATTGGAATGTTCCTATCTCCACACACCTTCCAAGCGGAAAACTCGCAGTTCTACCCGCTTGCTTCGACGCGTTATTCATGCCACGCACTCTGATGGGCTGGAGAGAGCCTCTTAGCGAGAGTAACGAGTAGTATTCGGAGTTGAGAACTTATTTAGGCCTTAGGTTAAGGTCGCTATCCGGAGGTAAGTGCATCACCACTCATCTTACTCAATATCAGTCATAGTGGGAGCTTGATGTGACAACTGCCAAGACAACATAGAAGAAATTGTAAAGGAATTATCATTATATACCCATTGTCCAGTATACTACTTGCCTGCTCTGTGTCGCTTGGTCGCCTGTTCGAGGCCGATTCAGGAGAGTGGATATGTATTTCGTGAAGAAACAGTTCTCTTTCAGTATCCTTGTTCTTAGCAAAAGACCATTCAGCTTGACTCTTATCAGATTGATCTTTCTGGTCTGGCTCGCATAGATGCCAGACAGTTGAATTTGTACCTTGTTGTCCTTCTTCTTCTTCTTTTCTTCTTCTCTTTTCCTAAAGAGTTGAGAACTAAAGAGGACCTCTTACTAAGTTCACCAACTTCTTGTGGAGTTGGTGATCTTGCTTTAAGTTTGAAGCAACCCTAGTAAGCATGGAAGTCCACTTTGGACTTTGTCATTCGTCTAACAGTTGGATGGTGACGGGAATTCTGGAGGGGAGGATTGGGACTTGGACATGAGCTCTTTTCTATATGTTGATTAGCAGAGAATGTATCGCGTTATTGCGAAGCTAGAGTTACTGGGCAAGAAACGCTTCACACGCATAGCGCGTGGTTCATGAAGCATAAGCTGCTTTCAGCATTTGGATCAAGTCACCATAGGTAGCCATGATCAGTGAGTTACGGCTGCCTTGAGATCCGGACATCTTTAAGAGAGATGCACAACTAAGTGCCTTGCTGTGCGATTTCAATGTATGCATAAAGTTCCAAACCGAAGCCTGGCCTAACACTTGACGCATATCCTTTGGCTAAGCGATCTTGAATCTACGATTGAACTCATCAAGCTCCAGGTAGCCATCGGCTTGTCTGGGGTCGGCCCGGCCCACGTCCACCTGGACTTGTTAGGCGCATAATGCAAGTGCATCATAGATTCGATCATTGAGCATTTCTTGATAGGCTTTGTTTCTGTATGGATCTTGTGGTGCCCGTGCTACTTTGAAAGTTTTGCGCGTCCTCAAGTGCAGGATTCCATCAATATGGGTAAGCTCGGCAGGATCCGTTTCATCCGGGCTTAGGCCTATCTTCACTTTTGGTTACCGAAGGTATATGTGTAATGGTTTTGGTGGTACGCCCACCAACTGTTAGTCATTGTCTAATAAATGATCGGACCAGCCGAATAGGAATGTGGCCATATCTGCACCGATAAGATAGATCTCGAATTATAATTGATTCAATTAACGCTAAAGATCCTTACACTTTAATCAGAAGAACACGATGCACTCTCTACGACTTTGTATGATGTAGGACTGGTATGTCTCGTGACCTGTCCATACTCAGTAGAAGATTGTAATTCTGAATATCTTCTTGTGGATAATAGCTAATTACGATAAGGAGACTGTAACATGAGCCCTAACCTGTTGTAGTTTAGCCATCATGTACAATCAAAGGAAAGGATCATAACCAATTATTTCTCTAAAAATTTTATAGTTTAGCTCAGTCCCTAATCAGTAGGCCCTTGCATGCACATACGCACTGAAAAGATTCGGAGGGTATCTATATACCATTAATGAACACTGACGTCATACTGCTTGGAGTCGGTGGTTCTCGAAAACCCGAATGAATCTGAGATTAGGCGCTCGAGACTTTGGTTGGAGGACTTAACTTAGACTCGAAAGCTACCATTTAGAAAGATAGTCTCAGCTTAGAGGAAGATCATCAGTGGATGACTCGACATGAGAAGTTTCTACGTGTAGCTGATAAGCCACTTAGGCTTTGGCCCTCCAATGATTATCGCCCATAGAGAGCCATTATCACCCACTTAAAGGGATAGGCATTGCACACTATGATCCTTAGTTATCATACAGAGATATCACTAGTCTTATGTGTATGTTCGGACTAATAACCGATAGGAGTTTATTCGGTTAAGATTGGTAATTTAATGAAGAGAAAAGGTAAGATGACCAACTTGTCATGATCCTTCACTAGCTTCAGCCAAGTCAGCTTAAGCGGCAGACCATTGATGCCAGCGGTGAGCTGGTCTAAGGAAGGCTAGTTCAATCTGACTAACACTCAAGTCCCCTGTTTACCTGGCGCTGTCGCATTGGGTGTAGTTCAGGTTCTCGTCGAAAGATACGTACAAGTTGGGTAGTTTCCAAGAGACTGAAATCATCATTTCAGCTCACAGAGCTCAGGGTTAGTTCTCTGATGACAATCTGAGAGGGCTGAGAGTAGTGAGCGTATCGCCTTGGACTACGCGACTAGTAGGAGAAGCAGTTTCTCAATATACTAGATACATAACGATCCTGGATCATACACTTACGGAGAGGCATTCGCTTAACTGGTTTTCGAGTATGTTGGCTTGATTGCCAGAAAGAGTCTTAAGAAGGTTTTTCTGGGTTGCTAGACCACGTAGCCAGATTCAGTCCATCTTGATCTTGGCAAGAAAGACTGGACTTGACCGCTACAACTATTATAATTGATCTAGAGAATTCTTGACCTAATCTAAGATAATAATTGATTAGATTTAGTCAATTTTCTAATTAAGTCTATTCTTTAATCTAACCCTAGGTTTAACCCAATTAATGGATCTAATCTCCACTAATCCATTTAACCCTATGTGTTATGATTTGTGTCCTAGGATCTTCAATTCATAATCCTAGATCCTAATCAAACAACTTCTTACTTCTTAATTAAGTTTTGGACTGAAGGTTGGGGTTTGACTTTTCGAAAATGATTTTCATATTTGTAAAATATTTTTACAATATGATTCTATCAATCAAGTTACATATTTGATTCATAATTAATATGCAAGTAAGATAATCATTAAACTACTTTAGATCTAATCTAAACAAGTTTATGTAATTGAAATAATTTTAACTATAATAAATTATAAATTATCTTAGATCAAATCTAACATATTTATAAAGATTAAAATTAGATTAAAATATTTTTAATTAGATCATAAAATTTTTTAGATTTAATCTAAAATTTTATGATCAATATTTTAGATCAGCACGTACTAGGACAATCTTTTCACTGTAAGAGGTAAACCTTACAGCAGGACAACCTTGTAATCAGTCTCGTGTAATTCTAAAAATTTTATTTTTAGATTTCTAAATATTATTTTAAAATCTAATAAATTATAAAATAAAGATTCATATCACATCTAATAAATTTATGATTAGAAGCAAATCAGATCTACACGAAACTAGGATAATCTTCTCCACTGTAAGGGATAAAATCTTACAGCAGGACAACCTTATAATCAGTTCATATGATCATAGATTTTTAATTTTAGATTTAATAAATTAGATTATAAATTAAATTTAATCCTATAGAAATAATCTAAATATGCTCAATATAATTCATATAATAAAAACTTAGGCTTCTGATACCAATTGAAGGAACCAGATCTAGGAATTTAAGGGCTAAATCTTGAAACTTTTTCAAGATCAAGGCAGCGAAAAATTAAAATTAAATCAAAATTAATTTATAAAAATTAGAAAATATATCTAGATCTAAAATTTTATTACATGATCATAGCATGTTATTAAATTCAAAAATTAAAAATATTAAGGAAAGTAACTAAAACATGTTGATCACTATCAACATGCATCCACATTACATCTAATGCAGGTATGAAAATAATAGATCAGATCTTTATTATCTGTGCAAGTTAGATGTTTTAACTTGCTGATCTCAGACTTGAAGGATGAAGGTGCAAGCCATACACAGTGTTCAAATCTCTAAGAGATGTCATCCACACGAGCTCATACGAATCACTGATCAAGAAGTCCAGATGCTAGAAAATCAGCATAGTATGCTAGTACTATACTGATCCTTCTTTCGATGGTTGATTTGAAATGCCTTCCTATCTTTCAAGGATTTGGACTCACTCCAAAAATTAGAAAGAAAGGAGAAGAGACTTATAGATATAAAACAACACTCGAAAAATCTCTAGATAAGAGAAGGAAGAAAGGATAGGTGCAATACAGCAACCCTAGAAGAAGAGATCCTTCTTCTTCTTCTCTTTGCTCTCACCTAGACATCCTAGATTGAGTGTCTATGAAATCCCAATGACCAAGGAGTCTCTCAATCTAATTTTCACACACCCCAAAAGAACCCCTCAATAGTCTATTTTTTATACATAAAATTCAAGTTCAAAAGGACCTCCTAAATAAATAGATATAGAAGAGTCTTTGTCTGGGTCAAGACTCCTACACAAGGAAAGACCAAACATATGGCAAGTTCAAGGGGTGCCCAATTCTACTTGGGTGCCCCCTCCTTAGAATTTTTAGGTGTAGGATCACTAGGGTAGGAATGCCACCCAAAAATTTCTTCTTTTTACCAATGAATACTGATGAAAGAAATATTAGGAGGAGGGTGACACAACATGGGAAGAGACCAGAGTTTTGGTTTTTCAAAATTCTATCATCATAGGATTTGAAACCAACAAACTTCATAACTTTTCATCTATTGACCTGGATCCACAACCTTAACTTGCCATATAAGAAAGAGAGGAGAAGAGGTGCGTGCATGAGTTAGGCTAGGGAGAGACGGTATTTATCACATAAAATAGAGAGAAAGAAGGGCATGGGGTGTGCAGGGGATATAGGTGGTGGAAGCAAGGATGGAATTCCTAGTCTTACTAGGATTCCATTATTTGACTTGGTCAAACAGTGGTTTCTCAAATCAAATTCAAATCAGAAATCAACTAAACCCAATAAAATTAGATTTTAATCTAATTAAAAGACTTAATTAAATTAGATTAAATTATATTTTAAATTCTATTTAATTTTAATCAAATTAGAAAATTATGTTGATCCGAGTCTCCTAGTTGAACTAGGACTAGTTTCTTTCTTGTACACTTGGCTTATCCAATAAAGCTAATTGAACCTGATCCAATCAAGTACCAAACTCAAATTCTAATTAAATTATATTTAATTAAGACTTAATCTCAATCCTTTGTCTTAATCAAATTAAGCTAATAATAATCAAATCCTCCCTAACATTACACTAGGTTAAACATCAATCATATTAATTATTTAACCTAGAATGATTCTCAATTGTTATCAACATCCGATCGATATGACTCTATTATGGACCTCATAGATCAAATCTAGTGTAGTATAAGAATAAATTTTTTACTGTCAAATGGGTGATGCGTGCTAATTTATAGCTATGGCAAGTGCACCAGTCGATCAAGTAATAAAGTGAATGAGTAGAGTATCGTCCCTAGAGGATTGAAAAATAAGTACTGAAAAGCTCTTTCCTATGCTTTATTTAGAAGATCGATTTATGAGAATAAAGAAATTAAAGAATAAAATAAAAAAATAATTAAATTTTTTTAAGAAAATAGAGAGAGTGTAAATTATTAGGGTTTTAAACTTCAAGAGCAATGGATTACTAAGGCAATCGGTTCACCAACTCAGTCAATACAATATTCAGATTTTTAGATTAATTTTATTTCATGTGATGGTGGAGTCTCCTAATTTATTCACTATCCTTTGGTCCAGGCATAGCAAAACTATCAATATTTATTAATTATCCTTTGGTCCAGGTGTAATTTAAACTTTGCTCGCGCTAAAGATTCTCCTCCTGTTCCTAGCCGGCTGTGGGGGCACATAACCGTCGTCCTCGCTTCCCCCCATCCCGTCCTTTGGACGGGGCCTTGACTTTGCTGTGCTAAAGGTTCTCCTCCTGTTCCTATTAAAATACGCTGCTTCTCCAAAGCGCACTAAAATTCCGCATGCATATGAATTCTAATTTGATTAAAGAAAATATATACATAGATATCAATAATCAAGTAAGCAGATAACATAGATGTACTTGGTCCGTAACATCTATGTTCATCAGATCAATTAGAAGATGGCCAGTAATCTAAAAGCATTAAGATCAGATTTATATACTCCTCATGAATAAAATTTAAAAATAAATCACACTGAATATTGCATCAAAAGAGTGGCTACACCTTAGCCTTAGTAAAAAAAATTTAGTTCATGATAACAAATTCAAAAACAGCAAATAAAATAAAAAGCATAGAGAAATTAGACTGTTTGATTGCTGAAATTGATTGTCCGTTTCTCTTGATGTGGAGAACTTGATGAAGAAGAAGATGCTCCTTGATCGATGTCTTGATTGTCGAAAAAAAATCAAAAATCCTTTTTTTTCTCTCACGAATTACTCTTCTCTTTCTACCTCTCTCTCCTCTCTTTTTCTTTTTTTTTTTCTTTATTTCTCTGACTCTCTCTCTTTTTCTCTTTTTTTCTTTTTCTCTCTGACTTCTCTTTCTCTTTCTTTGTCTCTCTCTCTGTCTCTCTTATATTTTTCATGACAATAGTAGGTTTTTATAGATCAAGAGATTGATTTCCCTCCAAAATTCATCAAAAATTAGGTTTAAGACTCCCAAAACAACTCAAATTAAGATCTGGGTAATTCTGCCCACTGTTAGATGTTGATCAAACGGTCCAAAAACCACTTAAAAATCCCTTTAAAATAATCATAGATCAAGTCGGATTTTTCATGCCAGCCATTGGATCAAGCGTTAGATTGAATCTGGTCTGGGCCATCGATCATGCAGAAAGAAGGCCTTCTGATCTTTAGTTTAACATCGGAATGAATCTCAGCCGTTGGATCTCGACCGAGAGCTATGGATGACGTCCATCAACGCCTTCATTTTGACCGTTCGATCAAGTTTCAGTGTAAGCCACTTGTTGGATCAGACAAAATTTCCAAATTGCCCTTCATAGACCATGCGCGAGCCTGATGTTGCATGGACCGCCGTGTTCTTCAGCCAATCGGAGCATGCTTTTTATTATGAAATTCTCGGAATTGCCCTTCAGATGGTCCACCATGCGTCGCGAAAAATGCTGACATCAGTATTGCATCGGTGGGTCGGTCTGTTGTTTTGGTCGAACCGGGCCAAACCACTAAGCTGATTTTCTGAACCAATTTGAATCGAACTGATTTTTTTTTTTTGAAATTCAATTTTGGGCTCGTTTGAAGTCCGTTTTGCCTGAAATTTATTTCATTTGAACCAGAAAAATAAGATCTTCACATTGGTGGCCTTCTTTCCTACATAAGATTAATAAAAAGTATTAATTTCTAAAGAAATAAATTAATTTATTTTATAATTTAATACTTTTATTAGTATATTTTTACCACTTATCACACCCTCCAACTTAGTCATTGCTAGTCCCTTAGCAATGTTTTATTTAATACCATGTTTCAATAAGATTATCCATCACAAAGATAAAATCTAGGACTAAAGGTCAAAAAGTTTAGAAAATACTGCTAACTAAGCATTGAGCTTCAGAAGCAAATTTTTCAGTCAATACAATTAAAAACTTTCTTAGAGTACATCAAAGATCTATAGCACTTGTGTTCGTGATGACTAACTTTAGCATTTCAGTATTAAATTAAAAGAACAAAAGTATCCTCTCTTATCACCTATTTTGGTCAATTTTCTATACATTCTCAATTTTATACTCATGAATTAAGGTAGCTTTCACACTGCCTTTTCTTTTCTTTTTTTTTTTTTTTACTGTGCTGAGCATCCTGGCCTTTCCTTCACCATTTTACGTGAATTTTCACACTTGACCTAGGTGCAGAGACCCAGTTACTAGGCTTTGGGCAATCCACATATACTCTATCTTTTGCACTTTATTTTATAGGCAGGTAGCTCTTTCCTTAAATTCAAGTTTCTTTGATTAGAATGTATATTAATTATCAATTTTCAGTGATAATTGAATCCTCAGTTGGCCTTATAATCAATACCTACTTTGCCTTGTTAGTGTGCATGTGCAATTAGAAGTGCTAATAGTCTTTTAATGACCTAAGTAGGCTGCTAAAAGTTGACCAACTAATCTACTTCTTTAACTCATTACATTCATTAGCAAATAATTCTATCTTTTATCACTTATCCAGTCTATCTTGCTCAAGATTTTCTTCTTGACACATGGATTTTTTTTTTTTTTAACTTATTCTACATTGTCTTAAAGGAGAAAGAAAAATAAAGGGTGCAATAAAGGATAGGAAGGAATACACCTGATTTGGTTCAGTCTGGTTCTTTGGAGCTTTGAAATTTTGCTTGAGCTCTCATTGATTTTTCTGCAAAATTGAAAATACACACCAAGAGCAGTAAAAGAGCAACAACAAATTACTGAAAAATAAAAGAAAAGAAAAATGATCAAAACTAAAAAGAAAAGAAACAACCTATCTAGTAGTTCTGATTTATAGTCTTCAGCTTGACTTTCTTTGAGTTCTAAAGTGGATCAATCTGGTGCCACTTCAATTGGAATACTTTCATGTTTGATCGAGTCCTCTTTCAATTTGACATTGCTCGCTTTTATAGTCTCAAACCTATTTTCTACAGAATTCTCATATAATGGATTGTCAATAATATCAATTAGAAAATAAGTTTGATTATCATCAGTATGTTTAGTATCTTTGAAAACATTAAAAGTAACTTGTTCGTCTTGGACTCTAAGAATTAATTTTTCTTGTTGAACATCTATTAAAGCTCCTCCAGTAGCTAAAAAGGGTCTCCCTAAAATAAGGGGTACATCATAATCTTCTTTCATATCAAGAACAATAAAATCAACAGGAAAAATAAACTTGTTTACCTTTACCAAGACATCCTCCACTATACCTCTTGGATATTTAATGGATCTGTCGGCTAATTGAAGAGTAATAGTGGTAGGCTTTGGTTCTCCTAGACCCAGCTTTCCTGAAAATAGAAAAAGGCATGAGATTAATGCTTGCTCCTAAATCACATAAAACTTTATCAAAACTACAATCACCAATAATGCAAGGGGATAGTAAAACTCCCTGGATCTTTTAGCTTCTGTGGTAATTTATTTTGAAGTATTGCTGAGCATTCTTCATTCAAATTTATTCTCTCATGCTCCTTCAGCTTTTTCTTATTTGTTAAGATTTCTTTGAGAAACTTGGCATACCTGGGCATTTGAGTAATAGCATCTACAAAAGGAATATTA
This sequence comes from Cocos nucifera, assembly GCA_006176705.1. Lineage (NCBI taxonomy): Eukaryota > Viridiplantae > Streptophyta > Magnoliopsida > Arecales > Arecaceae > Cocos > Cocos nucifera. The sequence goes on from QRFJ01000654.1 coordinate 502,733, forward strand.
ATATGTAAATTCTTTAAGAATTTTGAAAAAGTTAGAAAATTTCTTATCTGGATGCTGTATTTGTCTCTCTGGGAATGGTAGTGGTGGCACGTAGGGCTTCACATTTGGATCAGCAAATCGTATACCTGGAGACCATCCATCTGCTGGTTGTTTTGGTGACTGACGAATTTTAGTTGATGGTTCCTTATTTGTAGTTGGCTCTTCAGTCTCTTTCTTCTGATGTGGCTCCTCCAACTTTGTACCACTTCTTAGGGTGATAGCATTGACTTGCTCCCTTGGATTGGTCTCCGTGTTGCTTGGGCAAGGATCCCTTGAGGTCTCTCGGAGATTATCTTAGCCATTTGACCTATTTGCATCTCCAAGTTTCGAATTGCTGCTGTTTGGTCCTGCCTAAGTTTGGCTTCCAAATTTTTTATAGTTGCTTCTTGGTTTTGCATAAATTTGACCATCAGCTCTTCCATGTTGGACTTCTTTTCAGGTACTTGGAATCCCGGGGGTGGCTGTTGTGCTGCATTTTGATTGCTCCATGAGAAATTTGGGTGCTGCCTCCACCCTTGATTGTATGTGTTGGAGTAGGGATTGTTTTGTTGCGGCCTGAAAAAATTACCAATATAATTAGCTGTATCAGTTGTTTTAGCAAAAGGATTACCTGTCTGGCAATTGCTCGTATCGTGTCCTCCTCCACACAGGTCACAAGTAATGCTCTGAACATGCATAGCTGTTCCCTTTAAGTTGTTGACTTCGGCTCTAAGGGCTGCAATTTCAGCTAGTAAGGTTGGCACGCAATCTACTCCCTGCACAGCTGCTAGTCTTTTTGGCATCATGCATTCTGTCTGCCATTGATAGCTATTTGATGCCATCTCATCGATCAGATCGAAGGCTTCTTCCTCCATTTTTTCGATTAATGGTTCCTCCTGCTGCTGCATCAATCATAGAATGATTAGTAGGAGATAAACCATTATAGAAAGTTTGTACCTGAAGCCATACGGGATAGTTGATGATGTGGACATCTCCTCAGCAGTTTCTTGAAATGCTCCCAAGCCTCATATAGTGTCTCCATGTCCATCTGCATAAAAGAAGTGATATCGTTGCGCATCTTGGCAGTCTTGGAAGGTGGAAAGTACTTGGCTAAGAATTTTTGGGCTAGGACATCCCAAGTTGTGATAGAACCTGCAGGAAGAGAATGAAGCCAACTCTTAGCTTTGTCCCATAAAGAGAAAGGAAATAACCTTAATCTAATAGCATCATCCGACACCCCATTAATTTTAAAAGTATCGCAAAGTTCAAGAAAATTAGAAATATGGGCATTCGGATCATCATGCACGTGTCCACTGAATTGGACAGTTGATTGAATCATCTGGATCATCGTCGATTTTATTTCGAAGTTGTTTGCTCGTACAGGCGGTCTCCTGATGCTCGAAGCTGCATCGACTATAGATGGTGTGATGTAATCATTTAATGGATGATGTACTGGTCGAATAGCTTCATGCTGTCCTTCGATCGCCATATCCAATCCTAGATTGATGTCGTTAGGATCTTCAGCTGCCATGTTTCTTTCTTGTTGTAGTCTTCTAATGGTCCTTTCAATTTCTGGATCTAAAGGTAGTAAGTTACTATGTCCAGTACGTGTCATGCACTAAATAATTTTTTTTAAAAAAAATAAATAATAATAAAAATTAAAAATAAATTTCTAAAGTAAAGCTAGGATCAAAATTTTAATATTATTTTAGACACAATCCCCGACAACGGTGCCAAAAACTTGATGCATGCTAATTTATAGCTATGGCAAGTGCACCAGTCGATCAAGTAATAAAGTGAATGAGTAGAGTATCATCCCTAGAGGATTGGAAAATAAGTACTGAAAAGCTCTTTCCTATGCTTTATTTAGAAGATCGATTTATGAGAATAAGAAATTAAAGAATAAAATAAAAAAATAATTAAAAATTTTTAAGAAAATAGAGAGAGTGTAAATTATTAGGGTTTTAAACTTAAGAGCAATGGATTACTAAGGCAATCGGTTCACCAACTCAGTCAATACAATATTCAGATTTATTAGATTAATTTTATTTCATGTGACGGTGGAGTCTCCTAATTTATTCACTATCCTTTGGTCCAGGCATAGCAAAACTATTCAATATTTATTAATTATCCTTTGGTCCAGGTGTAATTTAAATAAATATTAATGCATTAAGTTTTGTGAAACCCTCTAATTAAAATACGCTGCGTCCAAAGCGCACTAAAATTTCCGCATGCATATGAATTCTAATTTGATTCATAATACAAGGTATATAATCAAGAAGCAATAACATAGATGTACTTGGTCCGTAACATCTATGTTCATCAGATCAATTAGAAGATGGCCAGTAATCTAAAAGCATTAAGATCAGATTTATATACTCCTCATGAATAAAATTTAAAAATAAATCACACTGAATATTGCATCAAAAGAGTGGCTACACCTTAGCCTTAGTAAAAAAAAATTTAGTTCATGATAACAAAGTTCAAAAATAGCAAATAAAATAAAAAGCATAGAAGAAATTAGACTGTTTGATTGCTGAAATTGATTGTCCGTTGCTCTTGGTGTGGAGAACTTGGTGAAGAAGAAGATGCTCCTTGATCGATGTCTTGATTGTCGAAAGAAATCAAAAACCCTTTTCTTTTTCTCACAAATCTCTCTTCTCTTTCTACCTCTCTCCTCTCTTTCTCTTTTTTTTTTATTTCTCTGACTCTCTCCCTTTTTCTCTTTTTCTCTCTAACTTCTCTCTTTTTCTTCTCTTACTTCTCTTTTTATTCTATGGCAACAGCAGATTTTATAGCCCAAAGATTGATTTTACCTTTGAAAATTAGGTTTAAGACTCCCACAACAAGTCAAATTAGGATCTGGATGATTCTGACCGTTAGATGTTGATCAAATGGTCCAAAAATCACTTAAAAACCCTTTAAAACATCCCAGATCAAGTCGGATTTCATGCCAGCCATCTGATAAAGCATTAGATTGAATCTAGGCTGTCCGATCGCATACAAAGAAGGCTTTTGATCTTTAGTTTAATGTTAGAATGAATCTCAGTCATTGGATCTTGACCAGGAGCTGCGGATGTCATTCGTTAGTGTATTCTTTTCGGCCGTCTGATCAAATCTCAATGAAAGGCGCCCGTTGGATCAGACAAAATTTTCAAATTACCCTCTATAGACCATGTGCGAGCCCGATGTTGCATGGACTGCCGCGTTCTTTAGCCAATTGGAGTGCGCTTCTTCATGTGAAATTCTCGAAATGCTCTCATGTTGGTCCACCATGCACTGCAAAAAATGCTGACATCATCCTGATGTCAGCGCTATGTTGGCGGGTCGATCTGCTGATGCAATCGAGCCAGGCGGTCTGCTGAGCCAATTTTCTGAACCAGTTTGAACCGAATTGGTTTTTTTTTTTTGCATCAATTTCGGACTCGTTTGAAGTCCATTTTGCCTAAAATTTATTTCATTTGAATCAGAAAAATAAGATCTTCACATTGGTGGCCTTCTTTCCTACATAAGATTAATAAAAGTATCAATTTCTAAAGAAATAGATTAATTTATTTTATAATTTAATACTTTTATTAGTATATTTTTACCACTTATCACAAATGTTTTAATTAGATCTATCTTATATGAGATATATGATATAGATCTATAACTGTTTTGTAGATTTACATGTTCCTGATTAAGGCGTTCCTCTTGGCCGTCCGGTCATAAGAACGAAGAAGGGTTTAAAGGCCCTCTCTTCCCATTCGATGGGGTGTTCTTATGACGTGTAGGGGTGCTGCGTGTTCGTCCTTAATCAGAAACCCAAAACTTACTTTCTGCAAAACCCTAGATCCTGAAACCCTAGGATTTATTGTGCATATTTTGTTTATGAACCCAACTTAATTAAGAATTAAGTTTATGGAATATTAATTAGGTCTAAAATTGAGAATTTTTAGATCTAAGACATATTCATAATACTGGGTTCGGGCTTGGGTAGCTCAATTAGGTCTAAGCGGTTGATCAAACCGAATCAAGAGTTGGTTAGATGGGATCAACAATGCTTAAATTGACCAGCCTAATAGGATTAAGTCTGGGTCAAGATCGAGTCACGATCAAGCAAGACCTAATTAGGCTCAGAGGTTAGAGTCTGGATTGTAGGCTAACCCAATTGGTTCTGACTCAACAATTTGGTGTCTAAGGTAAGTTTGGCACAGACGACCGACTGGTTTTTAATTGGAAGCTACTCGACCTGAATGCGTTCTTGTGCGAGTTAATGGCATATTCCTTCCACCGGTCTCACTTACCTGGCCATATCTGTTGACACAGTTCTGATCTGAGGTGGTCAATAATCCGAGCTAACCCATGCCACTAGGTTAGTCATAATTGTTATGACTAAGCCAAGTCTAGTTTAATGAGACCTGAATCAATTCTCCCTAAGAAAAGATTAAGTCCTGAGGTCTTCCACCATTGTAGATGTGCGGGCCCTTCCCGGGGTTGATTGTTCTCGGCTGGATACAGTGGCTCAGTTGCACCGGGAAGATGCAACCATGTCTATTAGGCATTGGATGCTATGGGCTGGAGGATGAGTTGGGCTCAATATTTCGGATACGGTGAGAGACCCAATTAGGAACCCAGTCTATGCAAATGGTGGGTCTGACTTAACTAAGGAGTGGATCAATATTTCGGATACGGTGAGATTCATGAATTAGAGACCAAGTTTGGGTGCACCATGATTAGAGAATCATTGAACAAGAGTTGTTCACTCATTGGCTAACCCATCACCAATAACTGTTAGGTGAGGTGATGAGTCAGTTGGTGAGACCGCACCACCCACTAGAAATCATCAATCGTAGAGATTTTCGCATCTCTACAGAGGGAGTGTAGGGATCCGAGAAAATAGTGGGAGCTAATTTGTTTAAAAATAAAATCCCTAAACAAATTGGTCAAGTCAAAATTACAGTATCTAACTAGAATCTTTGACTCTCTACAGGAAAATGTCTGCGTCCAACCCACTGGCACGTATCCTAGACACACATAGACTGACTGGACCCAATTATAAAGATTGGCTCAGGAACTACAAAATTATTTTGGGTTCAGAGAAGTTAACACATGTTTTGGACCAGGACCCTCCCACCTTACCAGCTCGTCCATCCACTGAACAGAGAGCGTCTCTGGAAAAATGGATTGACGAAGACAATAAGGCCAGATACTACATGTTGGGCTCGATGTCTGATGAGCTCCAGCGCCAACATGAAGATATCGGGACTGCTCGCCAAATGTTGGCTCACCTGCAGGAGATGTTTGGTGAACAGAGTCGCGCAGCCAAATATCAAGTCACAAAATGACTTTTTAAGGCTAAGATGCGTGATGGGCAGTCAGTCCAAGATCACTGTCTGACAATGATCAAGGACATGGAAGAGCTTGAGAAGCTCGGTGTGAAGTTGGACTTGGATCTGCAGAACGATATTATTCTGCAATCCTTGACTGATGCATATGGGCAATTCATCATGAATTACCACATGCATAAACTTCAAAATTCCTTGGCCGAGTTGATGAATATGCTGGTTACCGCTGAGCTTTCTATGAAAGGTTCTAAAGGCTCAGTTCTTGCTATGGAACGGACTTCTTCCAAAAGAAAGTCTTATGGAAAGAAAAAGAAGTCTGTGAAAAAGCAAAAGGTGGAAGGATCAAAGAAGAAGAAGGCAGAACCGAAGAAGAAGGTCGATGGCAAAGGAAAGTGTTTCCATTGCAACAGCGACGGCCATTGGAAGCGGAACTGCCCTACTTACCTGGCCACCCTAAAGAACAAGAAGGAAGGTCCTTCTGGAGGTATGCTCGTTATTGAGTCTAACCTTACGGTTTCTTCTGCATCCAGTTGGGTGCTTGACTCTGGTTCTAGTGCTCATCTGTGCACTTCTATGCAGGGTCTTGAGGATAGCAGGAGGCTGAGGGATGGAGACATGATCCTACGCATCGGTAATGGAGCAAGAGTTGCTGCAGTAGCCGTGGGAACATACCCTCTTCGATTACCATCTGGTTTAGACTTAGTTTTAAAAGACTGTTATTATGTGCCTGCAGCTAGCAGGAATTTGATTTCTGTTTCATGCTTAGCACAAGAAGGTTATGTGATCACCTTCTTTAAGGACCATTGTAACATTCTTTATGAAAGAAATAAAATTGCAAATGGTTTCCTTGTTAATGGTCTTTATCAGTTGCATATTGATGTACCTATTTTAACTATCGAGCAAAACGTGAATGCCAAACAAATGACCTAGGGATAGTCCAAACGACAGATATCTATGGCACCTGAGATTAGGTCATATAGCAGAAGATAGGATTAACAAATTGGAGAAAAATGGGCTATTGAGTCCATTGACTTTTGAGTCATATCCAACTTGTGAATCTTGTCTTCAAGGCAAAATGACTAAACTCCCTTTTGTTGGACATGGGGAGAGGGCCACAGATCTCCTTGCCCTAGTACATACTGATGTGTGCGGCCCATTTGATGTGCCGGCTAGAGGCAATTTTGTCTACTTCATTACCTTTACCGATGATCTGTCTAGGTATGGGTATGTGTATCTTATGAGACACAAGTCTGAAGCTTTTGAAAAGTTCAAAGAATTCAGACATGAAGTAGAAAAACAAACTGGAAAAACCCATTAAGGTTCTTCGATCAGATCGAGGAGGTGAATACCTTAGCCGGGAATTCCTAGACTATCTTAAGGAAAATGGCATAGTCTCTCAATGGACTCCACCAGGAACACCTCAACTCAACGGGGTTTCAGAATGGAGAAATCGGACTCTATTGGATATGGTTCGATCCATGATGAGCTTCACAGACCTCCCTGATTTTCTTTGGGGACATTCATTATTAACTTCAATTCTATTTACTGAATAGGGTTCCCTCTAAAACCGTTCCTACCACACCGTATGAGATATGGCACGGTAAGAAACCAAGTCTGAGTCATCTCAGAATTTGGGGTTGTCCGGCTCATGTCAAAAGACAACAAGCGGACAAGTTAGAGTTTAGGTCCTTTAGAGCTCGATTCATAGGATATCCTAAAGAGTCATTAGGATACTATTTCTACATTCCAGAAGACCACAATGTGATTGTGAGTCGACATGCCATCTTTCTTGAAAAATAGTTTATTCAAGATAGCGGCATTGGAAAGCAGATTAAGCTTGATGAGAAAGTCTCACAAGTACAACGAGCTAAGGACCAATTGGAACCAAATCAGGTTGAGCCAATAAGAACACTACCTCCTCCACCTCGTAGATCGGAAAGAGTTTTCCGTCCCCCTGAAAGATACTTAGGTATTATTTCAGAGGAAGTAGAGGAAAATGTTCCTCATAGGTAATGGTGCTCATGGTGATGATCCCAAAACCTACAACGAGGCGATATCAGATATCGACTCCGAGAAATGGCTTAGAGGCAATGAAGTCAGAAATTGACTCGATGCACTCAAACCAAGTCTGGACCTTGGTAGATCCACCAGAAGGTATAGTACCTATTGGGTGTAAATGGATCTTCAAGAGAAAGATTGGTGCAGATGGGAATGTGGAGACATTCAAGGCTAGACTAGTGGCAAAAGGTTATAGTCAACGCGAAGGCATTGACTATCAGGATACCTTTTCCCAGTAGCTATGCTAAAATCCATCCGCACATTGCTTGCCTGTTGCAGCCTATTTCGATTATGAAATATGGCAAATGGACGTGAAAACGGCATTCCTTAAATGGATATCTTGAGGAAGATATCTATATGGAACAGCCGCTAGGTTTCACATCCAGTGATACTGATCACAAGGTTTGCAAGCTGCAAAGGTCCATATATGGACTTAAGCAAGCATCTCGGAGCTGGAACACTCGTTTCAATGATGTGATCAAAAAGTTTGGTTTCATCAAAAATGAAGAGGAACCATGTGTTTTCAAAAAGGGTCAGTGGGAGCGCTGTTGTCTTCCTCGTATTGTACGTGGATGACATCCTCCTTATTGGGAATGATATTCCCATGTTGACCATCAGTCAAAATATGGTTGTCCAAGGAATTCTCCATGAAAGACCTAGGTGAAGCATCCTTTATTCTAGGAATTAAGGTCTATAGGGATAGACCGAATAGGATGCTAGGACTTTCACAGAAGATGTACATAGAGGAAGTACTAAAGAGGTTTAGTATGGAAAACTCTAAGAGGGGATTAATACCCTTCAGACATGGTATTCATCTTTCCAAGAAGATGTGCCCCTAGCACACCTGAGGAAATAGAACGCATGAGCAAGATCCCTTATGCTTCTGCAATAGGGAGCCTCATGTATGCCATGCTATGTACACGACCTGATATAGCCCATGCTGTGAGTGTCACAAGCAGATATCAGTCAAATCCAGGTGAAGAACACTGGACTTCTGTGAAATGTATCCTTAAGTACTTGAGAAGAACTAAGGATATGATGTTGGTCTTTGGTAATGGAGAACTCCAAGTCCAGGGATACACAGACTCGGATTTCATGTCCGATATAGATGATCGAAAGTCGACATCTGGGAGTCTGTTTGTGTGCAATGGTGGTGCTGTCAGCTGGAAGAGTTCCAAGCAAACAGTGATAGCAGATTCCACCATGGAAGCAGAATATATCGCTGCATCAGAGGCTGCGAAGGAAGCATTCTGGTACAAGAAGTTTGCTGCAGAAATTGGAGTAATGCCATCAGATGCCATTCCTCTATACTGCGACAACAATGGCGCCATAGCCCTTGCTAAGGAGCCGAGGTCTCACCAGAAATCCAAGCACATTGAGCGGCGATACCACCTCATCCGCGATTACCTTCGAGAAGGGTTACGTCGAGGTCAAGAGAGTCAACTCCACAGATAATGTGGCAGACCCACTTACAAAGCCGTTGGGCCAGCAGAAGATCGAAGCCCACCTTGAGAAGATGGGACTTAGACTTGTAGCCAATTGGCTTTAGGACAAGTGGGAGATTGTTAGATATATGTGCCCTAGAAGCCAGAATTGGCTGACACTTGTAATACACTTCTAGGGGCAAAATTATAATTTTGACTATAAATCAATAAAATGGGTTATTTTCTATCACATATGTGTATTTAGTGTCTGTGATACATCCTTTGAGTTAATGGTAATGATAATTCATATTTTCAAGAGTTGAAAATTTAAGACATGAATAATCATTATTAACTCATAAAATGCTCCCGACCATAGGATCATCACGAGGATGGTGATTGATCCGGAAGGTTGGTGTACAATCGCTTCTCTTTAGTAGATGAGTCTTGAGTCTACGGTGTGGAGACACCGGAGCGAGAGTACAGGTACTCGTTAGAGAACGAGGGCACTGAGCGTGACCACCTCGAGTAGTCATTAGGAAGTCTACCTTCTCGTCAATGACTGACTCGATGCTAGTGGTGTGTCTGGTTCTTTGACCTGAGGTGCATCGGACAGTTCACCTTGAGGGTGTTATAGTTTGACTACACCATAACTCGGATCTCCTAGCCATTCGGAACCCTGAGGTGTATGTTGGCTATAGCATGTTCATTGTAGGAACTGGATTGCATCAAGATGGAATCTATCTACCTCGGTGGTAGAGGAGCAGCCCTATGATGATCATGAGAATCAAGTCCAGAAGCCCATGGCCATGGCAGAGTGAAATAATAGAAAGAGTTTCTATTTAGGTTTTCACATTGGACTTGAATCGAATGATTACATCATATGACAGAAGACTAGGGTTTGACGAGTTCACCTTAACCCTAATCTGATCGGGGCTCAAGATAGAAGAACTTAATCACACAGGTAGCTGCACCAAGAGGTTCGCATTCAGCTCTGATGGGTTGCCACCATATACTGCTAGGTGTCACTGGTGGATTTTGGGAGCAATTAGAATGATTTAGATGATCGATCATTCTAGCTGTTCGAATCAGAAGAGTTCTGATCCATCGAAAGGAGTTTCGATGATGTCGATGATAGAGATCATGACATATCCCATTACCATACAGAACTGAACCTAACTGGGTCACACAAACAAGGGTTTGAATCTGGTGATCATCAATTGAACTGATCTAGTTCAATTGATCTGAATGAGATTCAATTAGGTTCAAGAAAATCGTGCTAGCACTCGATTGAACCTAACGTTCTTCTTTTACTATCATAAAAGTTGTCCTGACTGAGCCAAAGGAGTTTGTGCTCAATCAGAGGCCTTCACTTGGTCTGACTGGAGTTGTCCAAGGTCAGAAAAGGTTGTCTTATTTTGTAAATGAATACCTGCCATTTTTGGTCACCTGCCAAATTCTTGTCCTTTGACTTTGGTCAAAAGTTGACCTTTGACAAACTTCAAACATCTGACCACGTGTCATGCACCTATTGGAGAGAAGCTGGTGGGGGCCTTGTCCCCTGCCAGAAACCTGGCAAGGCAAGGGGCGCACGCTTAAGGAGGCGTGTGCCCCAAGAGGAGGGCCTTGGAGTCCCATATGGATTGGACTCCTAGGTTCCTTGAGGGTCTAAATTAGGTGGCACCAAGAGACTTATTTGATCCGATCTTAGCGCCACCTAAGGACTGAGTCTTGAGGGACCCTCTAATCTGAGGAGATCCAGGGATCTCTATTCCCACCAATCAGATTTAGATCTGATTTCACAAAGGGTTGTGATTGGTTAGGAGGAAGAGGAGTTGGATGGATCAGCAGGGTCTATAAATAAGACCCTATCTAACCCTAAGAATCAAGTTAGTTAGCCCATGCCCCAAGGCTGCCTCTCCCCTTCCTTCTCCATGCCACCCTCTGGTCCTTTCTCTCCTCTCCACGTCCAAAGAGGTTTTGGACTTAGTTGGTGCGATTCCAGATCAAGGAAAGGCGATCAAAAGCAAGAAGGCTGCGCTGCTGCAAAAGGACGACTGGTTGATCTTCAAAAGAGTTTTTGAAGATCCTCCAGATCAGATCCAGATCTGATTTTTGGAATAATGTGATAGAGAAGAAGAGGATCTCCAGATCCAACCCTGAGTGGATACCGGTAGAGGCCAGGCGCTTGCGTGGCTAGATCCAGAACCTTCCGCTGCAATCAGGATCATCTACAGGGTAATAGGATTACCCAAATCAGGTAAATTAAATTTGATTTAATTTTTTATTTTATTTTATTTTATTAAAATAATAAGAATCAGATCTAAGGAATCTCAGATCTAATTAAAATCTAAGAGAAAAATTTTTGAAATATTCCTCTTGATCCAATCAGATCTGAACAAACCTGATCTGAAAAATAAGGTTTTTTCCTTCACTCTTTCTTTTTATTTAAAAGATTTTCCTTTTCTTTTAGGGAGGATCTTAAGGTATCGTTATCCTTTTTAAGCTCCTTGTTTTCTTTAACTAAAGAATTGTTAGATTTGATCCATTCTTCTTTTTCTTTAGTCGAAGTATTCTTTTCTTTCAAGATATCTTCTTTTTCATTTTATAATTTACTCTTTTCATTAGCTAAAAGAAGATTAGATTTTTTGATTTCTTTGTTTTTCAGTCTTAATTTTTTGAATTCATCTATTAAATCATTGAAGGCTTCAAACAATTTCTCAAATATAAACATGGAGGAGTTTTCAGAATTTACCTCATCCTCAATGGCCATGAGGCAAAGATTTTCCACTTCCTTTTCCTCATATGAGCTTGAAGTGTCACTATCATCCCAAATTTCTAACATAGCTCCTTTCTTGGTCTTTTTGGGATACTTTTTGAGTAGGAGGCAATCCAAATTGTAATGTCCCCATTTGTTGCAATTATAGCACGTGACACTTTTTCTTTCTTTTCTTCTTTCCTTTTCATACTTCTCTTTAGGAAAAACTTCTTGAATTTGCTTGTGAGTAGCTCCATATCCTCATCATCATCTTCACTCTCTTCTTCATCTTCTTCTTCTTCCGACTAATCACTTTCTTTATGTTGTGCAATAGATTTGAAGGCGATGGTCATCATCCTTCTTGGCTCTTCCTCTTCCTCCTTTTGAACCATGTTCAACTCATGAGTCATGAATGAACCCATTAATTCTTCTAGTGACAGCTTGGTGAGGTCTTTTGCTTCTTGTATGGCTATCACCTTTGCTTCCAATTCCTTTGGCAAAGACCTTAAAACCTTGCAAATAAGTTCATAGTTATTATAGATTTTGCCAAAACCATTTAGAGCATTAATAATATCAGTAAATTTAGAAAATATTTTAGAAATTGACACATGTTTCTCCATTTTAAACATTTCATATTTATGAACAAGCAAGTTGATTTTGGACTCTTTTACTTGGCTTGTTCCCTCATGAGTCACTTTCAATCTTTTCCAAATTTCCTTTGCTGATGTACAAGTGGATATTCTATTAAATTATTGTACATCAAGAGAACAATAAAGAACATTGATGGCTTTTGCATTTAATTGAGCCATCTTCTTATCAAATTCATTTCAATCCTTTTCTAGTTTGGAAATAGTCACACCATTAATTTTTATTATGGGTGTGTGTGGTCCTCTAGTTATGACTCCCCACAAGTCATAGTCTAAAGCTTGTATGAAAATTTTTATTTTACTTTTCCAAAAGATATAATTTATGCTATTAAATAGTGGTGGTCTCGATGTGGATTGGTCTTTAGCAAATAATGAGCCAAATGGGGTTGCCATGATCTTTTACTCAAGATGGTTAGGTCAATAATCAATTACAGAGCACCTGCTTTGATACCAATTATTGCCCAGAGGTAGCAACCCAAGAGAGAGGGTGAATTGGATTCTTATAAAAGCTTTGGCCAAATTTAACTCTAAGCAATTATGTGCTTTGATTTTAATCTAAGTAGTGAGGATGAGATGTATATAATAAGAGCAGCAGAATTAAGATAATAGAATCAAACTGTAAAAGTAAAGTAAGAATTACAAGCATGCAAAGTATATAGAGAGATAGAAGAAAAAGGTATAATACAAACACATAAAGATTTATAGTGGTTCGGAGCAACCCACTCCTACATCCACTCTCCAAGATTTTCTTGGGAATTCCACTATGATCTATCTTTGATTATAGTGTGTTTATTTTCCCAGGCTCACAAACAAACCTAGTTGATTTTCACAGGAGCACCAACCAAAATCTAACACCATTAGTTTTTTGGGTTCACTAACAACCCAGTTGATTTTTCAGGATTACCAACCAAAACCTACAATATTCAACTCCAAGCTTGGACGGGCCTAAACCCCAGTTTCTTTCCCCTAAAGAAACTTGTAAAGAAATCAAAAAATACAAATAAAGTTTCAACACTATAAAAAATAGAGTATAAGCTCTTTTAAATCCTAAAGAACAAGCCGATAATGTGTTCGATTGAAGCTTGGCTTTTCTTTAAATTATGCTTGAGAGGATGTGGAAGATCTTGGAGAAGATTGCTTTGAAGGCTCGCTGAAATCTATGCACAACACTCCTCTCTTTTCTCTTTTCTTTGGATATTCAATGTTCCTCACAAGATCTGAAAGATTCTCTATCTAAATCCCTTAGTCTCTTTCTTCTTTTTTTTCAATTGATTCTCCATCTTTAAATTCCTTTAGAGAAGGTTCAAGTAAGAGTTCTAGCCATTGAAAGCTCTAAAATAGCCGTTCGGATCGAAAAATAGCCGTTGGAAAACTATCTGTTGAAGGTTGTCCGCACAGATTGAGATCTTTCGATTTTTTATTAGACCTCTCATTAGATTTCGAAATCTCTCAATTTTTCATGAGACGTCTCGTCAGAACCGTGAGACCTCTTAAGAATCCTGCAAGACCTCTTGCTCTCAGAGCACAGAAACTAAGTTTCTATCTTCTGAGATCAAGATGTCTCGAGTTCAACTCGAGATTGTGCCAGAATACTATTTTATTATGCCAGACCACTCGAGAGCCCTCGAAAAAAATTTGAGACATCTTAAAAAATTTTGACTTCATTTTTCTTCAATGTTTGACCTTCCAAACTTGAGTTTCTTGGCCCTAAACTCTTTTAAACATAATTGCTTCCTTCAATTTTAATTTATCATCTTTCAACCATACTTTCTTCATACCAAGCCATCCAAATATGTGTGAATTTGCTCTTTTAATTATTTTGGCATGGCATCTTGAGTGGATTTATGCTTGAGATAAATTCTTTATTTTGGATACTTGAAAAATCCAACACACATTCTTGAAATACATGATTAGATACATAATATACTTAGTATTTTGGAATCATCAAAATCAATCTCAAGGTTAATAGAATCAATCATGGGCTACAAGATCACATCAATCTACAGTTTCTTATCCATTAAGACTCTGAGCTTCTTAAGCTTTTTAGGTCCTTGATCATTTGCTAAGCAATAATCTTGGACCAACAACCCATCATGCATTTGCACCTTAAAAGGTCTCTTCGAGACTTGATAACGCACTGTGCAACTCTATTGATCGAACAACTCTTGCAGATGTGCCAACGTTCAGTAAGCAGTCCTGATGTCTTCATGTTGGTGCCGCAATTCATCAAACATTTAGCCCAACATGTGGCACCTTACTTTATTATTGTCATTAGGCCACTTCTCATGAGACATTCTTTAATTAGCAGTCGGATGGGCTAGTAAAGGGGAGGTCTTGGTCAAATACATGTTAGAAAATTTATCCTAAAGCTAATCATCTAAGTAGTAGATGATTGAAATTGGTATATGAATTATCTAATAATAATAGTAATTTGGCTGTTTCATCATAAAAGTTCTATGTTCCTTAAATGAACTCCTAAATTATGATGAAGTCTTTAGAACCATAATCAATTGATAAAGAAGGATTTATCGAATGATTCTTAAATTGTTCATGATCAAATGATAAGTTATTAACAAGGATGATAATTTATCGAGTGTAGATCACTGTATACCATGTGCATTGATTATCCTCGTAACCAAGTGGTATGAAGACACTGATATGGCATCCAGATGAGATGTAGGAGTACATCTGCACTGAACGTGATTAATGTAGCACTCTACTGTCAAGAATAGCTAGCTAAGGCCAATGGATATAAGTGTCCCTCCGACTTGAGATCGCCATGGTGACTTGTGAGCAACTCACTGTACTTCCATGCTAGACTGCCTGTATTTCAAATAAGGTGATGAAAGATTTTTAGGTATAGTCAAGTACTTATAGAGTCGGTATGTGAGTGAAGATAGGATTGACCACTTCTAATTAACTTCAGGAAGAGAATGTCTTGTTGTGTTTGAATTTAGCAAAACCTAGGCCTAGATAATCCTCGTGAGGTATCACCGGATTTACAAAATTTTGAGATATAATAGAGATGACTTGTATGAGTGTTTGACAGCATATTCGAAGTCATCTTGAGCATTATTGGTCATTGGGATGAATTATACAGTAACCATGGGCTAGGGTTCTAAGAATGTTGCTTTGCATACATTCGACTTATCCGAATGTCGGGAACTATTGCTAGATGGTAACTTCGATTGATACAAAAATTAATTTCGATACTACCAACTTAGGTTTAAACCTATGGGGTCATACATATTAGAGCTTGTAACCTGATTGGATGGTTTATCGATGATTGAGAATCATTTCGAGGTCAAACATTCAATGTGATTGATGTTTGACCTAATGCAAGTGTTGTAGGAGGATCAATTAGCAATTGAATTGCTAATTGGCTTAATTTGATTGAGCAATAAGACTAAGATCAAGTTTAATTGAATTATATTTAATTAAAATTAATTTAAATTTAATTAGATTAAGTCTAACTAGTTTATTGGATAAGTCTATTGCAAGGGAAGAATAATTTCTTGTTTGACTAGAACTTAGGTGCTCCTGATTGACTTAAAATTTAAATTAGATTTAAATCTTAATTTAATCTAATTTAATTGAGCTCCTAGTTGGACTAGGATCACCTTTAATTGAGTTGCATTTAATTTAGTTTAAATAAGATTTAAATTTATTTTAAAATAATTTTGATCTAGTCAAACAAGAGGAGTCCCAGTTGGACTGGGACTCTCTTTCTTTCACTTGTGCCTAAGAAAGCCCACACCATATGTTAATTCTAAATTTTTTTTCTATGATTTTCATGCCTAAGAAATGATTTCTCACACCATATTATCTCAGGAATTGGATTTAAGTTTGATTTGGTTAAAATTAAAAAGAAGTTGGAAAATATTTCCTACGTAGAAGAGTCTTCTTTGACCCAAACTCCTCCCTCCCTTGTGCGCCAACTCTCCATGCCCCTCTATCTTATTCAGCCCTTTTTCCCTTGGTTTTGTACATGAGAATTGGTGGTTACATGAAAAAATAAGTGGGAGGGGCATCCAAGAGTTGGACGCCCCATAGAAGTCCTCCTTTGACTAGGTTTTGACCTAGTCTTATAATAAAAGATGGATGCCTCTTATGAGATGGTTTAAGGATGTAAAAACTCCTAAAAAAATCATAAAAAATTAGAGGAGAAGGAGGATAAGGCATGGAGGATTTTTGTTGTCAAGATTCTTGGAGAAGAGCCCTCAATTAAGACATCAATGGTTGATGTCTTGAAGAGACAAGGTAAGAGAAGATTATCTTCTCTTATATTTTTTGTTTATATTTCTCTCATCCTATTTTATTTATAATTTTTATATGATAAAAATTTGAGAGAAAGAGAGAGGAAGGGCTTGAGGAAAGATGGTGCCAAGATCCTTAGAGAAAAGGTCTTCATCTGGACATCAATTGTTGATGTCATGAAGACACAAAGGTAAGAGAAGATTATCTTCTCTTTATTTTCTTTTAAGTATCTTCTTCTTCATTATTTTATGTGATTTTTATATGATAAAGATAAGAGAGAGAGATAGAAAGAGGGCATAGGATCTGTGCTCCAAGGTGTTGGGGCATGGTGATCATTTTTGGACATGATCTGATCATGTCCTAATGCGAGAAGAAGAAGAGAAGAAGGTCTTCTCTTAGGGTTTCCTTGAGAGCCCTTCTTCTCAATTTTATTTATGAGATTTTTATCAATAAAATCTGAGGGTGTGAAATCTGAAAAATTAGGAAAAAATTCAAAGAAGAAGGTCTCCTCTGATCCTAGCATAGAGGTGTTTTCAGGACAACAATTGTTGATGTCTTGAAGGAGAAGATTTATCTTCTCCTAGGGTTTTTTTCATATGTCTTTTTATTTATGTTTTATAGGAGATCCAAGGTTTGGATTCCTTCCTTATTCCTCCTCATGTTCTTCTTCTCTTGGATTGTCTAAGAGATCCGAAGAACATGTATTTGATTAACCATCAGGAGGATCCGCGAGAAGCTAGCACTTCGAGTAGATCTTCGTTCGATGAATCTTCGATCTATGTTGTAGATTCGTGTGGATTACTTGTAGAGGTCGGATGCATGTGCAGCTCCAAAGGAAATAATGGATTCAACCGTAGAGTTCTCAATCCATGCAAAGGTAAGAGATCTAATCTCTTGTTGACCTAGATGCGATTTAGGATTAGATCAAGAATTGTTCTAGATCTAGGTATTGATGTGATCAATACTACTTATGATTAATTTAATTTTAGATTTATATTTACATCATAATATGTTATAAATTCTTGATGTAGGATTTTATAATTTGATTACATGTATGTTGTAGATTAAATAGTTTAATCTATGTCTTTTGCTCCTCTATATTTCGAAAAAAAATTTAAATCTATGCATGAAACCCTGCATGTTTTCTATGAGTGATATCAAAACATCTAGATTCTATTATAATATATTTATGTATGCTTTAGATTAAATCTAAAAATTAAAGTTAATTAAAGATCACACATACTACCATAAGGTTGTCCTGTTGTAAGGTTAACCCCTTACAATGAAAAGATTGTCCTAGTATGTGCTGATCTAAATCAAAGTCATAAATTATTTAGATTAGATCTAAGAAAATTTATGATTTAATTTTTTATTTAAATATAAAATTTAATATATATTAGATCTATTTTAGATTATTTAGATTGGATCTAAATAATATCAGGATTGCACATACTGCCATAAGGTTGTCCTGCTGTAAGGTTTACCCCTTACAGTGGAAAGGTTGTCCTAGTACGTGCTGATCCGAGAAACTTAAATCATAAATATATTAGATGAGATCTAAAATATTTTATAATTTATTTTTAAATTTTAAATTTAATTTTAAATGGTTTATGATCTGATCCACATGATGTGTTTTATGTTTAGATCTAATCCTCTTATTGAATATGTTGATATGTAATTTTTATTTAGAATCTAGAATGTATATGTTTGACATATTTATTTTATAGAAATTAAATCACAAACTTACTTTTGGCAAAATCCTAGATTTGAAACTCTAAGACATGATCTAAACAATAAAACAAATCAGATCTAAAAATATATATTGAATATGATTCAATACAATTTAAAAATATTTCAAACAATAAAATCATAAACTAGTTCTTAGACTCCATAAATCTAAACCCATAAGATTTAAACTTAATTGAGAATTAAGTGATTGTTTAGGATCTAGGTTTGTGAATTGAAGATTTTAAAATAATTTCATAAAACATGGGTTAAAGAAAAATTGATTAGCTTTGATCAAGTCCTTAACTGGATTAGACCTAGGGTTAGATTAAATGTGGACATAGTTAAAAAATTGATCAAACCTAATTAAAAGTTAATTAGGATAAGGTCATTTCTATAGATCACTTCAGTAGTTGTAGTTGATCAAAGTGCATACGTCAAACAAATGGATGTTGATCGTGGCTCAGTGGTCGAACCCGAGTCTTTAGGTAGACCAAATCAAAACTGACAAACCAATTGGTATCTAAGGTAAGTCCGGAACCTGGTCCAATGATTTTTAATTGGCAGCCTGCTTACCTGGCCATTTTTTATGGTGTCTAAGGCAAGCCTTGGCAGACCCTTCTACCAATCTCACTTACCTGGCCAATGTGGTTAATGAAGTTTTTGATTAGGTTGCTCATTGATTCGTGTTAACCCATGTCACATAGAAAATCAGTGAGACTGATTTAGGTGCCCATGGACCGTAATTGATCCTAGTCCTCATCAGTGACTTACGAAGTCAGTGGAAGGACTTGACTTGGTGAAGTTAGTCAGAGCAAATTGGTCTATGTCCTTTCTATTCTTAAATTACTAATAATTTAAATCCTCTAAAATTTTTAGATCCTTAAAATGACAAAGTTATGGGGATAACGGAGTCATAGCATCCCATTAAGATGTTTGATAATGGATCCATTAACTTAATAATCATTGGAGGCCCAAAGGCCTGGTGCTTGTTGACTAACAAAATTATCATCCATCATATGACGACTTGGATGTGTCTCTCTAATGATGGTTGGATTGGCCAACCAAAGTTAGGCCTGATCATTCATTGGTTGGATGCACCAAGTATGGTCATGTTAATGGTTGCACCTAACTGGACCCTTTTCTGAGAAGGCCAAAGCCAATTGATCAGGGCCTGGGGCAAAATTATAATTATTAAAAATTGTTTGAAGAAATAATTGGTTATGAACCTACCCTTAGATGTATATGGATGGGCCAACCAAAGTTGGGCTCATGTGCAGTCTATGTCGATTCTAGTACCTACTAGGGAATTAAAGTAATTTCTCGAATTGAAGGTAGAGGCTACCAGTTCAAGTAAAATAGTGGAAGAATCTTTAGACTAAAGTCTAAGTCTTTAGGCTTAAAATGATTCATATACAATAGGTCATTTTTCTCTATTATGGCTAAATCCTAATTGCTCCTATCACTATTAGACAGTGAAAACTAATGGACCCAACTTCGATAATCAGTATCAAAAAATTAATATTGGTTCAGCAGTACGAATGGGTGCGTATTGAGGTTTCTGAGCCCAGTCAAAATAATTAGTCTAAGATTAATCCAAATCAGGCATAGTACTTCTAATATCCGAAACATGATCATAGGAAGAAGATTTGTCTTGCTTTCCTTGACCACGATAGGCTAAACAAGAGAAAGGAGCAAAAGTTGCTCAATAAAGATGTTATATGATAACACCTTAAAACTTCTCTGTATGTAATTCAACTACTTGGGTATTAGATACCAATGGTCTTATGCAATTCATTGCAAGAACTTAAGGTAAGTGGAATGTACACACCCTAGTTAGATTATGTCATGGATGTTTATGTTTGGCATTACAGGCTTAGTCATATTGACAAGAATAGGATAAATAGGTTAGCTTGATAGGAAAACCTCGATATCCATGATTGTGAATCATTGATAGCCTATGAATCTTGTCTTCTTGGAAAGATGACAAAGTAACCTTTTACTGGAAAAGGGGAAAGAGCCGATAAAGTTCTAAGTCTCATACATAGTGATGTTTGTGGACGTTGAACTTAAGTGCCAAAGAGAGATATTAATATTTCATTACAGACGATCTATCTATGCATGGGTACATCTAGGATGAATCATTTGAAATGTTCAAATGATTCAATAATGAAAAAGAAAAACAAACTAGATAAGGTATTAAAACTCTTCGATCAGATCGAGGAGGTAAATACTTATCCAGTGAGTTTGTGACATATCTAGGAGAGAATAGGATTCTCTCTCAGTGGATTTCTTTTCAGAACATAGTGTATCTAAAAGAAAAAATTGAACTTTGTTAGACATGGTTCAATCCATAATAGGATATACTTGTCTGCCTGTTGTAGGGTTGTGCTCTTGTGATTATTTTTTTTCTCTAAAAATTTATACCCAATTAATTTGTTATATTGACACCATATGGGATATGGATCAGGCGTAGACCTAGACCATCTCACTTTTGGGTTTAGAGTTGATCAGCCTATGTCGTATATTTGCACATAGATAAACTTGGATCCAGGTCCAATAAGTGTTTAAGGGTTATTAATTCTTCTATGCTAAAGAACATAAGATGTTCATCAGCAGTAGGACATTTCTTTTGAAAAGAAATTTCTTAGAGAAGGAACTGATACCTATCAAGTTGAACTTGTAAAAGTTTGACTGGTAGAAAAGAACCAACATTATTTGATAAACCTATAGAACTGGATTTGATCAGATCAAATCTGGAGCCCGTTAAAGTGTCACCTTTATGGTGATTTAGTAGAGTACCACATTAGCCAGATAGATACTTCAGTGTCTAGGTCTAGGATGGCAATCATGTTGAGCTCGATGAGAACAACAATGATCTGATCACCTATAAGGATATAGTGCAGTGGCCTGATTCTGAGAAGTGGCTTGGAGCCATATGATCCAAATTGAAGTCTATGAAAATCAATAGTGTATGGACACTAGTTAATTCACCTGAAGGGATAAAATCCATTGGGTGTGAATAGATTTTCAAAAGAATCAAAGTAGCCCGGACGAGAACGTAAAGAACTCAAAGTCCATTTGTCTATTACCTCAGAGTTCGAACATACGTTCTGAATGTATATCTTAGTTAGGAACAAAGACAAACCCTACACTTATTATTCGACAAAATATTTCTTTTAATCAGGAATAGCATTCCAACATTGCAACGAATAAAGGTTTAGTTGTCATCTTATTTATCCATGTATGAGATTAGATATGATATACTCAGTAAAGGTAGTGAGCAGATACCAGTCTGATCCAAGTAAGAGCCACTGGAGGATTGTATAGACAATCCCTAAGTATTTGAAGAATACTAAGATCCAGTGACTCAAATATGGAAGTACTGACTTAAAATATATGGATATTTTGATTTCAGTCAGAATAAGATGACAACAAGAGAATGTCAACTCATACCCTAATTATTGGAGTAATCTGCTAGAAAGGTTCCAAGTAGGATACTTTAACCTATTCAGTTAGTGATGTAGAGTACATCGTGGCATATGATGCTGCCATGTAAGTTGTGTAGTTACTATGGT
The DNA here is from genome assembly GCA_006176705.1 of Cocos nucifera. Lineage (NCBI taxonomy): Eukaryota > Viridiplantae > Streptophyta > Magnoliopsida > Arecales > Arecaceae > Cocos > Cocos nucifera. The sequence goes on from QRFJ01000654.1 coordinate 524,522, forward strand.
TCATTAGCAAGTTGGGAGTGGCACCCTCCACCCATGGTCCAGTCCTATCGTAGCACTAGAGCCATAGCTCAGGCTAAAGAACCAAAGGACCGACATATTCTGCATCATTTTCATCTTAGATATTTGATCTGGGTAATGTCGATCTTTCGAAGATCAATGTAAAAGGAGAACTTGACCGACCCATTTGCTATGGCCACGGAACTAAGGAGTTCTACGAACTCAAGTGGAAGATAGGATATTTGATATCATTCTGATTGGCTTTAGTCAAAGTGAGAGTTGTTGGAAAATGTGTCCTAAAGACAATCATCTAAGTAGTAGATGATTGAAATTAGTATATGAATTATCTAATAATAATAGTAATTTGGCTATTTCATCATAAAAGTTCTATCTTACTTAAATGAACTCCTAAATTATGATGAAGTCTTTAGAACCACAATCAATCAATAAAGTAGGATTTATCGGATGGTTCTTAAATTGTTTACGATCAAATGATATGTTACTAATAAGGATGATAACTTATCGAGTGTAGATCGCTGTATGCCATATGTGTTGGTTGTCCTCATAACCAAGTGGTGTGGAGACACTGGTATGGCATCCAGGTGAGATGTAGGAGTACATCTATATCGAATATAACAAATATAGCATTCTACTATCAAGAATAGCTAGCTAAGATCAATGGATATAAGTGTTCCTTCGATCTGAGATCGCCATGATGACTTACGAGCAACTCACTATACTTTGGTGCTGGACTGCTTGTATTTCTAATATAGATGATGAAAGATTTTTGGAGACAGTCAAGTACTTGTAGAGTCAGCATATGAGTCAAGATGGGATTGACCACTCCTGATTAACTTTAGGAAGAGAATATCTCGTTGTGTTTCAATTTAGCAAAACCTAGGCCTGGGTAATCCTCGTGAGGTGTCACAGGATTTGCAAAATTTTGAGATACAATAAAGATGACTTCTATGAGTGTTTGATAGCATACTCAAAGTTGTCTTGAGCACTATTGGTCGTAGGGATGAATTATATGATAACCATGGGCTAGTGTTCTAAGAATATTGCTTTGCATACATTCGACCTATTCGGACGTCGAAAACCATTGCTATATGGTAACTTTGATTGGTATAGAAATTGGTTCCTATACTACCAACATCGGTTCAAACCTATTAGGTCACACACGTTCGAGCTTGTAATCCAATCGGATGATTAATCGATGATTGAGAATCATTTCGAGGTCAAACAATCAATGCGATTGATGTTTGACCTAATGCAAGTGTTGCAGGAGGATCGATTAGCAATTGGATTGCTAATTGGCTCAATTTGATTAAGCAATTAGACTAAGATCAAGTCTAACTGAATTAAATTTAATTAAAATTGATTTAAATTTAATTAGATTAAGTCTAATTGATTTATTGGACAAGCTAATTGCAAGGGAACAATAATTTCTTATTTGACTAGGACTTGGGTGCACCTAATTGACTTAGAATTTAAATTAGATTTAAATCTTGATTTAATCTAATTTAATTGATCTCCTAGTTGGTCTAGGATCATCCTTAATTGGTTTGCATTTATTCTAGTTTAAATAAGATTTAAATTGGGTTTAAAATAATTTTGATTTGGTCAAACAAGAGAAGTCCCAGTTGGACTGGGACTCTCTCTGTTTCACTTACGCCTAAGAAAGCCCACATCATATTTTTATTTTAGATTTTTTTCTATGATTTCCATGCCTAAGAAATAATTTTTCACAACCCATTATCTTAGGAATTGAATTTAAATTTGAATTGGTCAAAATTAGAAAGAAGTTAGAAATTGTTTCCTACTTTGAAGAGTCTTCTTTGACCTAAACTCCTTCCTCCCTTATGCACCAACTCTACCCACATCCCTCTATCTTATTCAACCCTTTTTTCCTTGGTTTTGTGCATGAGAATAAGTGGTTACACAAAAAAATAAGTGGGAGGGGCGTCCACCATAGAAGTTTTTCTTTGACTAGGTTTTGACCTGGTCTTGCAATAAAAGGTGGACGCCTCTTATGAGATGGTTTAAGGATGTAAAAAGTCATGGAAAAATTATAAAAAATTAGGGGAGAAGGAGGATAAGGCATGGAGGATTTGTGGTGTCAAGATTCTTGAAGAAGAGCCCTCAATTAAGACATTAAAGGTTGATATCATGAAGAGACAAGGTAAGAGAAGATTGTCTTCTCTTATATTTTTCTTTTATGTTTCTCTCTTCCTATTTTATTTATGATTTTTGTATGATAAAAATCTGAGAGAGAGAGAGAGAGGAAGGGCTTGAGAAAAGATGGTGCCAAGATCCTTAGACAAAAGATCTTCATCTAGACATTAATCATTAATGTCATGAAGGCACAAAGGTAAGAGAAGATTATCTTCTCTTTATTTTCTTTTGAGTATCTTCTTCTTCATTATTTTATGTGATTTTTATGTGATAAAGATAATAAGGAGAGATAGTAAGAGGGTGTGGGATCTGTGCTCCAAGGTGTTGGGTCATGGTGATCATTTTTGGACATGATCTAATCATGTCTTGATACGAGAAGAAGAAGAGAAGGTCTTCTCTTAAAATTTCCTTGAGAGCCCTTCTTCTTAATTTTATTTATGAGATTTTTATGAGAAAAATGTGAGGGTGTGATATCTAAAAAATTAGAAAAAAATCCAGAGGAGAAGGTCTCCTCTGTTCCTAGCATAGAGGTGTTTTCAGGACATCAAATGTTGATGTCCTAAAGGAGAAGATTTGTCTTCGCCTAGGGTTTTTTTCATATGTCTTTTTATTTATGTTTTATGGGAGATCTAAGAGTTGGATTCCTCCCTCATTCCTCCTCAATGTTCTTCAACTCTTTGATTGTCTAAGAGATTCGAAGAACATATATTTGATTAACCATCAGAAGGGATCCACAAGAAGCTAGCACTTCGAGCAGATCATCATTCGACGAATCTCCGATCTATGTTGTAGGTTCATGTGGATTACCTATAGAGACCGGATGCTTGTGCGGCTCTAAAGGCAACAATGGATTCAACCATGGAGTTCTCAACCTGTGCAAAGGTAAGATATCTGATCTCTTGTTGATCTAGATGCGATCTAGGATTAGATCTAGAATTGCTCTAGATCTAGGTATTGATGTGATCAATACTACTCATGATTAATTTAATTTTAGATTTATATTTGCATCATAACATGTTATAAATCCTTGATGTAGGATTTTATAATTTGATTACATGCATGTTATAGATTAAATCGTTTAATCTATGTCTTTCGCTGCTCTATATTTCAAAAAAGTTTTGAAATCTATGCATGAAACCCTACATGTTTCCTATCAATACATAGGTCAACTTTTTCGAACCCAAAATAAATTTGAAGTTCTTTAGCCAATCCTTGTAAATTGGTCTGGTCAACTTGTGGGTATCTAGGATTCGAGCTAGGGGTTTTGATGCAGATATTTTCCTATAGAGAGTCAAAATTTCTAGTTAAACTTATAATTTGACTTAACCAATTTATTTAGGGACTTCATTTTTAAATAAATTTGGCTTTCACTATTTTCTTGGATTCCTATACTCCCTTGGTAGAGATGCACAAATCTTTGTGATCATTGATTTTTAGTTGGTGGTGCAGTCCCACCGACTGGCTCACCACCTCACCTAATAGTTATTGGTGATGGGTCAACCAATGAGTAGACAACTCTTATCTAATATTTCTATAAACATGATGCACCTAAACCTAGTCTCTAATTCATGAAGCTCACCATGCCCGAAATATTGCTCCACTCTTTAATTAAGTCAAACCCATCATTTGCACAAATTGGATTCCTGATTGGGTCCCTCACCATATCCGAAATATTGATCCCAACCCATCCTCCAACTCGTAGCATCCAATGCCTAATAGACATGGTTGCATCTCCTTGGTGCAACTGAACCACTGTATCCAGTCGAGAATAATTAACCCCAAGAAGGACCCACACATCTATAATGGTGGAAGACCTTGGATTTAATATTTTTTTAAGAAGATTTGATTTGGTCTCCTAGACTCACCTAGTCATAATATTTATGATTAACCTAGTGGCATGGGTAAGCTCGAATCGTTAGCCACCTCAAACCAAAACTAGATCAACTCAATTGGCCAGGTCAGTGAGATCAGTGGGCAGAATATGCCATTAACTCACTATGTACGCATTCAGGTCGAGTAGCTTTCAAATAAAGACCACTGGTCGTATTTGCCATACTTACCTTAGACACCAACTTGTCTGACCAGAGCTGATCAGGTTAGCTTACAATCCAGGCTCAAACTAGGGAGCCAAATTAAGTCTTAACTTGATCGACCACATGTGACTGTGAGTCGATCTTGACCCAAACTTAATTCTATTAGGCTGGTCAAATCTAAGCACTTTTGATCCCACCTAACCAACTCTTGATTTGGTTTGATAAATCGCTAGACCTAATTAAGCTACCCACATCCGAACCCATGATATATGAAGGTATCTTAGATCTAAAAAATTCATAATTTTAGATTTAATTAATTTCATAAACTTAATTGTTAACTAAGTCCAAGGGTTCAATAACAAAACATGCATAAAAATCCTACGATTTCAGGATCTAGGATTTTACAGAAAAGTAAGTTTTCAATTTCTAATTAAAGGCAAACGTGCAGCACCCCTACATGCCATAAGAGCACTCCATCGAATGAAAAGAGAGGGCCTTTAAACTCTTCTTATCCTTATGACATGACTGCCAAGGGGAATGCCTTAATCAGAAATAAGAACTATACTACAAAATTGTTAGATCTAAAGCATATAACTGTTACATGATTTAAGATCTAATCTATACATGTTGTGCATACATCTCATGTATCAAATTTAATGTTTAAATTTATGTTTCAGATCTGATTACATATAATGTAATATCTGAAAATAAAATTTAAAATGATCTCATTATAAAACTTTTTAATCTATATTACTCATAGCATAGATCTATGAAACTAGTCTAGATATGCATTGCATATGTCGTCCACATGAAATTTTTAAATGCATCTCATGCTTTCATATCTAATTATATCATATATAATATCTAAAATTTAACTAATCTAATCACATAATCTTCAAAAAATTAAATGAAGATTTCATAAAATTTTTGATCTAGACTATGAGATTAAACTAGAGATCTTGTCTAGACATATGCTGCCTATGTCACATATATCAAAATTTTAAATTAGATCTTATATTTTAGATCTAATTACATCTAATGTAATATCTAAAATTTAAATGATCAAGTTATAAAAATTAAATCAGATGTAATCTAAAACATATTTGAAAATTATCATGATATGGAACAACAGATCTAGACGAGAACATGCATTGCTTATGTCAAACCAATATATTTAAAACATGCAATTTTTGATTTTAGATCTGATTGCATCCTATGTAACATCTAAAAATCAAATAATCAGATTAAAAGTAAAAATTTTAGATCAATTTAAAAATAGATCTAGAAGCAGCAATCTGGCTCTGATATCAGTTGAAGGAAAAATGGATTTTCCTCCTGCAGGATGCATCTGATCGGATCAGATTTGCAGTAAAATAATTTTAAATATTTTCTATGAGCTGATCAAATTTGAGTTCTTAGATCTGATTAGATTGATCTAAAATTAAAAGTAAAATAAAAATAAAAATAGTGATAATTTTTATCACCTGATTGGGTAAATCGTTTACCCATTGTGATGATTTGATGACTGATCCGAGGTTCTGATTGAGCCATGCATGCGACCGATCTCTACCGGTATTCACTCAGGTCAAATCTTGAAGTCTCCACCTTCTAGATTTAATCTTCAAAGATTAGATCTGATATCTTCCCATAGAGACTTCAAAATGAACTCTGAAGGCTAGACGTTCGTCTCACGAGCATCATCGTCTATTGTTGATCTTCACACCGATAGAACTTGATCTTTGCTCTAAGGTTTTGCCCAACTCTTGGGCATGTAGAAGAGGGAGAGAATCAATGAGGGAGGTGTGGAGATGAATATTTTGACAGGCTTCATCATAGAAAAATCACGATGCACAATAGCTTGCGCAGGACCCTATTTATAGACCTAGTTAAGAGTCCCTTTGCATATAACTTTGAACAAGTCAAAGTTTAACATGCAGAAGGACACCTTAATCAATCTTCATGCCCCACCCTCCTATTTTTCTAATTTTATCACACAAAATTGAGAAAATGTTGTCATGGAGATGGAGAGATAAAGTTTGGATGGTGCAAGCAACTTATCTCCTAGATATTTGATCTCATCAAGTATGTTGGACCCATTCAAATCCCATTTGAATGGGACACCTCCACCCTATCTATATGGTATGCATGGACAAAGGGGGAGTGTGCCATTATTCCTCATGTAAATCCCAAGGGGGCGTGCACCCTTAGATAGTCTCCAGGGGGCGCATGCCCCTCTCCCTTTTATTCCTGCATTCGGGTCAGCATTTGACCTTTATCCTTTTCCTATCTTATGGTATTTAAGACAAAACATTTTCAAGTCCCATCCAATAGATTTATGTCAAGTCCTAATCAAGTTAGAATAAGCCTTGATTAGACCAGGACTCGGTCCAGTCATATCAAAAAAAATCCATCTAGAATTTTCGGGAGAGGCTGGTCCAAATTTTATCTCATGATTCTAGGAAAAGCCCTAATTTGGAAAAGACAATTCTTATCTTATTCCTATCTTATAGGATTTAGGACAAGTCTTGATCAGGCCAGGACAAGATCTAGTCAGATCAAGATAAATCCCTACAAAGTTCTCGGATAAGCCTTATCCAAATAGTTCCAGAAATTAGCAGATCTTGTCCTGTTTCCATCCGATGGATCAGGACAAGTCTAGATTAGGTTAGGACAAGACTTTTCTAATCTAAAAAATTTTCTATCTGACTAGGATAGGCCATTCAAGGCTCTCGAATAATCCAAATCCAATTTGGCTCAGTCGAGATGAAGCAAAAAGATGACAGAAGGAGAATATTAGGTTCAATCATGTGTTAGCATAATTTTCTTGAACCTAATTGAATCTAATCCAAATCAGTTAAATTGGGTTAGCTCAATTGATGATATCCAGACCCAAACCCTTATTTGTGTGACCCAGTTAGGTTCAGTTCTATATGGTAATGGAACATATCGTGATCTCCATCAACGATATCATCAAAAAACCATTTGATGGATCAGAACTCTTCTGATTCACCCAATTAGAATCATTGATCATCAAGATAATTTTAATTGATTTTAAAATTTACCACTGATACCTAGCAGTATATGGTCATAAACCATCAAAACTAAATAGCAAATCTCTTAGTGCAGCTACCTATGTGATTGGATTCTTCTATCATGAGTCCCAACGGGATTAGGGTTAAGGTAAATTAGTCAAACCCAACATCCATCATATGAATGAATCATTCGGTTCGAGTCTGATGTGAAATACTAGTAGAAACTCCTTTCTATTATTTCACACTACCATGGCCATAGGTTTTAGGACTCAATCTTATATTCATCATTGGACTACTCCTCTATCGAGATTGATAGATCCCATCTTGGTGCGATCCAATTTCTATAATGAACATGCTATAGCCAACATACACCTCATGATTCTAAATGGCTAGGAGATCAAGTTATGGTGTAGTCAAACTATAATATCCTCAAGATGATCTACCGATGTACCTTAGATCAAAGAACTAAACACACACTGTAGCATCGAGCTAGTCATCGATGAGAAGGTAGGCTTCCTTATAACTGCTCAAAGTGATCATGCTCAGTGCTCTTGTTCTCTAACAAGTACCTATACTCTCGCTCCAGTATCTGCACACCATAGACTCAAGACTCATCTATCCTATGAAAGTAATCGTACACTGATCTTTCGGATCGATCACCATTCTCATGATGATCCTATGGTCGGAAGTAATTTATGAGTTAATTATGATAACACATGCCTTAAATTCTCAACTCTTGAAAATATGTGTTATCATATCTATTAACTCAATGGATGTATCATAGATACTTTAATATATAATATGATAGAATAAATAACCTTTTATCTCATTTTAAGTCAAAATTATAAAAATGCCCCTAGAAAGTATTTAATAAGTGTCGACCAATCTAGCTTCTAGGGCACACATCTAACAAAATTTGGTTCAACAGTATGAATGGATTCGTATTGGGACTTCTAAATCCAGTTAAAATAATTAGTCCAAAATTGACCCAAATCAAGCATAGTGCTTCCATTATTAGAAGTAGGATCATAGGAAGAAGAATTATCTTGCTTCCCTTAACCATAATAGGCTGAACAAGAGAAAGGAGCAAGAGTTGCTTATCAAGGTTTTTTTATGGTAATACCTTAAAGTTTTTCTATATATAATTCTGCTACCTGGGTATGGGATACCGGTAGTCTTATGCAATTTATTGTAAGAATTTTAGGTAAGTGAAATGTTTGAAAATGATGAGAAATATCTGAACGTTGGGGATGGAAGTCTTATTCCAATCCTAACTTTCGAAATTATCAAGCTTTTTTTAAAAGATATTATTTTGAGTGATTGTCACCATTGTTCATTGTTTATGATAAATGTGATCTCTGTTGGCCTTTTGGTCAGGGATGGTTATCATTTATCAATAAAAAAGATTGTTGTGATATTATTATGAATAATGTTACAATAATACATGGATAATAAAAATGATATTTAACACATCTATACTACCTGTTAAGTGTAATATACACATTTAATAAATACCCAAGTTAGATTATGTCATGGATTTCTAACTTTGGTATTATAGGCTTAGTCATTTTGATAGGAATAGGATAAATGGGTTAGCTTAAGAGAAAAACCTCGACATCAATGATTGTGAATCATTGATAATCTATGAGTCTTATCTTCTTGGGAAGATGATAAAGTCACCTTTTATTAGAAAAGGTGAAGAAGCCAATAAAATTCTAAGTCTCATACATAGTAATGTATCTGTACCTATGAACTCAAGTGCCAAAGAAAGATATTAATTTTTCATTACAGACAACCTATATGGGCATGGGTGTGTTTGGCTTGAATCATTTAAAATGGTCAAATGATTCTATGATGAAATAAAAAAATAAACTAGAAATGACATTAGAACTCTTTGATTAGATCGAAGAGGCGAATACTTATTCAACATATTTGTGACATATCTAAAAGAGAATTGGATTCTCTCTTAGTGGATTCATTTTTGAAATATAGTGTATCTAAAAAAAGAAATTAAACTTTATTAGACATGGTTCAATCTAGGATGGGGTTCACTTGACTGTCTATTTTAGGGTTGTGCTCTTATGACTACTAATTTTGCTTTGAAAATATACTAAGTAAATCTATTGTAAATCTCCATATGGGATATGGATCAGGCATAGACCTAGATTCTCTCACCTTTAGATTTGGAGTTGATTAGCCTATGTCAAAGGTTTGCATATAGATAAACTTAGATCTTTGTCCAATAGGTGTTTAAGGGTTATTAATTCTAGCATATTGAAGAATATAAGATGTTCGTCCATAGAAGGGCATTCATTTTGGAAAGGAGTTACTTAGAGAAGGAGCTGATGCCTATCAAGTTGAACTTCAGAATGTTTGATTGGTAGAAAATGAACCAACATAATCTAGTAAACCTATAGAACCAAATTTGATCAGATCAAATCTAGAGCCCATTAAAGTATCACCTTTAAGGAGATCTGGTAGAGTACCACGTTAGCTAGATAGATACTTCAGTGTCTTGGTCTGGGATGGTGATCCTGTTGAGCTTAATGAGAACAACAAGAATCCAATTACCTATAGGGATGCAATGCAATGGTCTCTCTGAGAAGTAGCTTGGAGCCATATAATCCAAATTGAAGTCTATGAAAATAAATAGTGTGTGGACACTAGTTGATTCATCTGAAGGGATAAAATTCATTAGGTATGAATGAATTTTCAAAAGGATCAGAGTAGCATAAATGAAAAGGTAAAGACCTGTAAAGCCCATTTGGCTATTATCTCCTTTTTCGAACATACATTTTGAACATATGTATTTATTATGAATAAAGACAAACCCTACATTTATAGGTGAGCAAAATGTTCTGTAGTATTATTTCTTGTGTTGTCTATGGATGAAGTTCTCTTAATCAGGAATGGCATTCCAGCATTGTAAGGAATAAAAGTTTAGCTATCATCTAATTTTTCTACGTTCAAAATTAGATATGGTATACTCACTAATGGTAGTGAGTAGATACCAATCTAATCTAGATAATAACGACTAGAAGATTGTATTGACAATCCATAAGTATTTGAAAAATACTAAGGTCTAGTGAGTCAAATATGGAAATACTAACTTAAAATATATGGATGTTTTAATTTTAGTCAAAATAAGATGACAACAAGAGAATGTTGAGTCATATCCTAATTATAGGAGCAATTTGCTAGAAAGGTTCCAAGCAGGATACTATAGCTTGTTCAGTTAGTGATGTAGAGTATATCATAGCATATGATGCTGCCACATAAGCTGTGTAGTAGCTGAGATTTATTAGTAGGTTAGGTATGGCAATCTCCACTGATGGTCTAGTCCTATCAAAACACTAGAGCCATAGCTCAGGCTAAATAACCGAAGGACTAGCATATTCTGCATCGCTACCACCTTTGATTTTAGATCAGGATGACGTCAATTTTTGAAAGATCGATGGAAGTAGAGAACTTGACCGACCTATTTACTAAGGCCTCCGAACTAAGGAGTTATATGAACTAAAGTGGAAGATAGGATATCTGATATCATTCTGATTGGGTTTAGTCTAAGTAAAATTTATTGAAAAATGTGTCCTAAAGCTAATCATTTAAGTGGTAGATAAATAGAATTAGCATATGAATTATCTAATAATAATAGTTATTTGGCTATTTCATCATAGAAGTTCTATCTTTTTTAAATAAACTTTTAAATTATGATGAAGTCTTTAGAACCACAATCAATCGATAAAGAAGAATTTATCAGATGGTTCTAAAATTGTTCATTATCAAATGATAAGTTATTAATAAGGATCATAACTTATCGAGTGTAGGTCACTGTATGCCATATGCATTAGTTGTCCTCATAATCAAGTGGTGTGGAGATACTACTATGGCATCTAGGTAAGATATAGGAGTACATCTATATAGAACATGATAAATATAGTACTCCACTATCAAGAGTAGCCAGCTAAGACCAATGAATATAAATGTCCCTCCAATCTGAGATCACCATGGTGACTTACAAGCAACTTATTGTACTTTGGTATCGGACTGCCTATATTTTTAATATAGATTTGAAAGATTTTTGGATATAGTCAAGTACTTATAGAGTCAGTGTGTGTGTCAAGATAGGATTGACCACTCCTGATTAACTTCAGAAAGAAAAAGACTCGTCGTATTTTAATTTAGCAAAACCTAGGCCTAGGTAATCCTCATGAGGAGTTACGGGATTTGCAAAATTTTGAGACACAATAGAGATTACTTGTATGAGTGTTGACATAGTACTCAAAGTCATCTTGAGCATTATTGGTCAAAAGGATGAATTATATGGTAACCATGGGCCACGGTTCTAAGAATATTGCTTTGCATACATTCGACCTTTCTTGACGTCGGGAATCATTGCTAGATGGTTACTTTGATTGGTATCAAAATTAGTTCCTATGCTACCGACTTAGGTTTGAACCTATAGGATCATATGCATAAGTGGTTATAACTTAATCAGATGGTTAATCAATGATTGAGAATCATTCTTTGGTCAAACATTCAATGCGATTGATGTTTGATCTAATGCAAGTGTTGCAAGAGGATCGATTAGTAATTGGATTACTAATTGGCTCAATTTGATTGAACAATCTGGCTAAGATCAAGTCTAGTTGAATTAGATACAGTTAAAATTAGTTTGGACTTAATTAGATTAAGTTTAATTAGTTTATTGGATAAGCCAATTATAAGGAAAAATAATTTCTAGTTGGACTAGGATTTGAGTGCACCTAATTTCTAATTGAGTTAGAATTTAAATCAAATTTAAATATAATTTAAACCTAACCTAATTAGATTTTTAGTTTGACTAGGATCATCCATAATTAGGATTGCACTAATCCTATTTTAATTGGGTTCAAAATTATTTTGACTTAGTTAAATAGGAAGAGTCCCAGTTGGACTGGGACTCTCTCACTTTCCTTGTGCCTAAGAGAACACACGCCCACCCTATTATTTCTGGATCTCTATGTGAGTTTTCTCATGCCAATGAGAAAGTCTCCCTTGCCCCATATCCTGATTATTTGAAATTAATTTTGACTTGGTCAAAAATGGCAATTAGTTTTGACTAGGATGGAGTCCAAGATCTCTCAAACTCCTTCCCTCTCTTACGCCAACATTCCCATGCCCAACCTTTATTTTTGTCACACCCTTTTTCTCTTGTTGTGCAAAATTTTTCCTGCTCTCCATTTGCAAATTTTGCGGGGCGGCGTCCAAGAGTTGAACGCCCCCCTAAACTCTTCTTTGTTTTCTTGTTTAACTAAGTCATTTTGACCTAGTCTTCCTATGATATAGAGATGCCTGTTTCTATTATCTTTGAGCGTCAAAACTTGATGATTTTTCCACAGCAAAAATCAGAAGAAAGAGGCTTAGAGGCATGGGAGATTGAGGTGCCATATTTCTTAGAGAAGGCACTTTCATTTGGACATCAAATGTTGATGTCTTGATGAAGACAAAGATAACAGAAAATATTTTCTCTCATTATTTTCTTTCATGGTTTACTTTTTTATTTTTTTATAATTTTTATGTGATAAAAATTTAAGAGAGAGAGAGGAAGAGGGCATGGGAATCGATGCTCCAACAAGTTGGGGCATCATGGTCTCTTTTGGACATGATTTGATCATGTCCTGATGAGAGGAAAGTGAAAAAAAGATAGTCTTCTCTTAGGATTCTTTTGAGATTTCTTTTTTCTTAATTTTAATATGACTTTTCTATGAAAAAAATCAGAGTGGAAGAGATCTAGAAATATAAAAATTTTCTAAAGAAGAAGGTCTTCTCTTGTCCAGATATAGAGATTTGTTTAGGACATCAACGGTTGATGTCCTGAAGAGAGAAGATGTGTCTTCTTTTAGGATTTTTCCTAATCATTTAATCTATAATTTATAAGAGATCCAAAGGTTGGATTTATCTCCTAATCCTCCTAATATTCTTCATCTCTTAGAATGTCCAAGAGATCCAAAGAATAAAATTTAAATTAACCATTCAGAGGGATCTGCAAGAAGCTAGCACTTCAAGCGGACCTTCGTTCGACGAACCTCCAATTTTGTTGCAGCCTCGTGTGGATCAACTATAGAGGCCAGACGCATGTGCGGCTCCAAAGATAATAAAAAAAATCAACCATGAAATTTTTGACCCGTGCAAGGTAAGAGATTTGATCTCTTCTCTCACCTAGATGTGATCTAGATTTTAGATCTAGAATCATTCTAGATCTAGGATATTGATTTGATCAATACCAAATTCTTTTATTTTTAGATTTAGAATGAGTTATGATATGTTATAGATTCTAGATATAGAGTTTAGTAATTAGATTACATGCATTTATAAATTAAATGGTTTAATCTGTATGTTCTACTGCATTATTTTTCAAAAATATTTTAAAATCCATGCATGAAACCCTGCATATTTTTCATCAATTAGATATCGAAAGTCCTTATCATATTTGTAATTCGATGCAAGATTTGTAGGTCACTAGAAGATTTGGTGAAGGAGAGAGATTCTTGAACGTTGGAGATGGAAGACAAGTTCTAATTCTAGCTTTAGGAATCATGAACCTTGTAATCAATTCTCATAAAGTTATTCTTAGTGATTGTCACTTTTGTCCAAGTTTTTTATTGAATATAATTTCTATAGGCCTTTTGGGCAAGAACAGTTATCGATCTTTAATAAAAGCAAATTTTTATAATATCAATTTGAATGGTATTATAGTTTGTGTTGGACAATTGAATAACAAAATTTATCTATTATCACAACCTATTAATATAGTCCAAACTTTTGGTAATCACCCTATAATAGATGAAGTGTCAGATGCCTACCTTTGGCATTATAGGCTAGGTCATATTAACAAGAATAGAATAAATGGGTTGGCTCAAGAAGAAATTCTTGAAGTTAGTGATTGTGAATTATTTCCGACCTATGAGTCCTATCTTCTTTTTAAGATGACCAAGTCATCTTTACTGAAAAAGGTGAGTGAGCTAGTGAGCTCCTGAGTCTAGTACATTCAGATGTATGTGGATCCATGAGTACAAGTGCTAGAGGTAGATATTTCTGCATCATAACCTTCACAGATGATCTATCGAGGTATGGGTATGTCTATTTAATGATGCATAAGTTGGAGTCATTTGAAATATTCAAACTATTCCATAATAAGGTAAAAAAGTAAACTGGAAAGTATTAAAACTCTTTGATCTAACCGAGGGGATGAGTACCTTTCCAATGAATTTTTGACGTATTTTAAGAAGAATTAGATTCTTTCCTAATGGACTCCTCTTGGAACACCATAGCATAATGGTGTGTCTGAAAGGAGGAATCGGATCCTATTGGACATGGTTTGATCTATGATGAGATTTGCCGATCTGCTAATTCTCTTATAGGGATATGCACTCAAGTCAGCTTGTTATATTCTAAATACACCATATGAGATATGGATAGGATGCAAGCCAGTACTTTCGCACCTTAGGGTTTGGGGTGGTCCGGCTTATGTCAAACATTTAGTAACGAACAAGCTCAGACCTAGGTCTGATAAGTGTAGCTTTATAGGATATCCAAAAGAGACCAAAGGGTATTACTTCTACCTAGCTGATGATCAAAAAATGTTTATCAGTCTTAAGGCAGTCTTTTTTGAAAAAATTCCTTGGTGAAGGGACTAATACCTCCAAGGTTGAGCTTGAGAAAGTTCAATAGGTGGAAGAAGTGACATAAGTAGTTGAACCTGAATCGAATTTGATTTAATCAGATTTGGTGCCTTCTGAACCTGCACCCTTAAGGCAATCTGGTAGAGTACCACGTCAGCCAGACAGATAATATGATTTCTTGGTCTAGAATGATGATCCTGTCGAACTTGATGAGAACGACGAGAATCCGATCACCTACGTGGATGCAATACAGAGATCCGACTCTGAAAAATAGCTTGAGGCCATGAGATCCAAAATGGAGTCCATGAAGGTCAATGATGTATGGACATTGGTTGATCCACCCGAAGGGATAAAATCTATAGGGTGTAAGTGGGTCTTCAAAAGAAAAAAGGGCATAGATAGGAGGATAGAGATCTATAAAGCCCATCGGTTGCCAAGGAATATCATCAATATTATGGTATAGACTATGATGAGATATTTTCTTCTGTAGTAATACTCAAGTCCATACAGATCATGCTTGCGATAGCTGCACATCAGGACTATGAAATCGAGCAAATGGATGCAAAAATAGCTTTTCTAAATGAAAAGCTGGCTGAAGATGTGTACATGATGCAACCTGAAGATTTTACATCCATGGATGAGTCTAAGGTATGCAAGCTTTAAAGATTCATTCATGAACTGAAGCAGGCATCTCGAAGTTGGAACATATATTTCGATAGGACGATCAAGACGTATGGCTTTGTTAAGAACGAAGAAGAGCCCTGCATATATAAGTGGGCTAATGGTCCAGTAGTTGTATTGCTCGTTTTGTATGTGGATGATATTCTCTTAATTGAGAATGATGTCCTTACATTACAAGGAATAATGTCCTTGCAATACAAGAAAATGAAGACACACTAGCGGATGAAGTATATTCTGCACCATTTTTACCTTGTCTGGAAGATCGTGGATTGAGATGACGTCGATCTTCAAAAGATCGATGGAAAGAAAAATGTAGCTGACCCATTCACTAAAGCCATTGTGGTGAAGTAGTTCGATGACTTCAAGTTGAAGATGGGTATACGATACTATATCGATTGGCTTTAGGCGAAGTGAAAGATTATTGAAAATAGTGTCCCAAAATCAATCATCAGCCTATTGATGATTGAGCTATTTCATATAATTATATATGAATTATTAATTGAATAAAAGTTATTCTAGCCTTTTCATCACAAATCTTTTATCTTCTAATAAACTCCTATCTGTTGTGATGATGTCCTTAGAACAATTTAGAATCGACAAAAGAGGATTTATCGTTTAGTTCTTAAAATAGTTTGCGATCAAATGATACATTATTACTAAGGATGATAATATTTATCGAGTATATGTCATTGTGTACCATATAGGTTGGTTGTCCTCTTAACTAAGGAGTTTGGAGACACTGAAATGGCATACAGGTAAGATGTAGTGGTACATTTGCACTGAATATGATCGACTCCAGAGCTTTGCTGCTATCAAGAATTACTTTGATGGAATATGGGCATAAGTGTACCTCTGACCTGAGATTACCACGGTGACTTCCAAGCAACTCACTATACTTTGGTGCCGGACTACCTAAATTTCTAATTCAGTAACACAAGATTTTTGGGTACAGTCAAGTACTTGTGGCATTGGTGCATGAGTCAAGCTAGGATTGACCACTTCTGGACATAGGAGCTAGTTCAATAGTATTTCAATTTAGCAAAATCTTGGCTAGGGTAGTCCTTGTGAGGGGTCACAGGACTAATTGCTTTGAGACACAATCTGGATGTATCTTCCAAGGTTGACAGTTTAACCCTGAGTCATCTAATATAGAAAGGTCAAAGGGATGAATTATACGATAATCATATTTACGTAGGTTTTGAATGTCGTGATTGCACTATTCGACCTATTCAAATATTGGGTACCATTGCTAGATGGTCACTTCGATTAATACAAAAAATTTATTCCTGTGCTATCGGCTTAGGTTCGAACCTATAGGGTCACACACACTAGAGGTTCCTATCCGATCTAATGACTAATAAAGAAAAATCTAATTAATAATTTGATCACTAATTAGCTCAATCTGATTGAGTAATGATTTTTGGTTCAAGTCCAATTGAATTTGATTCAGTTGGATTTGACTCGATTAGGTTATGAGATGACCTAATCGTCGAGGAAGTTTAATCCCTGATTTGATCAAAAATTTGGCTTGATTAATTTTTGATTTAATTAGGATTTAACTAAGCCTAATTAAGCCTAAATAAGTTAGATTTAATCTAGTTTAATTAGGCCTAACCAAATTAGTTTGGATTGGATCTTAATTGGATAAAGTTTTGAAAGATGATTTTTACTAATCTTATGTGCCACATCATCCTGATCTTGCACCCCCCCACCCTTTTCTCCATGAGAATTGAGAATTCTCATGAAGAAATCCATGCACTAGAGGGTGCATGCCCTTCCTTCTCATGTCCTTAAGTGGATAATATCAGATGATTACTATTTGAATTCAAATGGAGTTTGAATTCGAATAAGCAAACACCTGATCCTTATCCCTCCATGCGCTCTCTACTCTATTTGGTGCAAATTAAAAGGAGTTTTGTGAAGGGGCTGCAAAGAATCTGAGAAGATAAGTCCCTCTCCACATGGTCCACCCTATTATGCATGGAAAATATCAAGAGTTTCCTGAGAGGAATTCCAAAAGTGTTGCACAAGGTTCTGGATGAGTGCTGCCCTAGGATTTTAGCCTAGGTTTTCGGAAGAGGGAATGTGAGTTATGAGCATCACAAAATCATGTGACTCTCGAGAGTCCTTCCTCTACCTCCTCCCTACCTCTGATAATTTTTTGGAGTATCCAAAATTATTAGAGAGAGATCGAATCAGTTCGATCTAAAATAACTATCGAAAAGTTCCAACGTTGAGCTAGCACTCGAGACGAGCCAATCGAGACCAGGAGCCTCATGTGGATGATCCGCATAGGCTAGACATACTGTGTGGCTGCAATGCGATGAGCAAACCTCCCCAATGATGATCAAACCTCCCCGACGATGATCAGATTGCAGTGATCGACTACCTGTGCAAGATAATGTGTTTTGAAAACATAGAGCTGTAAAAATAGTTTTACTGTAGTTGCTATTTTTATTTTCAAATTTGCATGCATATATGATACATTAGATCCTATAGCATATAAAACTTTCAGATTAGATCTGTAGATCTTATTATTAATTTATTTAATAATTATTTTTGCTATAAAAAAATTTTTAAAAGTAGAGATAGAAACCCCGCATGCTCTCTTCAGGTGCTACTTCAAGCTTGATGATGAATTTTCTCAACCACACAGCTTCCTTCATAGGATCTGATGCTGTGATGGACTCTGCTCCATAAATAGAGTCTACCACGATATGCTACTTGGAACACTTCCAGTAGATGGCTCCACCATTGAGGGTAAAGATATAACTTGACACACTTCTATTGTCATCATGGTTAGATTGAAAGTTGGAGTCCATAAACCCCACATATTTCAAATCTAACTTGCCATAAATCAACCATTGGTCCTTAGTATTTCTTAAATACTTAAGGATGGCTTTCACAACCTTCTAGTGGTTCTTTTCTGAATTAGATTGGTATCTACTTACTACTCCTAATTAGTTAGCCACATGTGGTTCGTACATATCATGGTGTACATGATAGATCCTACTGTTGAAGAATATGGGTCTCTACTCATATGCTCTCTTTCTTCAGGAGTTGTCGGACAATCCTTCTTAGAGAGAAATTTCATGGTCTATTAGAAGATAGCTTTTTTTAAAATTCTCCATGCTGAACCTCTTCAACATAGTTTCTATGTACGTGGATTGGGATAACCCAAGCATCCTCTTGAATCTATCCCTATAGATCTTCATCCCTAGGATGTAGGATGCTTTACCCAAGTCCTTCATGGAGAATTGAGATGGCAACCATAGTTTTATTTCTTGTAGTGCAGGAATGTCATTTCTTATTAGAAAAATATCATCTACGTATAAAATAAGGAATACCACTCCCAGACCATTTGCTTATTTATAAATGCTGGGCTCTTCTTCATTCTTAACGAAGCCATACATTTTGATCACCTTATCAAAATGCATGTTCCAACTTCGAGATGCTTTCTTCAATCCATAAATGGATCTTTAAAGCTTGCACACCTTGAACTCATGTATAGATGTGAACTCCTCAGGTTATATCATATATACCTCTTCGGTCAGCTCTCCATTTAGGAAAGCTGTCTTCACATCCATCTACCAGATCTCATAATCTAGATGGACAGCTATTGCAAGCATTATCTAAATGGATTTAAGCATTGTGATAAGAGAGAATGTCTCATCATCGTCAATACCATAACATTAACAATATTTCCTGGCAACCAGACGGGCTTTATAGGTCTCCACCTTCTCGACTGCGCCCCTCTTTCTTTTGAAGATCCATTTACACCCAATGAATTTAACCCCTTCAGATGGCTCAACCAATGTCCATACATCATTGACCTTCATGGACTCCATCTCAGATTTTATGGCTTCAAGCTATTTTTCGAAATTAGATCTCTACATTGCATCCATATAGATGATCGGATCCTCATTGTTCTCATCTAGTTTGATGGGATCACCATCGTGGGCCAAGAAACCTTAGTAACTATGCAACTAATGTAGTACTCTACCAGATCACCTTAATGGAGTAGGTACATTGGGCTCTAGATTTGATCTAATCAAATTCGATTCATGTTTAGCTACAGATGTCGGTCTTTCTACCTATTGAACTTCATCAAGTTCAATCTTATGTGAGGATTTGTGGTGCTTCCAAGCCTTAAGAGGCCACGAGAGGAGTTAGAGGCTTGGCTTCGAGGATTCTAGGGGCTTGGTTGGTGCTTCAGAGATTTGGGACACAAGATAAAGCAAGAAACCAAAGCCAGGGAATCAAGATTGCAGAAAGGAGATTTTCTGCAGGTTAGCTGGCTCAGTTCAAAACTAGATCGGCTAAGTCTCAGTGCATAGGCAAAATATAGAGCTGCGCATTTGGGACTGCTGGCATGGCACAGGATTGGGCCGGCACATTTGGGACTGCTGCCATGGCATAGGACTGGGCTGGCTCAGTTTTGACTAAGCCGACCCAGTGGAACTTAGCTGGCTCAGTGTCGAGATTGAGTCGGCTTGGTGCGCGGGTAGAGTTACATGAGGGTCTATTTTGGACTAGGGTCTGGGTTGATCCTAGGGGTCTTAAGAGTTGATTTGGAAGGTCTTAAGGGGGCTAATTCATGTATGGATTGTGTCTACATCCAGAGGATGAGAGCATGGAAGACATGGATGTACATGGGCTCGGTGAGTGCTTTCATGTATTGGGTTTGCCGGAGAGTTTTTTTGTCGAGCCTAATGGCTATGTATAAATACGTAGATTGTTTTAGAATTTTCAAGGTTGAAATCAATACAGACCTTTTCTTTCTCAACTCTCTTCTTCTCTTCACTCTAGAGTTACCACCCTAGGGTTCTTGAAGAAGCCCTAGAGAAGAGGGTGTCTCGCTCAAGCCCAAGGAGGGAGACGCCCCATCATAGATCTAGGTAGAGGATCGATGGTTTGCTGCCCATAGAGAATGGAGGTGCCCCATCATAGATCCAGATAGAGGATCGATGGTTTGCTGCCCATAGAGAACGTCATAGGTTCCTTCAGATCCATGCTAAAGATCAGGAGCTTTCGAAACATAGTATCGGTGCTTGTGATGTCAAGGATGATTGGCGTTCGAGCGATCTCATGGGTCTATAATTTGGTATCAGAGCTAGGTGATGCCTGGAATATTGTGGACCATAATATGGTATTAGAGACAAGTTTCAGAGCCTGATGGTGCATGAAAGGAAAGGAGAAGTCATACAAGATGAAATCAGAAATCTACATAAGGATTCCATGGTATGTGTCAAATCTATTTTTGTTATTGTTGTGGTTTGGTCAACCGAGAGCAGCAGATTGAAGGTGGAGGTTGAGAGGATTAATGGGAAGAAATTTTTTTGGGGTGGAAGAATTTGGTGCATGATTTGCTGATCAATCTTGGTGGAAAGTTCGAGGACTATGACGGTTATGTGATAGGTAGGAAGCGCTGGAGTGCTGCAGTAGCGCTTTCCTAAAGATGCAGGGCTGAGAGAGGCTCGGCAATGCAACAGCCGAGAGAGGTATCTCAGTAGAGAACATCAGGATTCTCTAGAAAGATGGGCAGTGTAGGACTATTAAAGAGAGGTTTTTTAAGAAATAATGGTCGAAGGAAAGTTGAAGAAGCGACTATACATCCTTGGGTATCTGAAAGATGGGTAGTAGTTGGAGATGTATTCAGTGGTTCAACCAGAGCATGGATTTGCGAAACCTTGGGAGTGATGAAGATGGATGATCTATGGAGGTCTAGCAAGTTAGGGCTAGGCGACTGTAGAGCCGCATAGAGAGGAGTTATGGAGAGCTGGAGTGTTGTAGGAGCGCTATCCTAGATGCACAGGGGCTAAGAGAGGCTCGATGGTGCAGCAGCCAAGGAGTGTATCTTAGCAGATGGTGTCAGGGGCTTCTCAGGAGGATCGAGAGCAGGTCTCAGGGAGAGCCAAGAGGTCTTAGGGAGCGCTAGAAGGTCTCAGACAGTTGGGAGTATCATAGATCAGGTTCTTCTATACGAGCACTAGGAAGAGTCACAGTTTAGGTGGAGGATGGTTCTCCAGGCATAACTAAAGAGATGGCTGGTGTAGGGGCACAAGAGAAGGACTAGGGTAGAAGTCTCTAGGATTCAGTCACTGAATTCAGAAGAGTTGAAAGAGCTCTTGGGTTTCGAAAGTGCCCATGGGTTGCAGAGGTATCCTAGACAGCTTCGAAGGGATCCACGGAGCACGGAGGGTTCGAAGGGGCAGTGATGGTGTTCGAGGTGCAATGGTAGGCTCAATATGCAGCATTGAGTGGTTGGCCTCGAGGGACTCAGTGATAGAGTCAACTTCTGCGGCATCAGGTGGACTTTGGATATAGGTGGAGCTTCAAAGTGGTGGCTTCACAATTGAAGAGGAATTTGACATGAGTTTAGAGTAGAGGGATGCAGGAAGATTGATATCCTAGCACCAGCATCGGTGATGCACAATTCCAGGTGAAGTGGCATGTGCAGATGGATTGGCATTGCTCTGAGGAGATCGTGTCAGGTTGTACAGCATGTACTAGTGTAGAAATGCTATAGATTCTCTAGGAAAGTCAAGAGAAAGTGATGCAGCTGCTAAGTGGAAGGGATCCTATAATTCTAGGATGGTGCCAAGAAGCAAGCATAGGTCTTTAGCGGTGGAGGCAGTCATCCCAAAGGCCTCAAGGGTGCACAATAGCGAAAGAGGATTGGTGAAGGTAATGTTTGCATCGGTGCTGTCAAGTGCGTAGGGACAGCGGAAATGTGCAGGAGGTCATTACCGAGGGGTTTGCCAAGGCTTGGGATACCAAGATTGTGAGGATTTGTGGTGCTTCCAAGTCTTGGGAGGCCATGGGAGGAGTCAGGAGGTTGGCTCCAGGGATTCTAGGATCTTGGTTGGTGCTTTAAAGACCTAAGATACAAGGTAAAGCAAGAAACCAAAGTCGGAGAATCAAGACTACAGAAAGGAGATTTTCTGCAAGTTAGCCGGCTCAGTCCAAAATTGGGTCGGCTAAGTCTCAGTGCATAGGCAAAATAGAGAGCTGTACATTCGAGACTGCTAGCACGGCATAGGACTAGGCTGCCTCAGTTTCAGACTGAGCTGACCTAGTGGAACTTAGCTGACTCAGTGCTGAGATTGAGCTAGCTCTGTGTGCGGGCAGAGTTACACGAGGGTCTGTTTTGGGCTAGGGTCTGGGTTGATCCTAGTGATCTTATGGCCTGGTTTGAGAGGTCATGAAGAGGCTAATTCAAGTATGGATTGGATCTAGATCCAAAGGATGAGAGCATGAGAGACATGGGTGTACATGGGCTCGGTGAGTGCATTCATGTATTGGGTTAGCCAGAGAGTTTTTTGGTTGGGCCTAATGGCTATTTATAAATATATAGGTTGTATTAGGGTTTTCAAGGTTGAAATCAATACAGACGTTTTCTCCATCAACTCTCTTCTTCTCTTCTCTCTAGAGTTGCCGCCCTAGGGTTCTTGAAGAAGCCCTAGAGAAGGGGGCGTCTCCCTCATGCCTAAGGAGGGAGGTGCCCCATCATAGATCCAGGTGGAGGATCAGTGGTTTTCTGCCCATAGAGAATGTCATAGATTTCTTCAGGTCCGTGCTAAAGATCAGGAGCTTCCACAACATGGTATCGGTGCTTGTGATATCAAGGATGATTGGCGTTCGAGCAATCTCATGGGTCTACAATTTGGTATCAGAGCTAAGTGATGCCTGAAATGTTGTAGACGACAAAATCTTAGAGGCAACAGTTCCTTCACCAACAAACTTTTTTTCTAAAAAGATTATCTTAAGGCTGATAAATACCTTTTGTTCATCAGCATGGTAGAAAATATATTCTTTGATCTTTTTTGGGTATCGAATGAATGTGCACTTATCAGACCTAGGTCTATGTTTATCCATGATTAATCATTTCATATAAGTCGAGCACCCCTAGATCCTAAGGTGTGAGAGTACTGGCTTACATCCTATTCATATCTCATATGGATTTTTAATTACAGACTTACTAAGAATCTGATTTAATAGATAGTAAATCGATTCGAGTGCATATCCCCAGAAGGATATTGACAAGCTGGCAAAATCCATCATGGATTGGACCATGTCTGATAGAGTCCAATTTCTTCTTTTAAACACACCATTATGCTGTGGTGCTCCTGAAGGTGTCCATTAGAAGAGAATCCCATTCTCTCCTAGATATGTAAGAAACTCACTAGAAAGATATTTTTCTTCTCAGTCAGACCAAATAATTTTAATACTCTTTTCAGTTTATTTTTCTACTTCACTTCGGAATCATTTGAATATTTCAAATGAATCCAGCTTATATTTCATCAGAAAGACATATCCATACTCGGATAGATCATCTGTGAAAGTAATGAAGTAGAGATAACCATCTTTGGCACTAGTGCTCATAGGTCCACATACATTAGTATGTACTAGGCCTAAGAGCTTAGTGGCTCTCTTACCTTTTCAAGTAAAAGATAACTTGGTCATTTTTTCAAGTAGACAAGACACACAGATTGAAAGTGATTCACAATCACTGACTTCAAGGGTACCCTCTTGAGTCGACCTATTTATCATGTTCTTGTTAATGTGACCTAGCTTACAGTGCCATAAGTAGATATCAGACACACTGTCTAATCTATGGTGCTTGCCGGTGGAGTAGACTAATTTAATAGGTTGTGATAACATGTATACACTATTGTTCAAATGTCTGAAAAATATAGTAATATCATTTATAATGATATTATAATTTTTTTTTATTGAAATCTCATAATTATCTTTGGCCAAAGGTCTATAGAAATGACATTCAAAAAGAATCTAGGATAATAATGACAATCATTAAGAATAATAGTATGAGACTCAAATACAAGCTGTAAGATTCCTAATACTAGAACTAGAGTTGGTCTTCCATGTCCAACACCTAGTCAGTAATATCATAGATAAAAAAATTGCAAGATGTTATTAGATAAATACCTTGCCCAGCAATAGCTTGCTTTTTTCTCAGCCTGTTTAGATTCAAGAAGGTAATGTACTGAGGATAGTTCCTCTTTTAGTGTCCCTATTTCATATAGAAGAAGCACACAGCTCGACTCTTATCAAGCTTTATCCTCTTGATCTAGCCCAGCACAGATGTCCCAGCCTGAACTTGCATCTTCTTGGACCTCTTCTTCTTATTCTTCTTTTGTTTCTTAAAGGGTCATGAACCAAAAGAAGATCCTCCCACTAAATTCACCGACTCCTTATGGAGCTGGTGATCCTTTTAAAAGTTTTAAAGTAACCCCATTAACCCGTGTTAGTTTACTTCAGACATTCTCATTCTATAATGAGTAAAGAATGGAAGATAAGACTTGGGCAATGAATTCAGTATTGCATCTTTCCCTAATTGCTCATGCAAGGAAAAGTTGAGCGTGCTCAAATGCTCTATCAGCTTGATCATGTATAGTACATGATCAATGATTGAAGCTCGACCCCTTATCTTGGCATTGAAGATGGCATAACTAGTTTTGTGCCTTTCAACATCATCAAGTATGCCAAAAGACTCTTTCAACTCTTAGCATGTCTTTTGGCTGAGCGTTCTCGAACCTATGACTGAATTCGTAGCTCATAGCCACGAGCATAATACAGCACACTATGGTTCGATCACTGAGCCACTTTTGGTAAGTATCTCTGACTGACCCACATGCATTTGCAGTTGGCTCCTCAAGTGCTAGATCTATCAACACGTATAAGATCTGTTCATGTTTTAGGACAATATTCAACTTATGATACCAGCTATCGAAGTTGGATTCCACCAGCTTATCATTATCTAACAATAATTAGAGCGAAAGGGAAGTGGCCATATCTGCACTAAGAAAAACCAAAATCTAATTAGTAATTGATTCATTAAATCTAAAGATTTTGATTTTAATCGAAAGATTCTTCCACTATTTTATTCGAATTAGTAGCTTCTACCTACAATTTAAGAAATTATCCTAATTTCTTAGTAGATACTAGAATCTACATAGACTGCACATAAGCTCAACTTTGATTGGTCAACCCATGTACATCTAAGGATAGGTTTATAATCAATTATTTTTTTAAATAATTTTTATTAATTTTATTTTTTTCAGTACCTAATCAGTAGGCTTTGGCCTCCACTGAAAAGATTCGATTAGGTCCAACCATTAACATGACCATACTTGATTCATCTAACCAATGAATGATTAAGCCCAACTTTGGTTGGTCAACCTAACCATCATTTAGAATGATGTGGCCAACAAGTCATATTATGAATGATAATTCCACTAGTCAATAAGCATCAGGCCTTTGGGCCTCCAATGATTATCCAACTAATGGACTCGTAATCGCCCACTTAATGGAGGGCTATGATCTAGTTATCATCATAACTATTTTACTTTTAAGGATCTAATAATTTTAGAGAATTTAATTGATTTGATTTAAGAAAAAGAAAAGGTCAGATGAACTACCTTATCATGATCCTTCCACTAGTTTCACCAATCAGATTAAGGAAGACCCTTAATAGGCTGGTCTAGGAGCACCTAAATCAATCACACTGATTTACCTAGCTAACATGGGTCAGCTCAAATTATCAAGTAATATGATCAAAATATAATTTTACCAAGTAGGCCAGGTAAGTGAGATCGGTGGGAGGGTTTGTCAAAACTTGTCTTAGACCCCATCAAGCATGGCGAGGTAAATGGGCTACCAAATAGAAACCACCAGTCTAGATTACCAGACTTATCTTAGATACCAACTGGTTAATTAGTTTTGACTGAATCAATCTAATAGTTAATGCTAGACCGCATAGCTAAGAATCAAGTCCATCTTGGTTCTCGTTAAAGACATGGATTTGACCAACTACAACTATTGTAATTGATATAGAGAATCCTTGACTTAATCTAAGATAACTATTGATTAGATTTAGTCAATTCTCTAATTAAGTCTATTCTTTAATTTAACCTTAGGTTTAACCCAATTAATGGACCTAATTTTCACTAATCCATTAATCCAATGTGTTATGATTTGTGTCTTAGGATCTTCAATTCACAATCTTAGATCCTAATCAAACAACTCTTAATTCTCAATTAAGTTTTGGGTTAAGGGTTAGAGTTCGGCATTTCAAAAATAATTTTTATATTTATAAAATATTTTTATAATATGATTCTACCAACCAGTTGCATGTTTGATTCATAATCAATATGCAAATAAAATAAGCATAAAATTGTTACATATATGTGCCCTAGAAGCCAGAATTGGCTGATACTTGTAATACACTTTTAGGAGCAAAATTATAATTTTGACTAAAATCAATAAAATGGGTTATTTTCTATCACATATGTGTATTTAGTGTCTGTGATACATCCTTTGAGTTAATGGTAATGATAATTCATATTTTCAAAGTTGAAAATTTAAGACATGAATAATCATTATTAACTCATAAAATGTTCCCGACCATAGGATCATCACGAGGATGGTGATTGATCTGAAAGGTTGGTGTATAATTACTTCTCTTTAGTAGATGAGTCTTGAGTCTATAGTGTGGAGACATCGGAGCGAGAGTACAGGTACTCATTAGAGAACGAGGGCACTGAGCGTGACCACCTCGAGTAGTCATTAGGAAGTCTACCTTCTCGTCAATGACTGACTCGATGCTGTAGTAGTATGTCTGGTTCTTTGATCTGAGGTGCATCGACAGTTCACCTTGAGGGTGTTATAGTTTGACTACACCATAACTCGGTCTCCTAGCCATACGGAACCCTGAGGTGTATGTTGGCTATAGCATGTTCATTGTAGGAACTAGATTGCATCAAGATGGAATCTATCTACCTCGGTGGTAGAGGAGCAACCCTATGATGATCATGAGAATCAAGTCCAAAAGCCCATGGCCATGGCAGAGTGAAATAATAGAAAGAGTTTCTATTTAGGTTTTCACATTGGACTTGAATCGAATGATTACATCATATGATAGAGACTAGGGTTTGACGAGTTCACCTTAACCCTAATCTGATCGGGGCTCAAGATAGAAGAACTTAATCACATAGGTAGCTGCACCAAGAGGTTCGCATTCAGCTCTGATGGGTTGCCACCATATACTGCTAGGTGTCACTGGTGGATTTTGGGAGCAATTAGAATGATTTAGATGATCGATCATTCTAGTTGTTTGAATCAAAAAAGTTCTGATCCATCGAAAGGAGTTTCGATGATGTCGATGATAGAGATCATGACATATCCCATTACCATATAGAACTGAACCTAACTGGGTCACACAAACAAGGGTTTGAATATGGTGATCATCAATTGAACTAATCTAGTTCAATTGATCTGAATGAGATTCAATTAGGTTCAAGAAAATCGTGCTAGCACTCGATTGAACCTAACGTTCTTCTTTTACTATAATAAATAGTTATCCTTACTGAGCTAAAGGAGTTTGTGCTCAATCAGAGGCCTTCACTTGGTCCGACTGGAGTAATTCCAAGTTAAAAAAGGATTGTATTATTTTATAAGACAATACCTGCCATTTTTGGTCATCTATCATTTCTCATCCTTTGACTTTGGTCAAAAGTTAACCTTTGACTAGTCAAATGTTGACCATTGACACTTTGACTTCTGTCCACATGTCATGCACTTATTGGAGAGCTGGTGGGAGCTTGTCCCCCTACCAAAACCTAGCAAGGAGGAGGGTGCATGCCACCCTTGGCGTGTGCCCAAGTTGGAGATGCTCAGGAGTCCCTGTTGGACAGAGACTCCATCTCCCTTTTGGATTCCGATTAGAGTTCTCCTAAGAATCAAGTTTGACTGGTCTTAGGCGCCATCTGAGGAAGAATCCAAGGGACTCTATTCCCACCAATCAAATTTAGATCTGATTTCATAAAGGATTGTGATTGGTTGGGAAGAAGAGGAGTTGGATCACGCTTAGTCTATAAATAAGATCCTGCACCCAACTCAAAGTGCATTGGAAAAGGAATTGAAAATTCCCACGCCCAAGGATTCCTCTCCTCTCCTTCTCCACACCAAATCCATCTTCTCCCTCTCCTCTCCATGCCCAAAGTGGTTTGGGTTCTTGGTTGGTGCAATCCAGATGAGAGAAAGGCCACTGAAAGCTAGAAGGCTGCGCTGCTGCAAAGGATAACTACTGATTTTCGAAAGGTGTTTTGAAGATCATCCAGATCAGATCTAGATCTAATTTTTGGAGATATGATAGAGAAGAAGAGGATCTCCAAATTTAGCCTGAGTGGATACCAGTAGAGGCTAGGCACTTGTGTGGCTAGATCCAGAACCTTCTGCTGCTTACAGGATCATCAACGGATAATAGGATTACCCTACATCAAGGTAAATTAAATTTGATTTAATTTAAATTTTATTTTTATTATTAGAATAATAAGGATCAGATCTGAAATATCCTAAACCTGATTAGGATCAAAGAAAAAATTTTTTGAAATATATCTCTTGATCCGATCAGATCTGAATGAACCTGGTCCGAAAAATCAGGATTTTTCTTCAAAAACTACTTTAGATCTAATCTAAATATGTTTATGTAAATGAAACTATTTCAATTCTAATTAATCATAAATTATCTTAGATCAAATATAACATATTTATGATGATAAAAATTGGATTAAACTTTTTTAATCAGATCATAAATTTTTTTAGATCTAATCTAAAATTTTATGATCAAGATTTTAGAATAGCACGTACTAAGACAACCTCTCTACTGTAAGGGGTCAACCTTACAACAGGATAACCTTATAATCAGTCTATGCAATCTAAAATATTTATTTTTAAATTTAAATAAATTTAAATCTAATAAATTATAAATTGATCTTGGTCATATCTAATGAATTTATGATTTATATTAGATCTACACGAACTAGGATAACCTCTCAACTGTAAGGGATAAACCTTAAAATAGGACAACCTTATAATCAATTCATGTGATCTAATTCTATTTTTTGAATTTCAAATTTAACATTAGATTATAAATTAGATCTAATCTAAAAAATAATCAAAATATACATAAAATCATGCAATAAAGTAACATGGCTCTGATACCAATTATAGAAAATCGATCTAGGATTTCAGGATTAGATTTTGAAACTTTTTCAGATATACGCAGTCGAAGAGATGGATTAATCATATGAATTTACAAATACATAAGAAATAGCTATAGATCTAGGATCCTATTACATGATTAAAGCATGCTATTAAATTAAAAATTAAAAGATGAGAAGAAAATATGTTGACCATATCAACATAAATCTACATTAGATCAAATCCAGGTATGTAATAGGGAGATCATATCACCTTTACCTTTGTAAGTCAAATTTCTTAACTTGTTGATCTAGGTCTGAGGTTATTTTTTTTAGCTGCACATATGTCTAGCCTCTATAGGTTGTCTACACGAGCGCTCAATCATTGATCAGAAGTCTGATGCTCGAAAATCAGCACAGTTTGCTAGTCCTATGGTGATCCTTCTTTTATGGTTCATCTGGATCTTTCTTCTTCAAAATATGAATTCTTCAATTTTTTAAAAGAAAAGAAAGAGATTTTTAAACCTGAGACATCTCTCAAAAATCTCTAAAAAAGGAGGAAGAGGTTAAAAAAGAACTATAGAAGAAGAACCCTTCTTCTTCTTTGTTTCTCTCACCAAGGCACTGTTATTTTATCTCCACAAAACCCCACACCCCAAGCTCTTTGTGCCTAGCCTTTCCCACACCCATGAAGCTCTCTCTAATATCTAGAATCATAGAAAAAATTAGGACCAAAGACCATTTAAATAGAGAGACAAGACAAAATCCTTATCTAGGTCAAATACTTAGTCTGGACTTGTCCAAATAACGCAACAAAAGGGCTGCCCAACTTTTGGGCACCCCATCCTTTTTTTTCCCATGGAGCACAAAGTTTTGTTGCACAAAAGCCTTCCTATTTCCACCAAAAAATCTAGAGGAAAAATAGGAGGGTTGGAAGCAAGTATGGGTAGGAGTTTTGATAACAACAAACTCAATTAGATAAAGTTTGAATTCAAATCTTCTAACCATATTTCACTTGGTCCTCAACAACTTACTATGTAAGAAAGAAGGGAAAGCTATGGGAATGTGTGAAGGCCTACAGAGAGGTTTTTCCATGCAAAAGCTCCTAAGAATTAGGAATGGGGGGGCATGGGGAATATGTGGTGCAAGGATGGGAAGTCCTGGTCACACTTGGACTTTCAATTTGACATTATCCAACTTGATCTTTGGATCTAATTAAATTAGAATTTATTTAACTCAATTAGAATAGATCTTAGTCTAATTAATAATCTAATTAAATTAAATTAAATTTTGATTTAATTTTTAATCAAATTAGAGATTGGGTTCAAATAAGTCCTAATTGAACTAGGACTACTTTTTCCTTACAATTGGCTCATCCAATAAACCAATTAGACTTAATCCAATAAAGCCCAAACTAAATATAATTAAATTATGTTTAATTAAACTTAGTCTCAGTCCTCTAGTTTAATCAAATTAACTCAATTAATAATCCAATTATTAATTGATCCTCCTGCATTACAAGCACTAGGTTAAACATCAATCGTTTTGAATGTTTAACCCTAGAATGTTTCTTAATCATTGATTAACCATCCGATTAGATCAGGAACTCTTATGTGTGTGACTCCATTGATGTAAACTTAAGCCAGTAGTATAGAAATAAATTTTTATACAAATCTGAGTAACCATCTAGCAATGGTATCTGATGGTCGGATAGATCGAATGTGTTGAAAAACAACCTTAGAACCCATGTAGATATAGTTTTCATATAATTCATTCCCTTAACTAAAATGCTCGAAGGACATCTTAGAGTTTAACTGTCAATCCTGATTAGATCATCCACATTATATCTCAAAATATCAAATCCATCTTATGAATTATCCTAGCTAAGATTTTGCTATATTGAAAATACAGTGATGCATTCTACTCCAACTCTTGGAGTGGTCAATCCCATCTTGATCACTCATCAACTTCATGAGTACTTGACTGTGTCCAAAAATCTTTCATTACTAAATTAAAAATTCAGTTAGTTCGGTACCAAAATATAGTGAGTTGCTTGCAAGCCACTGTGGTGATCTCAGGTCTAAGAAATACTTATACCTATATCCCATCAGAGCAACTCTCAATAGGAAAATGCTCTAGAGTTGGTCACATTCAGTAATGATGTACCCTTACATCTCACTTTTATATCATACTAGTATATTCACACTTCTTGGTTAAAAGGACAACCAACCTATATGGCATACAATGACCTATGCTAGATAAACATTGTCATCCTAATTAACAGCGTATCATTTGGTCATTAAAAAAAATTGATCGTCTCTAAAGTCAGCTGACAAACAAAGTCAGACTCTACTTGGGGTCCTGCTGCCCATCTCAAATTCGAGATTATAATCAACCAAATGGAGACTCCTTCTATTGTTCTGAAGGAAAATCCTGATTTTTTGGATCAAGTTCGTTCATATCTAATCAGATCAAGAGATATATTTCAAAATTTTTTTTCTTTGATCTAGATCAGATCTAGGATGTTTCAAATCTAATTCTTATTATTTTAAAAATTAAAATAAAATTAGATAAATTGAATCAAATTTAATTTACCTTGAAGTGGGTAATCCTATTATCCGATGATGATCCTGTGAGCAGCGGAAGGTTCCGGATCTAGCCATGCAAGTGCCTGGCCTCTACCGATATCCACTCGAGCTGGATCTAGAGATCCTCTTCTTCTCTATCACATCTCCAAAAATTAGATCTGGATCTGATCTGAAGGATCTTCAAAACTCCTTTTGAAGATCAGTAGTTGTCCTTTGGAGCAGCGCAGCCTTCTAGCTTTCAGTTGCCTTTTTCTCATTTGGATTGCACCAACCAAGGTCCAAAACATTTTTGGAAGTGGAGAGGAGAGGGAGAAGGTGGGTTTGGCATGGAGGAAGAGGGGAGAGGCAGCCTTAGGGTGTGGGATTTCAATCTTTCAATCTTATTTTGAGTTGGGCGTAGGGTCTTATTTATACACTGTTTGTGATCCAACTCTTCTTCTTCCCAACTAATCACAACTCTTTATGAAATCAGATCTAAATCTGATTGGTGGGAATAAAGTCCCTTGGATTCCTCCTTAGAGGGCATCTAAGACCAATCAAAGTTGGTTGTTAAGAGAACTCTAATCGAAATCCAAAAAGGAGATGGAGTCCCTATCCAATAGGGACTCCTGGGCGCCTCCAACTTGGGCACACGCCAAGGGTGGCATGCGCCCTCCTCCTTACCAGGTTTTAATAGGAGGACATGCCCCCACCAGCTCTCCAATAGGTGCATGACACATGGATAGAAGTCAAAGTGTCAATGATCAATGTTTGACCAGTCAAAGGTCAATTTTTGACCAAAGTCAAAGGACGAGAAATGACAGGTGACCAAAAATTTACTATCACTAACTTCGAGAATTTTCTCTTAAGTCAACCTTTTTATTCTATTCTTATTTATATGACTAAGCCTACAGTGCCATAAATTGATATCTGACATACTATCTAATCTAGGATGCTTGCCAGTTGAATAGACTACGTTAACAAATTGCGATAGCATATACACACCATTGTCCAAATGTCTACAGAAAACAGTAACACCATTTATAATGATATTACAAATTTATTTCTTTATTGATATTTCATAATCATTTTTGGCTAAAAGGCCTACAGAAATAACAATAAAAAAGAAACTAGGACAGAAATAACAATCACAAAGAATAACAGTATGGAACTCAAATATAAGTTTCAGAATTTCTAAAGCTATAATTGGAACTGATCTTCCATCCCCAATGTTCAGGAACCTTTCACCTTGCTTGAATCTCCTACTGACCTGTAACCCCTGCAATGAATTGCAAATATGGTAAAGACTATCGGTATCCAATATCCAATCAATAATATCATAAATAAAAAAATACAAGGAGTTATCATATAAATATCTTACCCAGCAATCACTTGCTTCTTTTCCTACCGACTTAGATCTGGAGAGGCAACATACTAAGGGCAGTTCCTCTTCCAATGCTCTTTCTTCTTGCAAAAGAAGTATTCAGCTAGACTCTTATCGGGCTTGATCTTCTTGGTTTGATCCTGCATAGATGTTCTAGCCTGAATTTACACCTTCTTAGTTTTCTTCTTCTTGTTCTTCTTTCCTTTTCTAAAGGATTGAGAAGTAGAAGACGAATCTCCCACTATATTCACTGACTACTTATGGAGTTGGTGATCCTTCTTAAAGTTCTAAAGCAACCCCAGTAACCCATGGTAGTCTACTTTAGGCTTTATCATTCTAAAATGAGTAAGAAATGTGAGAAAAGACTTGGGCAATGAGTTCAGAATTCCATCCTTCTCAAGCTATTTATGCAAGAAAAAGTTGAGCTTACTCAAATGCTCTATCAGCTCGATCATGTACAATATATGATCAGTGACTGAGGCACTATCCCGCATCCTAATGTTGAAGATGGCACAACTAGTCTTCTGCCTCTCCACGTCATCGGGTGTGCCAAAGAAATCCTCCAACACTTGAAGCATGTTCTTTGATTGAGCTATCTCAAATCTGTAACTAAACTCATCGCTCATAGCAGCTAGCATAACGTAGTGCACCATGGTCCGATCATTAAGCCACTTCTATAAGTGTCTCTGACTGTTCCACGTGCATTGGCAGCTAACTCCTCAGGTGCAAGATTCATTAAAATATATAGGATCCGTTCATACTCTAGGATAATTTTTAACTTTCGATACTAGCTACCGAAGTTGGATCCCACCAACTTATCATTATCCAATAATGATCGGAGCGATAGAAAAGTGGCTAATCTACATAAAGCAAAATTATAACCTAATTAATGATTGATTCATTAAACTTAAAGATTTGGATTTTAATCAAAAGATTCTTTCACTATTTTATTTGAATTGGTAGCCTCTACCTTCAAATCAAGAAATTATCCTAATTTCTTTATGGATATTAGAATCCATATAGACTGCACACGAGCCCAACTTTGGTTGGCCAACCCATGAACATCTAAGGATAGGTTCATAACTAATTATTTCTATAAATAATTTTTAGTAATTAAATTTTACCCCAGTCCCTAATCAGTAGACTTTGGCCTCCACTAAAAAAGTTCAGTTAGGTCCAACTATTAAAATGACCATACTAGGCCCATCATGTTAGATGTGTGCCCTAGAAGCTACATTGGCTAAACACTTGTAATACACTTCTAAGGGCAATTTTATAATTTTAACTATAAATTAATAAAAAAATTATTTTCTATCATAGTGTGTATTTAAAGTATCTATGATACATCCTTTGAGTTATTAGTAATGATAATTCATATTTTCAAGAGTTAAAAGTTTGAGACATGAATTTTCATAATTAGCTTATAAACAGCTCCCGACAATAGGATCATCATGAGAATGGTGATAAATTCGAAAGGTTGATGTACGATCACTTTCTTAGGATAGACGTGTCTTAAGTCTATGATGTTAAGACATCAGATCGAGAATATAGGTACTCATTAGAGAACGAGGGCACTGAGCGTGACCACCACGAGTAGTCATAAGAAAGTCTACCTTCTTGTCGATGACTAACTTGATGCTGTAGTGGTGTGTCTGGTTCTTTTACTCGAGGTGCATCAATAGTTTATCTTGAGGGTGTTATAGTTTGACACACTATAACTCGATCTTCTAGCCAATCAAAATTTTAGGATGTATGTTGGCTATAGCATGTTCATTATAGGAATTGGATTACACTAATAGGAGATCTATCTACCTCGGTAGATGAGGAGCAGCCCTATGATAATCATGAGATTGAGTTCTTAAGTCAATGGCCATGGCAGAGTGAAGATGATAGAAAGAGTTTCTATTAGAATTTTATATTTGACTTAAATCAAATGATTAATTTATATGATAGATATTGGGTTTGATGAGTTCACCTTAACCCTAATCCAGTCGGAGCTCAAGATAGAAGAACCCAATCACATAGGTAACTGCACCAAGAGGTTTGCTTTCAGTTCTGATGGATTGCCACCATATACTGCTAGGTGTCACTGATGGATTTTGAGAGCAATTAGAATAATTTTGATGATCGATCATTCTAATTGTATGAATCCGAAAAGTTTTGATCCATCGAAAGGTATTTTAATAATGTTGATGATAGAGATCGCGACATGTCTCATTACCATATAGAACTGAATCTAACTAGATCATACAAATAAGGGTTTGAGTTTGGATGTCATCAATTGAGATAATTTAATTTTATTAATTTGTATTAGATCTAATCAGATTCAAGATAATCGTGCTAGCATACGATTGAGCCTGATTTTCTCCTTACGTAATCTTTTTGATTCATCGCAACTAAGTCAAATTTGATTTAACTCATTCTTATATCTCGAATGAGTTTATTTTTATCTAACTAAAAATTTGATTAATTATAAAATTTAATTATAGAAATTAAGTTAAATTTGATTAATTGTAGAAATTAAATCCATTCATAGTGCAAATGGACTAGGGTCAAAAGTTGACTTGTTTAAGAGAATTGAGGGTCACCTAATCAAATGTTTTTAGAAAATTTTCTAAAAATTATTTTGATCTAATTTTTTGTTATGTGATAGGAAATGAGTCATACATTGGGTGTACCAAATTTTGTGATTTTTGGAGATGCCTAGAGTAAGTTATGATAGAGTTTGATTTGGATCAAACTCTTGAGGGAAGAGTCCTAGGTGCAATGGACTCTTCCATATCTACTCATGTCATCCACTTTTTAAATCAATTTTGGTGACAAAACTTGATGGGATCAGGTGTTTTTTCATGAAGAATAATCTCTAGAGTCCCTTTGATCAAATAATAAGTGATTTGGTCTAAGAAGGACTTTAGATGGCATTGGGTTTGAGAAACCTTTCTCTTGCCATTATGAAGCATCACACAAAATATATTTTCCACACCCAAAGGAGCTAGCTCTCTGATATACCATGCCCTCTGTATCCTCTCTCTCTCTCTCTTCTACAACTCTAAAAAGTTAGGCACAAATCTGAGTTGAAGGTGTAAGGTTTTTGGCATAAGATTCAGGATCTACGCGATGGTGTTCGTGAGATGGACAAGCAACCTCCTCAAATTATTTTGAAGGTTCTCTAGATCAGATTCAAAATTGATCTTTGGAGGAATGATTTGTAAGAAGAAGATGTCTAGATCCTGCCTGAGTGGACACTAATAGAGGTCAGGTGCATGCATGGCTCCTTCCAGAACCTCAGGATAGATCAGGATCATCGTAGGATAATTTGATTACCAAAAGCAAAGGTATGAAATTAAATTAGATTTAATTTTATTTTTGATTTTCAATATCAGATCTTTAGGACCAGATTCAAGATATCTTAGATCTAATTTGGATCATAGGAAATTTTTTTTTTAAATATTTCTTTAGATTCAATCAGATCTGATCGATGCTATGCAAGAAAAATATGATTTTTTCTTTACATCAAACCAATGATTGATTAGGCCCAACTTTGGTTGGCCAACCTAACCACCATTTAGAAAGATGAAGCCAAAAAATCACATAATGAATGATAATTTCATTAGCTGATAAACACCTAGCCTTTGGGCCTCTAATGATTATCCAACTAATGGACCAATTATCATCCACTTTAATAGGAGGCAATGATCTAGTTATTATAATAACTATCACATTTTAGGAACCTAATAATTTTAGAGGATTTAATTTAAAGATGAGGAAAGGTCAGATGAACCAGCTTGTCATGATCCTCCCACCAAGTTAGCTTAAGGTAAACCATTAATAGGCTAGTCTAGGAGCACCTAAATTAGTCAAACTAATTTACCTAGCTGACATGGGTCAGCTCGAATAGTCAAGTGATCTGATCAAAACATAATTTCACCAAGAGGCTAGGTAAGTTCAATTAGTGGAAGGATTTGCCAAAGCTTGCCTTAGACACCATCAGAAATGGTTAGATAAGTAGGTTGCTAATTAAAAATCACCAGTCTGATTTATCTTAGACACCAACTTGTTTAATTAGTTTCAATTAGATCAACCTAATAGTTCGTGCTGGATGGCGTAGCTAAGAATCAAGTCCATCTTGGGTCTTGTTAAAGACATGGACTTGACCAACTATAACTATCGTAATTGATTTAAAGAATTCTTGACCTAATCTAAGATAATAATTGATTAGATTTAGTCAATTCTCTAATTAAGTCCATTCTTTAATCAAACCCTAGGTCTAACCCAATTAATGGATCTAATCCCCACTAACCCATTTAACCCAATGTGTTATGATTTGTATCTTAGGATCTTCAATTCATAATTCTAGATCTTAATCAAACAACTTCTTAATTCTTAATTAAGTTTTGGATTGAGGGTTGGGGTTCGGCTTTTCGAAAATGATTTTCATGTTTGTAAAATATTTTTATGATATGGTTCCATCAACCGAGATGCATATCTGATTCATAATCAATATACAAGTAAAATAAATATGAAACTACTTTAGATCTAATCTATACAGGTTCATGTAATTGAAACAATTTTAACTATATGGATGCCATGTAGATGTCATGCTGATAGCATGCTAGAGCAAGATAGTTGCGCAAGAACTAAAGGCTACATTATCTCGGGCCATTTCTTAGAATTGGATCTCTGCACAGCATCCATATAAGTGATCAGATCCTCATCGTTTCCATCAAGTTCGATGGTATCACCATCTCAGATCAAGAAACCATAGTATCTATCCGAATGATGTGGTACTCTATCGGATCGCCTTAATGATGCAGGTACACTAGGCTTCGAATCTGATCTAATCAAATCCGACACAGGTTCAGCTACAAGTATCGATATTTCTACCTGTTGAACTTCATTAAGTTCAACTTTAGAGGCAACGGTTCCTTTACCAAGAAACTTCTTTTTAAAAAAGGTTGTCTTAAGACTGACGAACATCTTTTGTTCATCAGCATGGTAGAAAAAGTATCCTTTGGTCTCTTTTGGATACCGTATAAATATGCACTTATCAGATCTAGGTTCAAGTTTATCTATAACTAATTGTTTGACATAAGCCTGGCACCTTCAAATCCTAAGGTATGAAAGTACATGCTTATACCCTATCCATATCTCATATGGAGTTTTAACTATAGACTTACTTGGAATTCTATTTAATAGATAACAAGTTGATTCAAGTGCATATCCCCAAAAGGATATCGGCAAGCTAGCAAAATCCATCATGGTTCAGACCATGTCTAACAGAGTCTAATTCCTTCTTTCAGATACACCATAATGCTATGATGTTCCTAAAGTAGTCTATTGGGAGAGAATTCCATTCTCTCCTAGATATGTGAGAAACTCACCAGAAAGGTATTCTCTCCTCGGTCAGACCAAAGAGTTTTAATACACTTCTTAGTTTCTTTTTCTACTTCACTTCAAAATCGTTTGAACATTTTAAATGAATCTGACTTATGTTTTATTAGATAAACATATCCATATCTGGATAGATCATCTATAAAAGTGATGAAGTAGAAATATCCATCTCTGGCATTTATGCTCATTGGTCCACATACATTAGTATGTACTAGACCTAAAAGCTCGGTGGCTCTCTCACCTTTTTTAGTAAAAGGTGACTTGATCATTTTACCAAGAAGATAGAACTCACAGGTTAGAAGTGATTCACAATCAATAACTTCGAGGATCCCTCTTGAGTCAACATGTTTATCCTATTCTTGTTTATATGACCTAGCCTATAGTTGAAGGAAAAACTGCTTTTTCCACCATAAGATCGATCTGATCTGACCAGATCTATAGAAAATATTTTAAAATTTTTTTCATTGACTCAAATTAGATCAGAGAGTTCTCCAATCTAATTTTAATGATCTAAAATTAAATATAAAATTAAAAATTAAATTAGATATAAACTTTGTACCTAATTGGATAATCTGTTTATCCTATCGATGATCTATGAAAGCTTGAAGTTCTAGATTAATCCACACATGTGTCTGGCCTATATCAGAGTCCACTCAAACTAGATCTAGAGGTCCTCTCCTTCTAGATTTGATTACAAAAGTTAGATCTAAATTTGATCTATAGAGCCTTCAAAATAATCAAAGAAGGCTGGACATTCATCTCACGAACAGGTTGTCTTCTTCTTGATCTATGCGCCAAAGCTATTTGATCTTCCTCCTGAATTTGTGCCCAATCTTTAGCATGAAGATGGAGAGGAAATCAGAAAGAGGGAGGCATGGAGAAAGGGAGAGGATGATAGCAAGTTGGGGCTTGGGGCGTGGAGCAACAACTCTTAGAAACCCTAGGGTGCAAGGTCTCTTAAATAGAGCCCTACGCCACCTCAGTTTTCCAATCAATCAAGCAATCAATTGCTTGATTTAATTCTAATTTCTTGATAAATTTTCATGCCAACTCAAATCAAAATTGCCATCCCAAATATTCCATATAATGCCATACAAAATAGGTAGGCAGAAGGAAAGGAAATTTGGTGCACGAGGAACTCTTCCTTCTCTCCTTAGTATTTGACTTAAGTCAAAAATCTTTGACTAGACAAAACTGGATTTTGACCAAGTCAAAGCCCATCCATTGGGGCACATGCCTAGGGGGACAAAACTCTTCGTTCAATCATGTGCTAGCATGATTTTCTTAAACCTAAACGGATCTAATCCAAATCAATTGAATTGACTCAGTCCAATTGATCACAACCAGACTTAAACCCTTGTATGTGTGATCCTGTTAGGTTTAATTTCATATGGTAATGAGATATGTCATGATCTCTATCATTGACATCATTAAAATACCTTTCAATGGATCATAACTTTTCTAATTTATATAGTTGGAATGATCGATCATCAAGACCATTCTAATTACTCTCAAAATCTATCAGTGACACCTAGCAGCATATGGTAGCAATCCATCAGAATTAAAAATGAACCTCTCGATGTAGCTGTCTGTGTGAATCGATTCTACTATCATGAGTCCTGATAGGATTAGGATTTAAGGTAAACTCATCAAAATCCAACATCCATCATATGAATGAATCATTCAATTTGAGTCCAATGTGAAATCCTAATAGAAAACTCTTTTCAATTATATCACACTGTCATGGCCATGGGCTTAAGAACTCGATCTCATGATCATCATAAGACTACTCCTCCACTATCAAGGTTGACAGATCCCAACTTGGTGTAATCCAGTTCTTACAATGAACATACTATAGCCAACATATATCTCAAGATTTTGAATGCCTAGGAGATCGAGCTATGATGTTATCATATTATAACACACTCAAGGTGAACTACTGATGCACCTTAGGTCAAAAAACCTAATACACAACTGTAGCATCTAGCCAGTCATTGATTAGAACATAGACTTTCTTATGACTGTCCGAGGTGGTCATGCTCTATGCCCTCGTTCTCTAATGAGTACCTATATTTTTGCTATGGTGTCTCCTCATCGTAGACATAAGACTCATCTATTCTAAGAAAGAGATCGTACCCCAACCTTCTGGATCGATCACATCCTCGTGATGATCCTATGGTCGGAAGCAGTTTATGAGTTAATTATAAAAATTCATGTCTTAAATTTTTAACTCTTGAAAATATGAATTATCGTTATCATTAACTCAAAGGATATATCATAGATACTTTTAAATATACATTATGATAAAAAATAATTTTTTTATTAATTTATAATCAAAATTATAAAATTATCCTTAGAAGTGTATTACAAGTGTCAGCCAATCTGGCTTCTAGAGCACACATCAAACAAACTCCCACTTGACCAAAAGCGAATTGGCTATAAATCTAAGTCCCATCTTCTCAAGATGGGCTTCAATCTTTTGCTGGCTTAAGGGCTTTGTTAGTTGATCTACTGTGTTATCCACGGAGTCGACTCTTTTGACCTCAATGTAATCCTTCTTGAGGTAATCATGGATGAGGTGGAATTGCCGCTCGATGTGCTTGGATTTTTGATGAGACCTCTACTTCTTAGCCAAAGCTATGATGCCATTATTATCGCAGTACAGAGGGATGGCATTCGATAGCATCACTCTAGGCTCTACAGCAAACTTCTTATACCAGAATGCCTCCTTAGTAGCTTCGGATGCAGCTCTGTACTCTGCTTCCATAGTGGAATCTACTATCATGGTCTACTTGAAACTCTTTCAACTGACAGCACTACCATTGCACATAAATAGACTACCAGATGTCGACTTTTGATTATCTATATCAGATATAAAGTTTGAGTCTATATAACCCCGAACCTAGAGTTCTTCATTATCAAAGACCAATAACATATCCTTAGTCCTTCTCATGTACTTAAGGATATACTTCACAAAAGTTTAGTGCTCTTCACCTGGATTCGATTGATACCTGCTTGTGACACACAGCATGGGCTATATCAGGTCGTGTAGATAGCACGGTATACATGAAGCACCCTATTGTAGAAGCATAAGGGATCTTACTCATGCATTCAATCACCTCAAGTATGCTAGGTCACATCTTCTTGGAGAGATGAATACCATATCTAAAGGGTACCAATCCCCTCTTGGAGTTTTTCATGCTAAAATTTTTCAGCACCTCCTCTATGTACATCTTCTGTGAGAGATCTAGCATCCTATTCGGTCATCCCTATAGACCTTAATTTTCAAAATAAAAGATGCCTCTCCTAGGTTTATCATAGAGAACTCTTTTGATAACCACTTTTTAACCATGCCTAACATCAAAATATCATTCCTAATAAGGAGGATGTCATCCACGTACAGTATGAGGAAGACAATAGTGCTCCCACTGACCTTTTTGAACACATAGGACTTCTCCTCATTTTTGATGAGTCCAATTGATTTGATCACATCATTAAAATGAGCATCCCAGCTTCGAGATGCTTGCTTAAGTCCATAAATTGACCTTTGTAGCTTACTGACTTTATGATCAGCATCACTGGATCTAAAATCTAGCGGTTGTTCTATATAGATATCTTTCTTAAAATATCATTTAAGAATACCATTTTCACGTCGATCTACTATATTTCATAATTAAAATAGGCTGCAACAGCAAATAGTATGTGGATGGATTTAAGCATGGCTATTGGCGAGAATGTATCCTGATAGTCAATGCTTTCGTGCTGACTATACCCTTTCACCACTAACCTAGCCCTGAATGTTTCTACATTTTCATCTACACCTATATTTCTCTTATAGATC
This sequence comes from Cocos nucifera, assembly GCA_006176705.1. Taxonomy (NCBI): domain Eukaryota; kingdom Viridiplantae; phylum Streptophyta; class Magnoliopsida; order Arecales; family Arecaceae; genus Cocos; species Cocos nucifera. Next base: position 567,290 of record QRFJ01000654.1, read on the forward strand.
TATTTACACCCAATAGGTACTATACCTTCAAGTGGATCTACCAAGGTCCAAACTTGGTTTGATAACATTGAGTCCATCTCTGACTTCATTGCCTTTATATATTTCTCGGAGTCCATATCTGATATCATCTCCTCATAGGTTTTGGGATCATCACCATGAACTCCATTTCTTGTGAGGAATATTTTCTCTACATCTTCTAAAATAATGCCCAAGTATCTTTCAAGAGGATGGGAAATTCTATTTGATCTATGAGGTGGAGAAGGCTGTGATTGGGCTGGCTCAATCTAATTAGGATTCATAGGATCGTTAGCTCATTGCTCTTGGTAGACTTTCTCCTCGAGCCTTATCTATCTTTCGATGCCACCATTTTAGATAAAATATTTTCCAGAAAGATGGCATGTCGACTCACAATCATATTGTGATCTTCTGAAAGATAGAAATAAGATCCTAATGACTCTTTAGGATATCCTATAAAATGAGCTCTAAAGGACCTAGATCCTAACTTATCTGCTTGCTGTCTCTTGACATAAATCGGACAACCCTAAATTTTGAGATGACTCAAACTTGATTTCTTACCATACCATATCTCATACGGTGTAGTAGGAATAGTTTTAGAGGAAATCCTATTCAGTAAGTAAATTATGGTCATTAGACTATATCCCAAAAAAAAATCAGGAAGGTCCATAAAGCTCATCATGGATCGAACCATATCAAATAGGATCCGATTTCTCCATTTTGAAGTTCTATTGAGTTGAGATATTCCAGATAGAGTCCATTGAGAGACTATGCCATTTTTTTTAAGATAGTCTAGAAATTTTTGACTAACGTATTCACCTCCTCGATCTGATCGAAGAACCTTAATAGATTTTTTAGTTTGATTTTTTACTTCATGTCTGAATTTCTTAAACTTTTCAAAGGCTTCAGACTTGTGTCGCATTAGATACACATGCTTGTACTGAGATTGATCATCGATAAAGGTGATAAAGTGATATAATTACCTCTAGCCGGCATATCAAATGGGCCGCGCACATTTGTGTGTACCAAGGCAAGTAGGTCTATGGCCCTTTCCCCATGTCCTACAAAAGATAGCTTGGTCATTTTGCCATGAAGGCATGATTCGTAAATCGAATATGATTCGAAAGTCAATGGACTCAATATCTCAGATTTCTCTAATTTGTTAATCCTATTTTTTGCTATATGACCTAGCCTAAGGTAAAATAGATACTTATCATTTAGACTATCCCTAGGTCACTTTAGTCCTATGGCATTCATGTTTTGCTCGACATTTAACATAGATACATCAATATGCAACTGATAGAGATCATTAATTAGGAATCCACTTGTAATTTTATTTCGTTCAAAAAGAATAGTATAGTGGTCCTTAAGAAACTTAATAACATAACCTTCATGTGCTAAACAAGAAACAAAAATCAAATTTCAACTTGCTGCAGGCACAAAATAACAGTCCCTAAGAATCAAATCTAAACCTGATGCTAGTCAAAGAGGATAGGTTTCCATAGCCACAACGGCAACTCTTGCTTTATTTTTGACATGTAGGATCATCTCACCATCCCTCAACCACCTGCTTTGCTTAAGATCCTGCATGCAAGTGCACAAATGAGCACTAGATCCAGAGTCAAGCATCCAACTGGATGTGGAAGAAAATGTTAAGTTAAATTCAATCACGAGCATACCTCCAGAAGGACCTGCCTCCTTCTTGTTCTTCAGAATGACCAGGTATAAAGGGTAGTTCTACTTTCAATGGCCGTCAGAATTATAATGAAATTATTTTTCTTTGTCAGCGGCCTTCTTCTTCGGCTCTCTCTTCTTCTTCTTTCCAATTTCTATCTTCTACTTCTTCACAGATTTCTTCTTCTTTCTAAAAAATATTCTTTTGAGGGAAGTTTGCTCCACAGCAAGGATTGAGCCCTTTGAACCTTTCATGGCAAGCTCAATAGTAACCAGCACGTTCATAAGTTCAGCCAAAGTATTTTATAGTTTATGCCATGATGAACTGCCCATATGCATCAGTCAAGGATTGCAGAATTACATCGATCTGCGGGTCCTTGTCCAACTTGACATCGAGCTTCTCAAGCTTCTCTAAGTTCTTGATCATCATCAGATAATGATCTTGGACCGACTACCCATCATGCATCTGAGCCTTAAAAAGTCTCTCAATGACTTGATATTTGGCTGCATGACTCTGTTCATTAAACAACTATTGTAGGTGAGCCAACATTTGATGGCTAGTCTTTATGTCTTCATGTTGGCGCTGGAGCTCATCAGACATCAAGCCCAACATATAATACCTAGCTTTGTTATCTTCATCCATCCATTTTTTTATAGATGCTCTCTATTCAGCAGATGGACGGACTGGTAAAGTGGGAGGATCCTATTCTAATACATGAGTCAATTTTTCAAAATTCAAAATAGTTTTGAAGTTTCGAAGCCAATCCTTGTAGTTAGATCTGATCAGTCTATGGGTGTCCAAGATATGGGCTAGTGGATTAGACGTAGATATTTTTCTGTAAAGAGTCAAAGTTTATAGTTGGATTTTATAATTAGACTTAACCAATTTGTTTAAGAATTTTATTTTTAAATAAATTAGGCTTCCATAATTTACTCAAATCCTACACTTTCTTGGCAGACATGCGAAAATCTCCATGATCAAAAATTTTTATTGGGTGGCGCGGTTCCATCGACTGGCTCACCACCTCATCTAATAGTTATTGGTGATGGATCAACCAATGAGTGGACAACTTTGGCCCAAGATTCTCTAATCATGGTGCATGCAAACTTGATCTCTAATTCATGAAGCTCACCATGCTTGGAATATTGCTTCATTCCTTAGTTAAGTCAGATCCACCATTTGTATGAATTGAATTTTTGATTGGATCTCTCACTGTATTCAGAATATTGAGCCCAATCCATCCTCCAACTTATAGCATCCAATGCCTAGTAGACATGGTTGCATCTTTTTGGTGCATCTAAACCACTTTATCTAGCCGAGAATAATCAATCCTAGGAAGAGCCCGCATATCTACAATGATGGAAGCCTTTAGACTTAATATTTTCTTAGGAAGATTTGATTTTGGTCTCTCTAAACTCCACTTGACCTAGTCATAATAATTATGACTAACATAGTGGCATGGATTGGCTTGAATTATTAGCCACCTCTAATCAAAACTGGATCGACACAAATGGCCGGGTAAGTGAGACCGGTGGAAGGGATATGCCATTAACTCGACAAGAATGCATTCAGGTCGAGTTGATTCTAATTAAAAATCAATTGATCGTATCTATTAGACTTACCTTAGATACTAAATTATTGAATCAGTATCAATCAGGTTAGCTTATAATCGAGGCTCGAACTATGGAGCCAAATTAGATCTTGACTTGATCAAGTCATATCTTAATGTGATTCAACCTTGACCCAAACTTAATCCTATTAGATTGATCAAATCTAAGCTTTCTTTGATCCCATCTAATGAACTCCTGATTTGGTTTGATCAACTGCTAGACCTAATTGAGCTACTCAAGTCCGAACCTAAATTTATGAAGGTATCTTAGATCTTAAAATTCATAATTTTAGACCTAATTAGTTTTATAATCTTAATTCTTTATTAAGTTTGAATTCATAACCAGAAACATGCAAAAATCCTAGGATTTTAGGATCTAGGATTTTATAAAAAAATAAATTTTTGATTTTTAATTAAGGATGAATAAGCAGCACCTCCACATGCCATAAGAACATCCCATCGAATGGAAGGAGAGGGCCTTTAAATCTTACTTTTCTCTTATGACCGAATGGCCAATGGGAATGCCATAATCAAAAATAATTACTACATTATAAAATAATAAATCTCCAACATATATCTCATATAAAGTCATAGATCTAAACAAGCATGTTCTGTATGCATCTCATATATCAATTATTAAATCCTAAATGCATGCTTTCAGATCTGATACATCACATATAATATCTAAAAAATAAATTTTATATTGAACATATTAAAATAAAATCTATTCTACATAAATCATAGAACTATTCTACAACTAGTCTAGGCATGATTCATTCATATCTCATATAAAAATTAAAAATTTTATTTTCTATTTTTAGATGTAATTAACATTTATAATATCAAAAAATAGAAGCATAAGTATCTAAAAAAAGTTAATCATATCAAAATAAAAGTTAGCACTAGACTACACATCAACTCTAAATCTAATCTAGATATGCATCTTATACAAGATTGATATGAATCTAAAATTTTTTAATCTTTTTGATTTCAGATCTGATTACATCTGATGTCACATCTAAATTTTTTAATATTAGATCATAGATCATATTAAAAATTAGATCTAAAATAGATCTGAAGAATTGCTAATGCAGCTCCGATACTAGTTGAAGAAAAATCTATTTTTCTGCCATAGGATCGGTCTGATCTGACTAGATTTATAAAAAATATTTCAAAAATTTTTTATAGAATCTAATCAGATTAGATAATTTTTTGATCTAATTTTAATGATCTGATATTAAATCTAAAATTAAGAATTAAATTAGATATAAACTTCGTACCTGATTGGGTTATCTCATTACCCTATCGATGATCTATGGAAGCTTGGGGTTCTGGATTAAGCCACGCATGTGCCTGGCCTCTACCAGAGTCCACTTAGGTTGGATCTATAGGTGCTCTCCTTTTGGATCTGATCACCAAAAATTAGATCTGAATCTGATCTATAGAGCCTTCAAAATAATCAAGAAAGGCTGGACGTTCGTCTCATGAATAAGTTGTCTTCTTCTTGATCTATGCGCCAAAGCTGTTTGATCTTCCTCCTGAATTTTTGCCCAACCTTTCACATGAAGATAGAGAGGAAATCAGAAAGAGGGAGGCATGGAGAAAGGGAGAGGATGGTAGCAAGTGGGGGCTTGGGGCATGGAGCAACAACTCTTGGAAACCCTAGGGCGCAGGGTCTCTTAAATAGAGCCCTGAGCCACCTCAGTATTCCAGTCAATCAAGCAACCAATTGCTTGATTAAATTTTGATTTCTTGACAAATTTTCATGCCAACTCACATTAGAATTTCCATCCCAAATATTCCATATAATGCCATACAAAATCTATAGGGAGAAGGAAAGAAAGTTTGGTGCGCAAGGAACTCTTCCTTCTCTCTTTAGTATTTGATCTGAATCAAAAATCTTTGACTGGTCAAAACTACATTTTAACCAAGTCAAAGCCCATCAATTGGGGTGCTTGTCTAGGGGGATGTGCACCCTCTCCATGCCATACCAAAAAGGTGGGGGTGCGCGCCCATAGAAAATCTCCAGGGGGCGTGCACCCCTGATCCCTTCTTTCTTACAAAAGGGACAACCTTTGACCCTTGTGTGCGATAGAAAAGGAAGGTAAGCAAAAATGGTAGTTGTTGTCCTAAAAATTATCTAATGAATTAAGACAACCCAAGCTCTAGTCATGGTTTTGATTGAGTCAAACTCATCTATGACGAACTAGAAAGACTACAGAAGGAGAATGTTAGGTTCAATCATGTGCTAGCATGATTTCCTTGAACCTAATCAGATCTAATCCAAATCAATTGAACTAACTCAGTCCAATTGATCACAACCAGACTCAAACTCTTGTATGTATGACCCAGTTAGATTCAATTATGATGGTAATGAGATATGTCATGATTTTTATTATTGACATCATTGAAACATCTTTCGATGGATCAGAACTTTTCTGATTCATATAATTGGAATGATCAATCATCAAGATCATTCTAATTGCTCCCAAAATCCACCAGTGATACCTAGTAGCATATGGTGGCAAACTATCAAAACTGAAAGCAAACCTCTTGGTGCAGCTATCTATATGAATTGATTCTTCTATCATGAGTCCCGATAAGATTAGGATTTAAGGTAAACTTTTCAAAATCCAACATCCATCGTATGAATGAATCATTCAATTTGAGTTTGATGTTAATCCTAATAGAATACTCTTTTCTATTATATCATCCTACCATGGCCATGGATCTAAGGACTCGATCTCATGATTATCATAGGACAACTCCTCCACTACCGAGATGAATAGATCCCATTTTGGTGCAATCTAGTTCTTATAATTAACATACTATAGCCAACATACACCTCAAGATTTCGAATGGCTAGGAGATCGAGTTATGACGTAGTTAAACTATAACACACTTAAGGTAAACTACTGATGCACCTCAGGTCAAAGAACTTGACACACAAGAACAGCATTGAGCCAATCATCGATGAGAAGTTAGACTTTCTTATGACTGCTCGAGGTGGTAATGCTCAATGCCCTCATTCTCTAACGAGTATCTGTACTTTTGCTTTGGTGTCTCTACACCATAGATACAAGACTCATCTATCCTAAGAAAGTCATTGCACACCAATCTTTCCGATCGATCACCATCCTGGTGATAATCCTACGTCTGGGAGTAATTTATGAGTTAATTATGAAAATTTATGTCTTAAATTTTCAACTCTTGAAAATATGAATTATCATTATCATTAACTCAAAGGATGTATCACAGATACTTTTAAATACGTACTGTGATAGAAAGTAACCCATTTATTAATTTATAGTCAAAATTATAAAATTGCCCTTATAAGTGTATTATAAGTGTCGGCCATCTGACTTCTCCAACACACATCTAACAAAAATGCCATAAATAGATATTTGACATACTATCTAATCTAGAATACTTGCCAGTTGAATAGACTACATTAATAGATTGTAATAACATATACACACCATTGTTCAAATATCAATAGAAAATAGCAATATCATTCATAATGATATTACAAACTTATTTTTTTATTAAAATTTCATAATCATTTTTGGCCAGAAGGCCTACAAAAATGATATTTTAAAAAAAAATGGGATAGAAATGATAATCACTAAAAACAACGGTATGGAACTCAAATACAAGTTTCAGGATTCCTAAAGCTAGAACTGGAACTAATCTTCCATCTTCAACATTCAGGAACCTTTCACCTTGCTCCAATCTCCTACTAACTTGCAACTCCTGCAATGAATTATAAATATGGTAAGAGCTATCGGTATCCAATACTCGGTTAGTAATATCATAAATAGAGAAATTACTAAAGATAAAAATCTTATTTTTCAGGTCAGATTCATTCAGATCTGATTAGATCAAGAGGGATATTTCAAAAAAAAAATTTCTTAGATCCAAATCAGATCTGAGACTCTTCAAATTTGATCTTATTGATCTGATAAAATAAAATAAAATAAAATAAAATCTAATTTAATCATATCTTTATTATGGATAATCCTATTATCCTATGATGATCCCGATGTTTGCCTGAAGTTCTGGATGTAGCCATGCAAGCACTTGGCCTCTACCAGTACCCACTTAGGCAGGATTTGGAAATCTTCTTCTTCTTAATCTATCCTCCAAAAATTAGATCTGGATTTGATCTTGAAGGTCTTCAAAATAGCTTTTAAAGATCAGCCATTGTCTCTTGCAGCAGTGCTGCCTTCTTCCTTTTCTATCATCTTTCTCTAGCTTGGATGGCACCAAACTCGAGCATAAAAACTCTTGGACATGGATAGGAGAGAGAGGATTTGAAGGTGGCATGGAGAGGGAGGGAGAGAAGCCTTACGACATGGGCAAAGGATAGAAACTCTAAATTATAGGTGCAGATAGGGTTTATATAGATCCTGCTGCGCCATGCAGTGCCACATCATTCTGGCTAATCATGGTTCTTTGTGCAATCAGATCTAAATATGATTGATGGGATGACATCATCTGATCCAATTAGGTTAGAGTTCTTCATAAACCACCATAGGTGGTGCCAAGACTTGATCAAACAGGACTCCTTGGTGCCACCTAATATGAAACCGTGAAGCAACCTGGAGTCCCATCTATATGGAACTTTAGGCATGATCCTCATGGGGCGCACACCTCCCTAGGCATGCACCACCACCCTTTCTACCTTTTAGAAGGAGGACAAAGCCCCATGTTCTCTCCTCTGGGTGCATGACATATGGGCAGATGTCTAAGTATCAAAGGTCAGTATTTGACCAAATTCCAAAGACAAGATTTAGGAGGTGACGAAAAATGGTAGGTGTTGTCTCAAATTTATCTCATAAATTAAGACAACCCTTTTCTAATCTGGACAAGCTTTAGTCAGACCATGTAAAGGTTCCTGAGTGAGCCCAAACACATTTGGTTCAGTCGAGACTAGCTTTAATGATTGTTGAAGGAGAACATTAGGCTCAATCATGTGCTAGCATGATTTTCTTGAACCTAATTAAATCTTATTCAAATTAATTGAACTAGATTAGTCCAATTGATAATTTCCAAATTCAAATCCTTATTTGTGTGATCTAGTTAGGTTCAGTTCCGTATAGTAATGGGATATATCGCGATCTCTATCATTGACATCATCGAAATACCTTTCGATGGATCAGAACTTTTCTAATTTAGACAACTAGTATGATCGATCATCCAAATCATTCTAATTGCTCCAAAAATCACCAGTGACACCTAGCAGCATATGGTGGCAATCCATCAAAACTAAAAATGAACCTCTTGGTGTAGTTACCTATGTGATTAAGTTTCTCTATCTTGATCCCCGATCGGCTTAGGGTTAAGGTGATCTCGTCAAACCCTAATTTTCATCATATGACTTAATCATTTGATTCAAGTCAAATGTGAAAACCCTAATAGAAACTCTTTCTATTATTTCACTCTGCCATGGCCATGGGCTTAGGGACTTGATTCTTATGATCATCATTGGGCTGCTCCTCATCTATCGAGGTAGATAGATCTCCTATTGGTGCAATCCGATTCCTACAATGAACATGCTATAGCCAACATACACCTTAGGGTTTCAAATTACTAGAAGATCAAGTTACGATGTAGTCAAACTATAACACGCTCAAGGTGAACTACCGATGCACCTCAGGTCAAAGAACCAGACACACCACTACAGCTTCGCGCTGATCATCGATGAGGAGGTAGACTTCCTTATGACTGCTCGAGGTGGTCACGCTTAGTGCCCTTATTCTCTAACGAGTATCAGTACTCTTGCTCTGATATCTCTACACCATATACTCAAGAATCATCTATCCTAAAAAAATGATCGTATACCAACCTTCCAGATTGATCACCATCCTCATGATTATCTTACAGTCGAGAGCATTTTATGAGTTAATAATGAAAATTCATGTCTTAAATTTTCAACTCTTGAAAATACGAACCATCATTACCATTAACTAAAGGGATGTATCACGGACCCTTTCAAATACACATTATGATAGAAAATAATTCATTTTATTATTTATAGTCAAAATTATAATTTTGCCCTTAGATGTGTATTACAAGTGTCAGCCAATTTTGGCTTCTAGGGCACACATATCTAACAAATTCCCACTTGACCTAAAGCCAATTGGCTATAAATCTAAGTCCCATCTTCTCAAGGTGGATTTCAATCCTCTGCTGGCCCAAAGACTTTGTGAGTGGATCTGCCATGTTATATACAAAGTTGACTCTTTTGTCCTCGACATAATCTTTTTCGAGATAATCATGGATGAAGTGGTATCGCCGCTCGATGTACTTGAATTTTTGGTGAGACCTTAGCTCCTTAGCATGGGCTATAGCATCATTATTGTCACAATATAGAGAAATATCATCCGATGGCATCACTCCAATCTCTGCAGCAAATTTCTTCTACCAGAATGCCTCTTTCATAGCTTTTGATGCAGTGATGTATTCTGCTTTCATGGTGAAATCTACTATCACTATCTGCATGAAACTCTTCCAACTGATAGCACCACCATTACATACAAATAGACTCCCAGATGTTGACTTTCGATCATCTATATCGGATATAAAATTTGAATCTGTATACCATGGACTTGGAGTTCATTACCAAAAACCAATAACATATCCTTTATTCTTCTCAAGTACTTAAGGATACATTTCACAAAAATCCAGTATTCTTTATCTAGGTTTGACTGATATCTGCTTATGACACTCATAGCATGGGCTATATCAGGTCGTGTACATAACATTGCATACATGAGGCTCCCTATTGCTGAAGCATAAGAAATCTTGCTAGTATGTTCAATATCCTCAGGTATGTTGGAATACATTTTCTTGGAGAGATGAATGCCATGTCTGAAGGGTACCAATTCCTCTTAGAGTTTTCCATGTTAAACCTCTTTAGCACTTCCTCTATGTACATCTTCTATGAAAGACCTAGCATCCTATTTGGTCTATCTCTATAGACTTTGATTCCTAGAATGAAGGATGCTTCTCCTAGGTATTTCATGGAGAATTCTTTAGATAACCACATTTTAACTATGGTCAACATATCAATATCATTCCCAATAAGGAGGTTATCATCCACGTACATGAAGGAGAAATCCTGATTTTTTGGATTAGGTTCGTTCAGATCTGATTGGATCAAGAGAGATATTTTAAAAATTTTTCTGATGAATCTAGATCAGATCTAAGATATTTTAGATCTAATTTTATAGATCTAATAAATAAGAATAAAATAAATTTAATTTAATTTAATTTGTACCTTGATGTTGGTTAATCAGATTATCCTTTGATGATCCTGCTGATTGTCTGAGGTTCCGGATCTAGCCATGCAAGCTCTTGTTCTCTATCGGTATCCACTCAGATTGGATCTGGAGATCTTCTCATTTTCTACCACCTCTAAAATATTAGATCTAGATCTGATTTGGAGGATCTTCAAAACTTCTTTTGAAGATCTGAAATCATCTCTTGCAGCAGTGCTGCCTTCTTCCTTCCTTATCATCTTTCTCTTGCTTGGATCGCACCAAACTGGAGCCCGAATCTCCTTGGGCGTGGAGAGGAGAGAGAGGACCAGAAGATGCCATGGTGGAGGGAGAGGGGTAGCCTTGGAGCATGGGCTAAGGAAGAACTTCTTTAAAGCTTGGCATAGATAGGGTTTGTATAGACCTTGCTGCATCACGCAGTGCCACATCATCCCGACCAATCACATTGCTTTGTGTAATCAGGTCTAAATTTGATTGATGGGATGATATCACCTGATCTAATTAAATGAGAGCTCCCTTAAATCATCCTTAAGTGTTGCCAAGATAGATCAAAGATGAGTCTTAGGTGCCTACCTAAGTTGATTCCAAGAAGCAACCTGGAGTCCCATCTGTATGGGACTCCAGGCATCCCTATCCATGGGCGCATGCCTCCCTCGGCATGCACCCCCTCCTTTCCAATTTCTAGCAAGGAGACAAGCTCCTATCTACTCTCCGATGGTTGCATGAACTATGGATAGATGTCTAAGTATCAAAGGTCAATGTTTGACCAAAGTCAAAAGACAAGAATTAGTAGGTGACGAAAAATGACAAGTGTTGTCTCAAATTTATCTCATAAATTAAGATAACCCTTTTCTGACCTGGACAAGCTCCAGTCAGACCAAGTAAAGGTACTTGACTAAGCACAAACATATTTGGCTCAGTTGATACAACTTTTAATGATAGTAGAAGGAGAACGTTAGGCTCAATCATGTGCTAGAATGATTTTCTTGAACCTAATTGAATCTTATTCAAATCAATTGAACTGGATTAGTCCAATTGATGATATCCAAATCTAAACCCTTGTTTGTATGATCTAGTTAGGTTCAGTTCTGTATGGTAATGGGATATGTCATGATCTCTATCATTGACATCATCGAAACATCTTCTGATGGATCAGAACTTATTCTAATTCATACAACTAGAATGATCAATCATCCAAATCATTCTAATTGCTCCCAAAATCCACCAGTGACATCTAGCAGTATATGGTGGCAATCCATCAGAATTGAAAATGAACCTCTCAATGCAGCTATCTGTTTGATTAAGTTCTTCTATCCTAAGCCCCAATCAGATTAGGGTTAAGGTGAACTCGTCAAACCCTAATTTCCATCATATGATTTAATCATTCGATTCAAGTCCTTTATGAAAGCATTAATAGAAACTCTTTCTATTATTTCACTCTACCATGGCCATGGGCTTAAGGACTTGATTCTCATGATCATCATAGGGCTGCTCCTCATCCATCGAGGTAGATAGATTCCCTCTTGGTGCAATCCAATTTCGACAATGAACATGCTATAGCCAACATACACCTCAGGATTCCAAATGGCTAGGAGATCGAGTCATGGTGTGGTCAAACTATAATACCCTCAAGATGAATTGCCGATGCACCTCAGATCAAAGAACCAGACACACCACTGCAGCTTCGAGCCAGTCATTAAGGAGAATGTAGACTTTGTTACGACTGCTCGAGGTTGTCATGCTCAGTGCCCTCATTCTCTAATGAGTATCATAGCAAGAACTGAGCATTTAGAACCTTTCACAGAAAGCTCAGCAGTAACCAGTATGTTCATAAGTTCAGCTAAGGAGTTTTGAAGTTTATGCATATGGTAGTTCATAATGAACTGCCCATACGCATTGGTCAAGGATTGTAGAATTATATCATTCTGCAGATCCAAGTCCAACCTCACTCTGAGCTTCTCAAGCTCTTCCAAATCCTTGATCATCATTAGACAATGATGTTGGACTGACTGCCCGTCATGCATCTTAGCCTTGAATAGTCATTTAGTGACTTGATACTTGGCTGCGCGACTCTGTTCACCAAACATCTCCTGTAGGTGAGCCAACATTTGGCGAGCAGTTTTGATATCTTCATGTTGGCACTGAAGCTCATCAGACATCGAGCCCAACATGTAGTATCTGACCTTATTATCTTCATCAGTCCACTTATCCAGAGACGCTCTCTGTTCAACAGATGGACGAGCGGGTAAGGTGGAAGGGTCCTAATCCAATACATGAGTTAACTTCTCAAAATCCAAAATAATTTTGAAGTTCCAGAGCCAATTCTTATAATTTGGTCCGGTCAGTCTATGGATGTCAAGGATTCATGCTAGTGGGTTGGATGAAGACATTTTCCTATAGAGAGTCAAAGTTTCTAGTTAGATATTATAATTAAGACTTAACCAATTTTTTTAGAAATTTTATTTTTAAACAAATTAGCTCCCACTATTTTCTTGGATCCCTACACTTTCTCTGTAGAGATGCAAAAATCTCCATGATTACTGATTTCTAGTGGGTGGTGCGGTCCACCGACTTACTCATCACCTCACCTAATAGTTATTGGTGATGGGTTAGCCAATGGTTGAACAACTCTTGTTCAATGATTCTCTAATCATGGTGCACCCAAACTTGGTCTCTAATTCATGAATCTCACCGTGTCCGAAATATTGATCCACTCCTTAGTTAAGTCAGACCCACCATTTGCACAGACTGGATTTCCTAATTGAGTCTCTCACCGTATCCAAAATATTGAGCCCAATTCATCCTCCAGCCCTGTAGCATCCAATGCCTAATAGACATGGTTGCATCTTTTCAGTGCAACTGAGCCACTATAACCAACCGAGAACAATCAACCCCGGAAAAGGGCCCGCACATCTACAATGGTGGAAGACCTTTGACTTAATCTTTTCTTAGGGAGATTTGATTTAGGTCTCATTAAACTAGACTTGACATAGTCATAACTATTATGACTAACCTAGTGGCATGGGTTAGCTCGGATTATTGACCACCTCAGATCAGAACTGAGTCAACAAACATGGCCAGGTAAGTGAGACCGGTGGAAGGGATATGCCATTAACTCGACAAGAATGCATTCGAGTCGAGTAGCTCCAATTAAAAATCAGTCGATCGTATCTGCCAAACTTACCTTAGACACCAAATTGTTGAGTCAGAACCAATCGGGTTAGCCTACAATCCAGACTCTAACCACTGAGCCTAATTAGGTCTTAGCTTGATCGATCACTCACGTGACTCGATCTTGACCCAGACTTAATCCTATTAGGCTGGTCAATTTAAGCATTGTTGATCCCATCTAACCAACTCTTGATTCGGTTTGATCAACCGCTAGACCTAATTGAGCTACCCAAGCCCGAACCCAGATTTATGAATATGTCTTAGATCTAAAATTCTCAATTTTAGACCTAATTGATATTTCATAAACTTAATTCTTAATTAAGTTAGGGTTCATAAACAAAACATGTAAATAAGATCCTAGGGTTTCAGGATCTAGGGTTTTGCAGAAAGTAAGTTTTCAATTTTTGATTAAGGACGAACGTGCAGCACCCCTACACATCATAAGAACACCCCATCGAATGGGAAGGAGAGGGTCTTTAAGCCCTACTTTGTTCTTATGACCGGACGGCCAAGGGGAACGCCTTAATCAGAAAAACAACTAATCTACAAAAACTAATTAGATCTAAGCATATATCTCATATAAAAGATAGATCTAATTAAAACATATTTTGTATATATCACATATATCATGCATGCATGTTTTTCAGATCTAAATTATCTCATAATCATCTAAAAAATTAAATTTAAATTTGATCATATCAAATAAAATTTAATCTAGACCTATTTGTAGAACTATTCTACAACTAGTCTAAACATGCAACTATCATATCTCATATGAACAATTAATTTTATTTTCTTTTCTATTTTTAGATTTGATTATAATATTTATAATATTAAAAAATAGAAAATAAATAGATCTAAAAATTATTTTTAATCAAACAAAAATTATGATCAAACTAGACTACACATAGAATAATTCTATTCCTAGTCTAGTTATGTATCTCATACATATTAGATCTAAATTAATTTATTTTAATTTTTTAATTTTTTGATTTTAGATCTAATCACATCTCATGTGATATCTAAAATTCACTAATTAATCAAATTAAATCAGATCTAAAAAAAAATTTATAAGAACCTGGCTCTGATACCAGTTGAAGGGAAATCCTGATTTTCTTGGATCAGGTTCGTTCAGATCTGATTGGATCGAGAGGCATATTTCAAAAAAATTTTCTCTCAAGATCTAGATCAGATCTGATACTTTTTAGATCTAATTTATAATCTGATAATTAAGAAAATAAAACTAAATTAATTCTAAATTAATTTTTTACCTTGATCTTGGGTAATCTGATTACCCATTGATGATCCTACGGAAGCTCTGAGGTTCTGGATCTAGCCATGCAAGTGCCTGGCCTCTACCGGTATCCACTCAGGCTGGATCTGGAGATCTTCTCCTTCTCTTTCTTTCTCTCAAAAATTAGATCTGGATCTGATTTGGAGGATCTTCAAAATACCTTCTGAAGATCACCCGTCGTCTCTGCAGCAGTGCTGCCTTCTTCCTTTTTCGTCAGCCTTTCTTGCTTGACTCGCACTAATCAGAAGAACCCAACTTTCTTGGGCATGGAGAGGAGGGAGAGGGCTAGATGGTAGCATGGAGAAGGGAGAGAGACAACCTTGGGGCATGGCTTCAGATGAACTCTTTTGAAAGTGGGAAAAGACAGGGTCTATTTATAGACTCTGCTGCGCCATGCAGTGCTGCATCACCCCGGCCAATCACGTTGCTTCATTCAATCAGATCTAAATCTGATTGGATGGGATGAGAGACCCACGGATTCATCCTAAGGTGGCGCCTAAGACTGGTCAAAGTCTATAGGTGAGGGTCACCTAGTTTGAATCCAACAAGCAACCTGGAGTCCCATCCGTATGGGACTCCAGCATCCCTATCCATGGGTGCACGCCATCCTAGGCATGCACCCCCTTCTTTCCAATTTCTAGAGAGGGGACAAGCCCCTATCTACTCTCCAATAAGTGCATGACACATGGGCAGATGTCCAAGGGTCAAAGGTCAATGTTTGACCAAGTCAAAGTACAAGAATTAGCAGGTGATGGAAAAATGGCAGGTGTTGTCTCAAATTTATCTCATAAATTAAGACAATCCTTTTCTGACTTGGACAAGCTCCAGTCAGACCAGGTAAAGGTACCTGAGTGAGCACAAACTCATTTGGCTCAGTCGAGATAACTTTTAATGATAGAAAAAGGAGAATGTTAGGCTCAATCGTGTGCTAGCACGATTTCCTTGAACCTAATTGAATCTTATTCAAATCAATTGAACTGGGTTAGTCCAATTGATGATATCCAGATCCAAACCCTTGTTTGTGTGATCCAGTTAGGTTCAGTTCTGTATGGTAATGGGATATGTCATGATCTCCATCATCGACATCATCGAAACTCCTTTCGATGGATCAGAACTCTTCTGATTCAGACAACTAGAATGATCGATCATCTAAATCATTCTAATTGCTCCCAAAATCCACCAGTGACACCTAGCAGTATATGGTGGCAACCCATCAAAACTGAAAATGAACCTCTTCGGTGCAGCTACTTGTGTGATTAAGTTCTTCTATCTTGAGCCCCGATCAGATTAGGGTTAAGGTGAACTCGTCAAACCCTAATTTCTATCATATGATTTAATCATTCGATTCAAGTCCGATGTGAAAATCTTAATAGAAACTCTTTCTATTATTTCACTCTCTGCCATGGCCATGGGCTTATGGACTTGATTCTCATGATCATCATAGGGCTGCTCCTCATCCACCGAGGTAGATAGATTCCATCTTGGTGCAATCCAATTCCTACAATGAACATGCTATAGCCAACATACACCTCAGGATTCCGAATGGCTAGGAGATCGAGTCATGGTGTAGTCAAACTATAACACCCTCAAGGTGAACTATCGATGCACCTCAGGTCAAAGAACCAGACACACCACTAGCATCGAGTCAGTCATCGACGAGAAGGTAGACTTCCTTATGACTACTCGAGGTGGTCACGCTCAGTGCCCTCGTTCTCTAACGAGTACCTATACTCTCGCTTTGATGTCTCTACACCATAGACTCAAGACTCATCTACTATAAAGAAGCGATTGTACACTAACCTTTTGGATCAATCACCATCCTCATGATGATCCTACGGTCAGAAGCATTTTATGAGTTAATAAATGAAAATTAATGTCTTAAATTTTCAACTCTTGAAAATATTAATTATCATTACCATTAACTCAAGGGATGTATTGCAGACACTAAATACACTTATGTGATAGAAAATAACCCATTTTATTATTTATAGTCAAAATTATAATTTTGCCCGTAGAAGTGTATTACAAGTGTCAGCCAATTCTGGCTTCTAGGGCACTCATATCTAACACCTCAGGGTTCCGAATGGCTAGGAGACTGAGTAATGGTGTGGTCAAACTATAATATACTCAAGATGAACTGTCGATGCACCTCAAATCAAAGATCTAGACACACCACTACAGCTTCGAGCCAGTCATCGAGGAGAAGGTAGACTTTCTTACGACTGCTCGAGGTTGTCACGCTTAGTGCCCTCATTTTCTAACGAGTACCTGTACTCTTGCTCCGATGTCTCTACACCATAGACTCAAGACTCATCTATTATAAAGAAGCGATTATACACCAACCTTCCAGATCAATCACCATCCTGATGATGATCCTACGGTCTGAAGCATTTTATGAGTTAATAATGAAAATTCTTGTCTTAAATTTTCAACTCTTGAAAATAAGAATTATCATTATCATTAACTCAAAGGATGTATCACGGATACTAAATACACATTTGTGATAGAAAATAATCTATTTTATTATTTATACTCAAAATTATAATTTTGCCCCTAGAAGTGTATTACAAGTGTCAGCCAATTCTGGCTTCTAGGGCACACATATCTAACAAACTCCCACATGATCTAAAGCCAATTGGCTACAAATCTAAGTTCCATCTTGTCAAGATGGGCTTCGATCTTCTGCTGGCCCAACGGCTTTGTAAGTGGGTCTGCCGCATTATCTACGGAGTCAACTCTCTTGACCTCAACATAACCCTTCTCGAGGTAATTGCGGATGAGGTGGTATCACTGCTCAATGTGCTTGGATTTTTGGTTAGACCTCGACTCCTTAGCAAAGGCTATAGCACCATTATTGTCACAGTATAGAAGAATGGCATTTGATGGCATCACTCCAATCTCTGTAGCATACTTCTTATACTAGAATGCTTCCTTCGCAGCTTCTAACATAATAATATATTCTACTTTCATGGTGGAATCTGCTATCACAGTCTACTTGAAATTTTTTCAACTGACAGCTCCACTATTGCACACAAATAGACACCCAGATGTCGACTTTCGATCATCTACATCGGACATAAAATTCGAGTCTGTATATCCTTGGATTTGGAGTTCTCCATTGACAAGGACCAACAACATATCCTTAGTTCTTCTCAAGTACTTAAAAATACATTTCACAGAAATTCAGTGTTCTTCACCTAGATTTGACTGATATCTGCTCGTGGCACTCATAGCATGGGCTATATCAGGTCATGTACATAACATGGCATACATGAGGCTCCCTATTGTTGAAGCATAAGGGATCTTGCTCATGCATTCTATTTCCTTAGGTGTGCTAGGGCACATCTTCTTGGAAAGATGAATGCCATGTCTGAAGGATACCAAACTCCTCTTAGAGTTTTCCATGCTAAACCTCTTTAGCACTTCCTCTATGTACATCTTCTGTGAAAGTCCTAGCATCCTATTCGGTCTATCTCTATAGACCTTAATTCCTAGAATAAAGGATGCTTCTCCTAGGTCTTTCATGGAGAATTCTTTAGATAACCATATTTTAACTATGGTCAACATGGGAAATATCATTTCCAATAAGGAGGATATCATCCACGTACAATATGAGGAAGACAACAGCGCTCCCACTGATCTTTTTGAAGATACATGGTTCCTCCTCATTTCTTGATGAAATCAAATAATTTGATCACATCATTGAAATGAGTATTCCAGCTCCGAGATGCTTGCTTAAGTCCATATATGGACCTTTGCAGCTTGCATACCTTATGATCAGTATCACTGGATGTGAAACCTAGCGGCTGTTCCATATAGATATCTTCCTCAAGATATCCATTTAAGAATGCCGTTTTCACGTTCCATTTGCCATATTTCATAATCGAAATAGGCTGCAACAGCAAAGCAATGTGCGGATGGATTTTAGCATAGCTACTGGCGAAAAAGGTATCCTGATAGTCAATGCCTTCACGCGTTGACTATAACCTTTTGCCACTAATCTAGCCTTTGAATGTCTCCACATTTTCATCTGCACCAATCTTTCTCTTGTAGATCCATTTACACCCAATAGGTACTATACCTTCTGGTGGATCTACCAAGGTCCAGACTTGGTTTGAGTGCATTCGAGTCAATTTCTGACTTCATTGCCTCTAACCATTTCTCAGAGTCGATATCTGATATCGCCTCGTTATAGGTTTTGGGATCATCACCATGAACCCCATTACCTACGAGGAACATTTCCTCTATTTTTTCTGAAATAGTACCTAAGTACCTCTCAGGGAGGATGGAAAACTCTTTCTAATCTATGAGGTGGAGGAGGTAGTGATTGTATTGGCTCAACCTGATTTGGTTTCCATTTGGTCCTTAGCTCGTTGCTCTTGTGAGACTTTCTCATCGAGCTTGATCTACTTTTCAATGCCACTATCTTGAATAAACTATTTTTTTAAGAAAGATGGCATGTCGACTCATAATCACATTGTGATCTTCTGGAATGTAGAAATAATATCCTAATGACTCTTTAGGATATCCTATAAATCGAGCTCTAAAGGACCTAAAGTCTAACTTATCCGCTTGTTGTCTTTTGACATGAGCCGGACAACCCCAAATTTCTGAGATGACTCAGACTTGGTTTCTTACCATGCCATATCTCATACGGTGTGGTAGGAACAATTTTAGAGGGAACCCTATTCAGTAAGTATATTGTAGTTAACAAATGAAGTGTCCCCAAAGAAAATCAGGAAGGTTCTGTGAAGCTCATCATGGATCAGAACCATATCCAATAGGAGTCCTGGATTTCTCCTATTCTGAAATCCCATTGAGTTGAGGTGTTCCTAGGTGGAGTCCATTGAGAGACTATGCCATTTTCTTTGAGATAGTCCAAGGAATTCCCAACTAAGGTATTCACCTCCTCGATCTGATCGAAGAACCTTAATGGATTTTTTGGTTTGCTTTTCTACTTCATGTCTGAATTTTTTGAACTTTTCAAAAGCTTCAGACTTGTGTCTCATAAGATACACATACCCATACCTAGATAAATCATCGGTAAAGGTTATGAAGTAGACAAAGTTGCCTCTAGCCGGCACATCAAATGGGCCGCACACATCAGTATGTACTAGGGCAAGAAGATCCGTGGCCCTTTTCCCCATGTCCTACAAAAGGGAGTTTAGTCATTTTGCCATGAAGACAAGATTCACAAAGTTGGATATGACTCAGAAGTCAATGGACTCAATAGCCCAATTTTTCTCCAATTTGTTAACCTTATCTTCTGCTATATGACCTAGTCTTAGGTGCCATAGATACCTATCGTTTGGACTATCCCTAGGTCGTTTCATGGCATTCACATTTTGCTCGATATTAAAAATAGATACATCAATATGTAACTGATAAAGACCGTTAATAAGAAAACCACTTGCAATTTTATTTCTTTCATAAAGAATATTACAATGGTCCTTAAGAAAACTAATTACATAGCCTTCTAGTGCTAGGCATGAAATAGAAATCAAATTCCTGCTTGCAGTAGGCACATAATAATAGTCTTTTAATACTAAGTCTAAACCAGATGGTAGTCAAAGAGGATATGTTTTCACGGCCATGGCAGCAACTCTTGCTCCATTTTCGATGCTGTAGGATCATCTCACCATCCCTCAGCCTCCTGCTATCCTCAAGATCCTGCATAGAAGTGCACAAATGAGCACTAGAACCAGAGTCAAGCACCCAACTGGATGCAGAAGAAATCATAAGGTTAGACTCAATAACGAGCATACCTCCAGAAGGACCTGCCTCCTTCTTATTCTTCAGGATGGCCAGGTAAGTAGGGTAGTTCCACTTCCAATGGCCGTCATTGTTGCAATGGAAATACTTTTCTTTGTCAGCAGCCTTCTTCTTTTAGCTCTATCTTTTTCTTCTTTCCTCCTTCCACCTTCTGCTTTTTCATAGACTTCTTTTTCTTTCCAAAAGACTTTCTTTTGGAAGAAGTTTGTTCCATAGCAAGCACTGAGCCTTTAGAACCTTTCATAGAAAGCTCAGCAGTAACCAGCATATTCATAAGTTCGGCCAAGGAATTTTGAAGTTTATGCATATGGTAGTTCATGATGAACTGCCCATATGCATCAGTCAAGGATTGCAGAATTATATCATTCTACAGATTCCAGGTCCAACTTCACTCCGAGCTTCTCAAGCTCTTTCAAGTCCTTGATCATCATCAGATAATGATCTTGGACTGACTGCCCATCATGCATTTTAGCCTTAAAAAGTCATTTAGTGACTTGATACTTGGCTGCGCGACTTCTGTTCACCAAACATCTCTTTTAGGTGAGCCAACATTTGGTGGAGCAGTCCCTGATATCTTCATGTTGGCGCTGGAAGCTCATCAGACATCGAGCCCAACATGTAGTATCTAGCCTTGTTATCTTCGTCTGTCCATTTTTCAAGAGATGCTCTCTATTTAGTGGATGGATGAGCTGGTAAGGTGGAAGGATCCTGATCCAATACATGAGTTAACTTTTTGAAATCCAAAATAATTTTGAAGTTTCGAAACCAATCATTGTAATTGAACCTGGTCAGTCCATGAGTGTCCAGGATACATGCTAGTGGATTGGATGCAGATATTTTCCTATAGAGAGTTAAAATTTCTAGTTAAATATTGTAATTAAAATTTGACCAATTTATTTAGAAATTTTATTTTTAAATAAATTAGCTTCCACTATTTTCTTGGATTCCTACACTTTCTCTGTAGAGATGCGAAAATCTCCATGATTAATGATTTCTAGTGAGTGGTGCGGTCCCACAACTGACTCATCACCTCACCTAACAGTTATTGGTAATGGGTTAGCCAATGAGTGAACAACTCTTGTTCAATGATTCTCTAATCATGGTGCACCCAAACTTGGTCTCTAATTCATGAATCTTACCATGTCTGGAATATTGATCCACTCCTTAGTTAAGTCAGACCCACCATTTGCATAGATTGGATTCCTAATTGAGTCTCTCATCGTATCCAGAGTATTGAACCCAATCCATCCTCTAACCTATGGCATCCAATGCCTAATAGATATGGTTACGTCTTTTTGGTGCAATTGAACCACTATAACCAGTTGAGAACAATCAACCCTGGGAAGGGCCCTGCACATCTACAATAGTGGAAGACCTTTAGACTTAATCTTTTCTTAGGGAAAGAATTTGATATCAGACCTCATTAAACTAAGACTTGGACATAGTCATAACCAATTATGCCTGTTCTTTCTCCTCTTTTCACTAAGGCCTGATGTTAGATATATGTGCCCTAGAAGCCAGAATTGGCTGACACTTGTAATACACTTCTAGGGGCAAAATTATAATTTTGACTATAATCAATAAAATGGGTTATTTTCTATCACATATGTGTATTTAGTGTCTGTGATACATCCTTTGAGTTAATGGTAATGATAATTCATATTTTCAAGAGTTGAAAATTTAAGACATGAATAATCATTATTAACTCATAAAATGCTCCCGACCATAGGATCATCACGAGGATGGTGATTGATCCGGAAGGTTGGTGTACAATCGCTTCTCTTTAGTAGATGAGTCTTGAGTCTACGGTGTGGAGACACCGGAGCGAGAGTACAGGTACTCGTTAGAGAACGAGGGCACTGAGCGTGACCACCTCGAGTAGTCATTAGGAAGTCTACCTTCTCGTCAATGACTGACTCGATGCTAGTGGTGTGTCTGGTTCTTTGACCTGAGGTGCATCGGCAGTTCACCTTGAGGGTGTTATAGTTTGACTACACCATTAACTCGGATCTCCTAGCCATATGGAACCCTGAGGTGTATGTTGGCTATAGCATGTTCATTGTAGGAACTGGATTGCATCAAGATGGAATCTATCTACCTCGGTGGTAGAGGAGCAGCCCTATGATGATCATGAGAATCAAGTCCAGAAGCCCATGGCCATGGCAGAGTGAAATAATAGAAAGAGTTTCTATTTAGATTTTCACATTCGGACTTGAATCGAATGATTACATCATATGACAGAAGACTAGGGTTTGACGAGTTCACCTTAACCCTAATCTGATCGGGGCTCAAGATAGAAGAACTTAATCACACAGGTAGCTGCACCAAGAGGTTCGCATTCAGCTCTGATGGGTTGCCACCATATACTGCTAGGTGTCACTGGTGGATTTTGGGAGCAATTAGAATGATTTAGATGATCGATCATTCTAGCTGTTCGAATCAGAAGAGTTCTGATCCATCGAAAGGAGTTTCGATGATGTCGATGATAGAGATCATGACATATCCCATTACCATACAGAACTGAACCTAACTGGGTCACACAAACAAGGGTTTGAATCTGGTGATCATCAATTGAACTGATCCTAGTTCAATTGATCTGAATGAGATTCAATTAGGTTCAAGAAAATCGTGCTAGCACTCGATTGAACCTAACGTTCTTCTTTTACTATCATAAATAAGTTGTCCTGACTGAGCCAAAGGAGTTTGTGCTCAATCAGAGGCCTTCACTATGGTCTGACTGGAGGTTGTCCAAGTCAGAAAAGGTTGTCTTATTTTGTAAGACAATTACCTGCCATTTTTGGTCACCTGCCATTTCTCGTTCCTTTGACTTTGGTCAAAAGTTGACCTTTGACTGGTCAAATGTTGACCATTGACACTTTGACTTCTGTCCACATGTCATGCACCTATTGGAGAGCTGGTGGGGGCCTTGTCCCCCTGCCAGAACCTGGCAAGGAGGAGGGCGCACGCCAAGGGTGGCGTGTGCCCAAGTAGGAGGCGCCTAGGAGTCCCTTGTTGGACAAGGACTCCATCTCCCTTTTGGATTCCAATTAGAGTTCTCCTAAGAATCCAAGTTTGACTGGTCTTAGGCACCCTCTAAGGAGGAATCCAGGGGACTCTATTTCCAACCAATCAGATTTAGATCTGATTTCACAAAGGGTTGTGATTGGTTGGAGAAGGAAGAGGAGTTGGATCACAAGCATAGTCTATAAATAAGACCCTGCGCCCAACCCTAATCTAAGTGAATTCAATAGAGATTTCCCACGCCCCAAGGCTGCCTCTCCCCTCCTTCTCCATGCCATACTCTCTTCTCCCCTTGCTCTCCACGTCCAAAAGTGTTTTGGACTTAGTTGGTGCGATTCAGATCAAGGAAAGGCGATCAAAAGCAAGAAGGCTGCGCTGCTGCAAAAGGACGACTGCAGATCTTCAAAAGAGTTTTGAAGATCCTCCAGATCAGATCCAGATCTGATTTTTGGAGGTGTGATAGAGAAGAAGAGGATCTCCAGATCCAACCCGAGTGGATACCGGTAGAGGCCAGGCGCTTGCGTGGCTAAGATCCAGAACCTTCCGCTGCAATCAGGATCATCTACAGGGTAATAGGATTACCCAAATCAGGTAAATTAAATTTGATTTAATTTATCTTATTTTATTTTATTTATTAAAATAATAAGAATCAGATCTGAAACATATCAAGATCTGATTGAGATCAAGAGAAAAATTTTTGAAATATATCTCTTGATCTAATCAGATCTGGACGAACCTGGACCGGGAAATCAGGATTTCCCTTCAACTGGTATCAGAGCCATGGTTCTAAAATTGTTTAGATCTGATTTTAATTTTATTTTAATTAGAAAATAAAGTGATTTTCAGATGTCACATGAGATGTGATCAGATCTGAAATCAGAAAAAATTAAAATTAAATGATTTGGATCTAAGAACATGAAGATATGCATGACTAGTTCTAGAATAGAATAGTTCTATAGAATAGTTTTGCATGTCTTTGATTTAATCTGATTAAATCATATTTTAGATCTTCTTATTTACTATTTTTCTGATATTATAAGTGTTATAATAACATCTGATAAACAGCAAATAAAAATTATTTAATTTTAAATATCATATGAGATATGATTAGATGCATGACTAGACTAGTTGTAGAATAGTTCTACATAATTGTCTAGATTAGAATTTATTTTGATTAGATCAATTTAAATCTAATTTTTTAGATTATTATGAGATAATTTAGATCTGAAAACATGCATGATTTGATACATGAGATGTATGCAAAATATGCCTTGATTAGATCTAAATTTGTATATGAGATATATGATATAGATCTATAACTGTTTTGTAGATTTACATGTTCCTGATTAAGGCGTTCCTCTTGGCCGTCCGGTCATAAGAACGAAGAAGGGTTTAAAGGCCCTCTCTTCCCATTCGATGGGGTGTTCTTATGACGTGTAGGGGTGCTGCGTGTTCGTCCTTAATCAGAAACCCAAAACTTACTTTCTGCAAAACCCTAGATCCTGAAACCCTAGGATTTATTGTGCATATTTTGTTTATGAACCCAACTTAATTAAGAATTAAGTTTATGGAATATTAATTAGGTCTAAAATTGAGAATTTCAGATCTAAGACATATTCATAATACTGGGTTCGGGCTTGGGTAGCTCAATTAGGTCTAAGCGGTTGATCAAACCGAATCAAGAGTTGGTTAGATGGGATCAACAATGCTTAAATTGACCAGCCTAATAGGATTAAGTCTGGGTCAAGATCGAGTCACGATCAAGCAAGACCTAATTAGGCTCAGAGGTTAGAGTCTGGATTGTAGGCTAACCCAATTGGTTCTGACTCAACAATTTGGTGTCTAAGGTAAGTTTGGCACAGACGACCGACTGGTTTTTAATTGGAAGCTACTCGACCTGAATGCGTTCTTGTGCGAGTTAACGGCATATTCCTTCCACCGGTCTCACTTACCTGGCCATATCTGTTGACACAGTTCTGATCTGAGGTGGTCAATAATCCGAGCTAACCCATGCCACTAGGTTAGTCATAATTGTTATGACTAAGCCAAGTCTAGTTTAATGAGACCTGAATCAATTCTCCCTAAGAAAAGATTAAGTCCGAGGTCTTCCACCATTGTAGACGTGCGGGCCCTTCCCGGGGTTGATTGTTCTCGGCTGGATACAGTGGCTCAGTTGCACCGGGAAGACGCAACCATGTCTATTAGGCATTGGATGCTATGGGCTGGAGGATGAGTTGGGCTCAATATTTCGGATACGGTGAGAGACCCAATTAGGAACCCAGTCTATGCAAATGGTGGGTCTGACTTAACTAAGGAGTGGATCAATATTCCGGATACGGTGAGATTCATGAATTAGAGACCAAGTTTGGGTGCACCATGATTAGAGAATCATTGAACAAGAGTTGTTCACTCATTGGCTAACCCATCACCAATAACTGTTAGGTGAGGTGATGAGTCAGTTGGTGAGACCGCACCACCCACTAGAAATCATCAATCGTAGAGATTTTCGCATCTCTACAGAGGGAGTGTAGGGATCCGAGAAAATAGTGGGAGCTAATTTGTTTAAAAATAAAATCCCTAAACAAATTGGTCAAGTCAAAATTACAGTATCTAACTAGAATCTTTGACTCTCTACAGGAAAATGTCTGCGTCCAACCCACTGGCACGTATCCTAGACACACATAGACTGACTGGACCCAATTATAAAGATTGGCTCAGGAACTACAAAATTATTTTGGGTTCAGAGAAGTTAACACATGTTTTGGACCAGGACCCTCCCACCTTACCAGCTCGTCCATCCACTGAACAGAGAGCGTCTCTGGAAAAATGGATTGACGAAGACAATAAGGCCAGATACTACATGTTGGGCTCGATGTCTGATGAGCTCCAGCGCCAACATGAAGATATCGGGACTGCTCGCCAAATGTTGGCTCACCTGCAGGAGATGTTTGGTGAACAGAGTCGCGCAGCCAAATATCAAGTCACGAAATGACTTTTTAAGGCTAAGATGCGTGATGGGCAGTCAGTCCAAGATCACTGTCTGACAATGATCAAGGACATGGAAGAGCTTGAGAAGCTCGGTGTGAAGTTGGACTTGGACTTGCAGAACGATATTATTCTGCAATCCTTGACTGATGCATATGGGCAATTCATCATGAATTACCACATGCATAAACTTCAAAATTCCTTGGCCGAGTTGATGAATATGCTGGTTACCGCTGAGCTTTCTATGAAAGGTTCTAAAGGCTCAGTTCTTGCTATGGAACGGACTTCTTCCAAAAGAAAGTCTTATGGAAAGAAAAAGAAGTCTGTGAAAAAGCAAAAGGTGGAAGGATCAAAGAAGAAGAAGGCAGAACCGAAGAAAAAGGCCGATGGCAAAGGAAAGTGTTTCCATTGCAACAGCGACTGGCACTTCCAGGGTCTTGGAAGCGGAAACTGCCTGGAGCAAGACTTAGCCTGGCCGATTACCATCTGGTTTAGACTTAGTTTTAAAAGACTGTTATTATGTGCCTGCAGCTAGCAAGTTTCATGCTTAGGAAGTGTCCATTCTGGAGGTATGCTCTATTTTAACTATCGAGCAAAACGTGAATGCCAAACGACCTAGGGATAGTCCAAACGACAGATATCTATGGCACCTGAGATTAGGTCATATAGCAGAAGATAGGATTAACAAATTGGAGAAAAATGGGCTATTGAGTCCATTGACTTTTGAGTCATATCCAACTTGTGAATCTTGTCTTCAAGGCAAAATGACTAAACTCCCTTTTGTTGGACATGGGGAGAGGGCCACAGATCTCCTTGCCCTAGTACATACTGATGTGTGCGGCCCATTTCGATGTGCCGGCTAGAGGCAATTTTGTCTACTTCATTACCTTTACCGATGATCTGTCTAGGTATGGGTATGTGTATCTTATGAGACATAAGTCTGAAGCTTTTGAAAAGTTCAAAGAATTCAGACATGAAGTAGAAAAACAAACTGGAAAACCCATTAAGGTTCTTCGATCAGATCGAGGAGGTGAATACCTTAGCCGGGAATTCCTAGACTATCTTAAGGAAAATGGCATAGTCTCTCAATGGACTCCACCAGGAACACCTCAACTCAACGGGGTTTCAGAATGGAGAAATCGGACTCTATTGGATATGGTTCGATCCATGATGAGCTTCACAGACCTCCCTGATTTTCTTTGGGGACATTCATTATTAACTTCAATCTATCTACTGAATAGGGTTCCCTCTAAAACCGTTCCTACCACACCGTATGAGATATGGCACGGTAAGAAACCAAGTCTGAGTCATCTCAGAATTTGGGGTTGTCCGGCTCATGTCAAAAGACAACAAGCGGACAAGTTAGAGTTTAGGTCCTTTAGAGCTCGATTCATAGGATATCCTAAAGAGTCATTAGGATACTATTTCTACATTCCAGAAGACCACAATGTGATTGTGAGTCGACATGCCATATTTCTTGAAAAATAGTTTATTCAAGATAGTGGCATTGGAAAGCAGATTAAGCTTGATGAGAAAGTCTCACAAGCAGAAACGAGCTAAGGACCAAGTGGAACCAAATCAGGTTGAGCCAATAAGAACACTACCTCCTCCACCTCGTAGATCGGAAAGAGTTTCCCGTCCCCCTGAAAGATACTTAGGTATTATTTCAGAGGATGTAGAGGAAATGTTCCTCATAGGTAATGGTGCTCATGGTGATGATCCCAAAACCTACAACGAGGCGATATCAGATATCGACTCCGAGAAATGGCTTGAGGCAATGAAGTCAGAAGATCGACTCGATGCACTCAAACCAAGTCTGGACCTTGGTAGATCCACCAGAAGGTATAGTACCTATTGGGTGTAAATGGATCTTCAAGAGAAAGATTGGTGCAGATGGGAATGTGGAGACATTCAAGGCTAGACTGGTGGCAAAAGGTTATAG
Source organism: Cocos nucifera (assembly GCA_006176705.1). NCBI lineage: Eukaryota > Viridiplantae > Streptophyta > Magnoliopsida > Arecales > Arecaceae > Cocos > Cocos nucifera. The sequence goes on from QRFJ01000654.1 coordinate 596,057, forward strand.
TCAACGTGAAGGCATTGACTATCAGGATACCTTTTCCCCAGTAGCTATGCTAAAATCCATCCGCACATTGCTTGCTGTTGCAGCCTATTTCGATTATGAAATATGGCAAATGGACGTGAAAACGGCATTCCTAAATGGA
>QRFJ01000655.1:0-91498 GCA_006176705.1 Cocos nucifera
GTTACATATGAAGAAAAAAGAACTACCTTGTATACAAACAATAATAGTTTTCAAGGGGGCTTTAAATTGGTTCAAAACAAATGCATCTATGGTCGCCTCCCTTTGGTTCCAATGAAGACCGCTTCATGAAATGTGAAGCTGAGGAAAGCCTGCTACAAGTTGTGCCGAAAACTTTCATCATGTATGCATCCAAGAATCTAAATCTAGCAAAATATAAGCACGAACTTTAATTCCTCTCCATCACTAATTAACAATACCTTTTCCCAATGAAAGTACATGTCCATGCTATGGTTGCAAATGAGACAAGTTTGGATGAGGAATATAGATCTGGCTTAAGGGCTAAAGCTCGAATTATTATGTAAGTCAAACTTGAGCCAATTCATTTAATTTTTAGCTAGATTCTAGTTGTTTATGAGAAGCTTGTTTAAGGGATCTAATGAGAACTTAAAATCTCTTGAAACCTTCAATTGTTTACTTAGGGGTAATTATTCCATGTTTAAGTGTTTTTTGATACAAACCAATAGAACCCAAGATATTGAGGAATATGATGCATACATATGGATCGACATTCTTCGATCACCTTCCTACTTCCTCTAAATAAATTATTAATTAATATATTTTAAAATTAATGCCTAAATATTATCGCTAATTATGGATTTACTACTTCAGTTGATACTTCATTTTCTGGAACTTGAAAAATCATCTGAGATATTAGAAAACTTGGTTGTTTCCAAACCAAGTTGGTTTATATCAGTCTCAATCACCCATTGAGAAGCTGATATCTAGGCCTCTAAAAACCTTGGACTACTCATGCTTGAAATTATTCAAGTAGAGAGATTCATGAAGTGAATCATGTGCAAAAAGGTTTTTTGTTAAAATATCAAAAATCTTATGCTAAAATAACTATTTCTCATGTACAAGAGTTTTGCAGCAAACATCTGTACCTTTAATTAAGGTTGAAAATAGATCAGATACCAGTATATCATATTTATATTTATTTTTTTCTTTTGATAAATATAAAGATGGATACAATCGGATCTAATCATATCTGTATTTATTTTAGATAGATATTGATATAAATTAGAAGCAAGAAGTGTGGATATAAATATGAATATAAGTCATATAATTAAACTTTGTGGCTATAAAATCAAAGATATTATTAAGTGAATTGTAAATCAAGTTATAACATATCAATTTGACTATATATTTTCTTAGAAGTTCATGAGTACCATATAAAATTAAATAAGATTACAAATATGATTGATAATCGAATTTGGATCTGATAGTTATCTATCATTATTCACATCCCATTTTTCTTGATGAAATATATATTATATATATATATATATATATATATATATATATATATATATATATATATATATATATATATATATATATATATATATATATATATATATATATGAACACAAATATTAGTCAAATGCTCAAATTCTATCAATATCCGAATGAATTCAAATATGAAAATAGAATTGAACTTTCTGACTACAAAACCAAAGATATTCTAAGCAGATGGTAAATCAAATTATAGCATGTTAATTTGACCATCTATTTCTCTTAGAAGTTCATGAATACTGTATAAAATTAAATAAGATTGTAAATAGGATTGAATATTCAAATATAGATTTGATAGTTATCTATTTATATTCATATCCCTTTTTTTTAATAAATATGAATACTATTATGGGAATAACTGAATTCTTCGACATTTGCTATTTACTAACTTGAATCCTCAACTTATACAAGAAATATTTTCCCCTAGCCTCAGATGAAGGACGAGCTCATCCTGGGACATATCCAACGATACATGGTTAAACGGTCTTGATAGAATCTTCTTGGCCATTTTCTTTATTTGCACAGTCATAGAACAGTAGTGTGGCATCGTTGGCATAATAACCACCCATGATGGCCTATCATGGGCATAATAATTGCCTACGATGGCTCATGAATTCTCCTCTATATAAAGGAAGGCAGAGAGGATCCTCAGATAAGTTTTCTTGGAATATAATTCTCTTTCATCCACTCTTTTCTTCGACTACTCCCTAAACTCTGACTAACTTAAGCATCGAAGGATCTCCTATCGGACAAACTCTAACAAATGAATATTTGGTTGCAGGTTGAAGGAGACATCCTCCTCGATCTCCTACCAAACTCCAAGCTTGTCCATAAGCCAATCTCTAGCTTGGTCTTTTACCAAGCTCTCTGGAGTTTAATGGCAATAGATTGATGTTAGAGAAAGAGCCTATTTTGGCTTAATTATGAGAGAGAGTGTGTCATGCCCCAAACCTAACATACAATTTAGTCATATAACATGGCCATATGAACCCTAGAGCATCATCCTAGAGATCATGCAAGGCCTTAAGATAAATAAAAGTTTAAATATTTTTAGAATAAATAAATAAAAATCAAACATATCAATTAAATAGTTTCACTAGGACAAATACTTGTTCAAGTATAATTATTCAGTATTTCATGATATTAGAAATTGAACTAACTAGTGAACTAAATAAATCCAGCACTCGAACTTCATGCCCAACTCGGCCAATGTTACGTATACCATGACTCTAAAAGAAAAGAAAATCGAGGGAGGTTGAGCTTTATAGCCCAGTAAGAAATTCCATATATTTATACTAGTATAATAATATAATTCAAAAATAATAATTAATCAGTAATAAAGAAAATCATAAATCATTAAATCTCATGTTGTGCATCCACTGTAACTCAACCGTTATAAGCATATGATGTACATCATGGATAATCACAAAATCATATCTTATTAGTATGATCTAGATTAATCAATAATTATTTTTAGAATTTTGGACTAATTATGATTATTCTCCAATCCATGACTGGCAAACTCACTATTCCCAGTATTACATTCCTATTTATGCGCTCGGTTATTCTCAATACCACATTCCTCTCATAGTAAGACTATTCTTAGTACCATGTTCTTGCTCATAGCGGACTATTTTCAGTATCATATTTCTATCTAAGGGGAGCAATTCTCAATATAACGTGACTAGTCTAAATATTCTTTTCTTGATCATCAATTTATTAAATTTTAATAATTTTAAAAAAAATACTATATGAAATTATTTTCTTTTCAAGATTTTCAATATCCCATGCTATGATCTAAATCATCTGAAAAACCATCAATATTTGATATAACATATAAAATAGAAAATATGGTCAATCATATCGACAATCACACAAAATATATTCCAGTCACAAGAACCAAAAACATGCAATGCATAAACTAACAAAATATACTGGTGATCGTGTCTAAGGATCTTTAATTCTACTGACGATAAATTTAACATCCTAAATATCAATCCACATCCCGATTTATGAGCCGGGTGCTAAGGAACCTGCTTGAAAATTTTTTATTCAAAAGATTGTTCTCTTACATAACCAATCTCAATATTAAAAAAATAATAATAAAATATAAATTATTTGATTTAAGTCCTTTACCAACTCATAAGGGGTTTATCGCAAGTCTCCTAAAATTTATTTATTTATTATTTTTGTACAAATTCCTTAATCAGCTAGTAAGAGAGAGGGGGAATAAAAGAGGAAAGAGAGAGAAGAGATAGCTCTTTCTCTCTTCTTCTTCTCCTTCTTTAAAATCGAGTACCCAAGCACCGCTGATCCCCTCTCCTCTTCTTTCCACCATAGTCGTGACACCTAAGCTGGCAACCAATGGTAGTACTCGACGATGACCTAGAGATAACCCCGGTAGTGGCCACAGCCACCAGTGATTGACAAAATAAGAGAAAAATCAAGAGAACAGGGGCGACCCTATCCATAGTGAATTCGATAGCTCTCTGGACCAAATCCGACAATGATGATGGGTAGAAGGTTGGAAAAAGAAGAAGAAGAAAGGAGAAGATGTTTATCTCAGTTAAGCAACATCGAAGGTGAAGGATCCGGCAATCTCTCCCATGAAATCCCAAGAAGAGGACTCGATGAAGAACTTAGAATTGATGAAGATTTTTTAGAAATTTGATGATGGAAATCCATGGATGAGGGGATCACTACTTTTTGGCAAGATTTATGGTCATTTTAGTTCAAGGTTAAATCCATATTTTTGACGAAAATTGGAAGAGAAGAAGACTCTCGATCAAAGTTTTCTTCCTCCCCTCTTTTCACGTGCCAAGCATGTGATTTATTTAGAGTTGAATCTAGTTCACTTCAAATTGGCCCAAGAACCCAAAAGACTAGGTCATTAATTACATTCTCCTCTCTAATTAAAATAATGTCATCCTTGAAATTAACATACTTAAAATTATGAAGAGCTATGGATATCCGACTCTCATTTCTATTTCAAGTTCTCAAGTAACCTCACTTTCATTGTGGTTGCTTCACTATATCTTCATATAAGGTATGGTTTGATGCCATAATACCTGATCCTTCCAATTCATAATCTATATAGGATACTCCTCATAGGTTAGATCTTTATGAAAATGTAATGGCTTATAATCGATCACATGATTTGGATACAAAATATATTTTTCCAACATCGACAAATGAAATATATTATATATACTCGATACAACTGATGGTAATGCTAATCAACATGCAACCTTTCTGACTCTGTCCAAAATTTTAAAAAGACTAATATATTTAAGGCTCAATTTGCCATGAATCTTGAACCTCATCATACATTTAGTAGAAGATATTTTTAAGAAAACATGATCATCCACTTAGAATTCTAGCTCTCTTCTTTTATTGTTAATGTAACTCTCTGTTTTGAGCTATGTAAAGTTATTCTCTAATTACTTGCATCTTGTCTACGGTATGCTATACTATTCTGGGCCTAATAATTTTCTCTCTCTTACATCATCCCAGCAAATATGAGATTTGGATTTTCTGCCATATAATGCCTCAAAAGGAGCCATTTAGATGCTTGCTTGATAACTATTATTGTAGGCAAACTCAATCAATGACAAGTGACTATCCTAGATAGGCACCACATAAGTCCATGATATAGGCCCTTAGCATATCCTCTAGAATCTGAAAGTTCCATTCTGATTATCCACTAGTTTTAGGATGGAAGGCTATATTAAAATTTAATTTCACACTAAGAGCTTTGAGGAGACTTTTTCAAAATTATGAAATAAATCTACTATCTTGATTTGATAGAATAGTAACCAGAATTCCATGCAGCCTCACTATTGAAGAAAATAGTGCAGGATTTGCTGAGCTATTTTTTTTTAAAAAAGAAATAGCAAAAAAATAGTAAAAAATAATTAATCTAATTAATTATCTACTGATTTTATCATATTATTTAATCCTACACATTATGATCTAAATATAATATGCATGCATACATTAATAGATCTGAAAATAAAACTATGTGGTGAACTATTTACTACATCTACGAGTTCAGAATATAATATCTTTTCGTGGGTAGTTAATCGCCATAATCTGATCAATGTTAAGGAGGTCCGTTGGTCATGATACAGCCACACAAGTGTCTGACCTCAACGGATCATCCACATGAGGCTCCTGATCCTGATCGGCTCCCATGCGAGTGCTAAGTCGACACCAGAGTCTTTCAATGGCTGTTTTGATCGAACTCTTTCAGGCTTCATGGATGCTCCGAGTCTTTGGTAGACATAGTAGAGAGGTAGAGAAGGTTCTCCGTAAAGTTTTGTGGGCTTTCGATACTCGTAGCTCATGAAATGGATTTCCGAATCTCAGGTCAAAACACTAGATTAAATGCACCTTGAAACTTTGCGTTAGCCTTTCTCTGGTTTTTCTTCTTATGAAATTTTTTAAAACTTTTTCTCATGCACTAGGAGGCTCACAAAAATCCTCTCTCAATCTTAGATCTCATCTCTCACATCCCAAAAATTCTTCCTATTTATTTTTTTGTGCCAAAGAGAGAGACCCCGCATGGAGAGAAAGATGGGTTGGTTGTTAGGCCAAATTCAAACTCATTTTGAATTCAACCTCAAAACCATCTGATCCTACCCACAAGGGACATGAGAAAAGATGGGCGAGAACATCTTTTAGCATGAAAAAGAATCATGAGAAACCTTTTCTCGTGTAGCAAAAGTGTTGCACAAGAGAAGGGTGGCGCTGGATAAGGTAGAGGTTGTTTTTATCCAAGTTTGAATCTCATTCAAACCAAAATAAATAACAACCATATCTTATCCATTTGGAATGTGGGAGACCTGGTCAAAAGCTCTTTTGTGCTTGAGAAAAAAGTCACGAGAGAATTAAATTAAATTTTTAAGTGGGAGTGGGTTAAATGATGTAGGAAAAGAAGACTAGTCAAACTAGTCTTTGAAATTCAAACTTGAACCAATTGAACCAACCAATTCAAAATAGGTTAGGCCCAATTGAACCTATATGATACACAACGACCTATACTTGATAAATATTGTCGTGCTAAGTAACAACACATCATTTGGTCATGAACTATTTAAGGACTAAATGATAAATCCTCCTTCGTCGAATCTAGATAGTCCTAAAGACTTCATCATAACATAAGAGTTCATTAGAAGACAATAGAATTTATGATGAAAAATATCAAAATAATTTTTATTAATTTATAATTTATATATAATTATAAATATATGGCCCAACCTTCAATAGATTGATGATAGGCTTTAGGATATATTTTCAATAATCTCCCACTTGGACTAAAGCCAACTAGTGCAGTATCTAATACCTATTTTCGACTTAAAATCGTCAAACTCCTTCACTGCAACAGCTTTAGTGAATGGGTCAGCCAGATTCTTCTTTCTATCGATCTTTCGAATATCGACGTCATCTCGATCCACAATCTCTAAGACAAGATGATAGCGATACAGAATATACTTCGTTCGCTGGTGTGCCTTTGGTTCCTTCACCTGAGTAATGGCTCCAGAGCTGTCGTAATAGAGCAAAACTGGACCATCAAGAGAGGATGCTACTCCGAGCTCGGTGATGAATTTTCTTAGCCACATCGCTTCTTTGGCAGCATCTAATGTAGTGACATACTCCGTCTTACAAACTGAATCGACCATAGTGTGTTGCTTAAAACTCTTCCAACAAACAGCCCCACCATTAAGAATAAATATATATTCTGACACACTCTTGCTATCATCATAATCAGACTGAAAACTAAAGTCTGTGAACTTCATAAGTTTTAAGTCCGATTCATCATATACAAGCCACTGATCCTTAGTATTTCTTAAATACTTTAGGATGGTTATAACAACCTTCTAGTAATTCTCCCCTGGATTAGATTGGTATCTACTTACTACACCTAGTGAGTATGTCACATCTGGTCACGTACAAATCATGGTGTACATTATAGAATTCACTACTGAAGTATATGGTATTCTATTCATATGCTCTCTGTCTAGAGGTGTTGTTGGACAATCCCTTTTTGAAAGAGAAATTTCATGGCCCAACGGTAGATAGTCTTACTTGAAATTTTGCATGCTGAACCATTTCAGCATAGTATTAATGTACGTAGATTGGGACAATCCAAGCAATCTTTTTGATCCATCTCTATAGATCTTCATCCCTAAGATGTAGGATGCTTCTTCTAGATCTTTTATGAAGAATTATGATGAAAGCCAGATCTTTATTCCTTATAATGCAGGGACATCATTCCTGATTTAAGAGAATATCATCCACATATAATACTAGGAATACTATTGCTGGACCATTAGCCCACTTGTATATGCAGGGCTCCTTTTTATTTTTAATGAAGTCATACGTTTTGATTATTCTATCAAATTATATGTTCCAATTTCGAGATGCTTGCTTCAATCCATAAATAGATCTCTGAAGCTTACACACCTTAGACTCATTTATGAACATAAAACTTTCAGGTTGTATCATATACACCTCTTCATCCAGCTCTCCATTCAGAAAATCTATTTTCACATCCATCTGCCAGATTTCATAGTCCAGATAGGCAGCTATGGTAAGCATTAACCGAATGAATTTGAGTATTGCTATAGGAGAAAATATCTCGTCATAGTCAATACCATAATGTTGACTATACCCCTTGGAAATCAGACGGACTTTATAGATCTCCACATTTTCATCTGTGCCTCCTTTTCTTTTAAAGATCCACTTACATCCTATGAGTTTTACCATTTTGGGTAGGTCAACCAATGTCCATACATCATTGATCTTCATGAATTCTATCTTGAATTTTATGGCCTCAAGTCATTTCTCAGAGTTGGATCTCTGCATTACATCCATATAGGTAATTGGATCCTGATCGTTCTCATCGAGTTCGATAGGATCCCCATCTTGGATAAAAAAACTATAGTATCTATCCAGTTGACGTGGTACTCTACCAGATCGTCTTAAGGATGCTTCTACAATGGGTTTTGGGTCTAATCTAATCAGATCCAGCTCAGGTTCAACAACTTATGTTCGTTCTTCCATCTGTTGTGCTTCATCAAGTTTGACCTTGGAGTTATTAGTTCCTTCACCAAGGAACTCCCTTTCTAAAAGAACTGTCTTAAGACTGACAAATACTTTTTGCTTGTCAGCAAGGTAGAAGTAGTACCCTTTGATTTCTTTTGGATAACCTATAAAACTACACTTATCAGACCTAGGTCCAAGCTTATCTGTCATCAAACGTTTGATATAAATCGGACACCCCCAAACCCTAAGGTGTGAAAGTATTGGCTTACGCCCTGTCCATATCTCATATGGTGTTTTATTAATAGATTTACTCAAAATCCTATTTAGAATATAACAAGCTGACTCGAGCGCATATCTCCATAGGAAGATCGGCAAACTAGCAAACCCCATCATGGATCGAACCATGTCTAATAGGATCCGATTTTTTCTTTCAGATATACCATTATATTATGGTGTTCCAAGAGGGATTCATTGGGAGAGAATCTCGTTCTCCCCAAGATATGTCAGAAACTTATTGAAAAGATACTCATCTCCTCGGTCAGATTGAAGAGTTTTAATACTCTTTCTAGTTTGCTTTTCTACCTCATTTTGAAATAGTTTGAACATTTCAAACGACTTTGACTTATATTTCATTAAATAGACATACTCATACCTCGATAGGTCATCTGTGAAGGTTATGAAGTAGAAATATCTACCTCTGGCACTTGAGCTTATGAGTCCACATACATTCGAATGTACTAAACTCAGGAGTTTAGTGGCTCGTTCATCTTTTTCAGTAAAAGGTGACTTGGTCATCTTACCAAGAAGACAGAACTCATAGGTCAAAAGTAACTCACAATCACTAACCTCAAAAATTTCTTCTTAAGTTAACCTGTTAATTCTATTCTTGCTAATATGACCTAGCCTACAGTGCCAAAGGTAGACATCAGACACATCACTAATTTTAGAACATTTACCAGAGGATTGAACCATGTTAACAGGCATAGAAAGTAAATAAATTTTAGTATTTAATTTTTTAATCAAAATTATAACACCATTCAAAATGATATTATAAATTTTTTTTTATTGATATTTCAAAATCATTCATGACCAAAAGGCCTACAGAAATGACATTGAATATGAAAGTTGGACAATAATGACATTCATTAAGAATAACTTTATTTGAATTGATTACAAGATTCCTGATTTGTAAAGCTAGAATTAGAACTTATCTTTCATCTTCAACGTTCAGAAACCTCTTGCCTTGATTAAATCTCCTACTGACCTGCAAGCCCTGCATAGAATTATAAATATGATAAAGGCTTTCAGTATCTAATACCCAGACAGTAGAATGAAATAAAAAAAAATTATAAGATGTTATTATATAATTACCTTGCCCAGCAACCACTTATTTCTTTCTCGGTCTGTTTGGATCCAAGAAGGCAATGTACAGAGGATAGTTTCTCTTCTAGTGCCTCTGTTTCTTATAGAAGAAGCACTCTATCTGGCTCTGATCAGGCTAACACTTCTTAGTCTGACCCTGTGCAGTTGTCCCAGCATGCGGCCGCACCTTCTTATTTTTCTTCTTCTTGTTCCTTTTTCTTTTTTTGAAGGATCGACGATCAGAAGAAGACCCTCCCACTACATTCACCATCTCCTTGTGAAGTTGGTGATCCTTCTCAAAGTTCTACAGTAACTCCAATAAGCCGTGGTAGTTCACTGCAAGCTTTGTCATTCTAAAATGCATTAGAAAAGGGAGGAAGAACTTGGGCAAAGAATTAAGGATCGCATCCTTATTGAGCTGCTCGTACAGGAAAAGGCCCAACTTGCTAAGGCGTTTAATCATCTCGATCATGTACAATACATGATCGGTGATTGAGGCTCCGTCCCTTATTCGAGCATTGAAAATGGCACAACTTATTTGGTGCCTTTCAACATCGTCCGACGTGCCAAAGGAGTCATTCAATATTTGAAGCATCTCCTATGGTTGGGCATTTTCAAATCTATGGTTGAACTCGTCATTTATTACTGCCAGCATTATGCATCGAATGGTGGTGCAGTCATTAAGCCACTTTAGATAAGTATCTTGGACCGCTCTCCTAGCGTTCGAAGCTGGCTCCTTAGGTGCTCGATCCGTTACCACATAAAGGATCCGCTTATGCTCTAGGATGATTTTCAACTTACAATACCAGCTATCATAGTTGGATCTCATTAATTTATCATGATCTAACAATGACCGAAGCGATAGGTTAGTGGCCATGTCTGCACCAAAAAAAAATTAAATCTAATTAGTATATGAATTATTAATTCTACAGACTTGGACTTCAGTCTAAAGGTTCTTTCACTATTTTATATGAATTGATAGTCTCTACCTCCAATTCAAGGAATTACTCTAATTTCTTAGTGGATACTAGAATCCACATAGACTACATATGAGCCCAATTTTGGTTGGTTAACCCATGTGCACCTATGGATAGATTCAAAATCAATTATTTCTCTAAATAACTTTTAGTAACATTGATTTTGCCCCATATATTTAATCAATAGGCTTTGACCTTCACTAAAAAGGTTCGATTAGGTTCAACCATTAACATGACCATATTTGATCTTATCTAATCAAAAAATGATCAGGCCCGACTTTGATCGGCCAACCTAACCACCATCAGAAAGACTTAACCAAATTATCATTTTATGAATGATAATTTTATTAGTCAATAATTATCAAGCCTTTAGGCCTCCAATGATCATTATATTAATAAACCCATTATCATTCAACTTAATGGGAGGCTATGATTTAGTTATCTATATAACTATTTTATTTTTAAGAATTTAATAATTTTAAAGAATTTAGTTAACTAATTTAAAAAAATTTAACTAGCCAATTTCGATCCTCCCACTGACTTCACCAAGTCAGAAAAAAGATCTAATCTAAGCTGGCATTAGGAGCACCTAAATCAATCAGACTGATTTACTTAATAGATATGGGTGAGCCCGAATCATCAAGTGATCTAACCAAAATCTAACTCACCAGGATGGTCAGATAAGCGAGATCAGTGGAAGGGATACGCCATTAACTCGTCAAAGATCGAATCAGTGCGAGTAGCTCCCAATTAAAAATCATTGATCAAACTGCTAAACTTATCTTAGACACCATCCGATTCATTAATTTTAATTTGACTAATCTAGTAATTTCATATTCGACCACGTAGCCTTGAATCAAGTCCATTTGGTCCTTATTAAAGGCATGGACTTGACCAACTATAACTATTATAATTGAGTCTATAGAATTCTTGACCTAATCTAAATTAATATTTAATTAGATTTGATCAATTACTCTAAATTAGTCCATCTTTTAATTAATCTTAGGTCTAACCTAATTTATGAATCTAATTTAGCTAACCCAATAATCCACAAGTTTATGATTAATGACTTAGAGTCTTAATTCATAATTCTAGATACTAAATTATTATACTTAATTTTTAATTAAGTTTATGGGCTGAGGGTTAGGATTCAACATTTCAAAAATATTTTTAATTTTAAAATTTTTTTTATAACTTAGCATTATTCACTAATTGAGTTGACTCATTAAATCATCTCAATTCATAAACAATACTAGTTGTAGGGTTTAATCTGAAACTATGTACACTACATAGTCAAGAAATCATGAATCAAACTTTATATAATTATGCATTCATGATCATAAATCAGATTAAAATTTAATATAACTTGATCATAAAAATATTAAATTAAATCTAGTAATTTCATGATTAACGATATAGATCAGCAACGTACTAGGATAATCTTTTCATTGTAGGGGGTAAATCCTACACCAGGACAATCTACAATCCATGCAATCTAAATTTTAATTTTTTAGATATAATTACTTTAATTATTAAATTAATATTTAGATTAAATCTAAATTATTAATCTAAATATGCAAGCATATCATGTTTAAGAAATCTCACTCTGATACCAATTGAAGGAAACAGTGCAGGGTTTGCTAAGCTATCTTCAAATTTTTTTTGAAAATAGCAAAGAAGCAGTGAAAAATAATTAATCTAATTAATTATCTACTGATCATATCAGATTATTTAATTTTACATATTACGATCTAAACATAATATGCATGCATACATCAATTGATCTAAAAATAAAACTATGTAGGAAACTATTTACTACATCTATGCGTTCAGAACATAATTCCTTTTTGCGGATAGTTGATCACCATGAACTGATCATTGTCAAGGAGGTCTGTTGGTCATGATATAGCCACACAAATATCTGACCTCCATGGATCATCCACACGAGGCTCCTGATCTTGATCGGCTCCCATGTGAGTGCTAGCTCGACACCGAAATCTTTCAGTAGCTATTTTGATCGAACTTCTTAAATTCTTATCTACGGACTTCACAAATGCTTTGGATCATAGGTAGACGTAGTAGAGAGGTAGAAGAGGTTCTCCACAAAGTTTTGTGAGCTTTCAACACTCGTAGCTCACGAAATGGATTCTTGAATCCCAGGTCAAAATACTAGATCAAATGCACCTTGAAACCTTACGCTAGCCTTTCTCTGGTTTTTCTTCTCACAAAATTTTTTAAAACTTTTTCTTATGCACTAGGAAGCTCACAGAAATCCTCTCTCAATCTTAGATCTCATCTCTCACATCCCAAAAATTCCTCCTATTTATTTTTTTGCGCTAAAGAGAGAGACCCCGTGTGGAGAGAAAGATGGGTTGGTTGTTAAGCCAAATTCAAACTCATTTTGAATTCAACCTCAAAACCATCTGATCCTATCCACTAGGGATGTCAGAAAGGGTGGGCGAGAACATCTTTTGGCATGAAAAAGAATTACAAGAAACCTTTTCTCGTGTAGCAAAAGTGTCGCATAAGAGAAGAGTGGCACATGGATAAGGTAGAGGTTGTTTTTATCCAAGTTTGAATCTCATTCAAACCAAAACAAATAACAACCATATCTTATCCATTTGAAATGTGGGAGACCAAATCAAAAGCTCTTTTGTGCATGAAAAAAAAATCATGAGAGAATTAAATTAAATTTTTAAGTGGGTGTGGGTTAAATGGTGCAGGGAAAGAAGACTAGTCAAACTAGTCTTTGAAATTCAAACTTGAACCAATTGAACCAACCAATTTAAAATAGGTTAGGCCCAATTAGACTAATTTAAATCCAACACATTTAGACTTAATTAGACTTAATTAAATTTTAATAAAATTAAAAATTGATCAAGTCCAATCTCTGATCAAATCAAGGTTCAAACCTCCTCAACGATTAGGTCAACCAACGACCTAATCGGGTCAGACCCAACTGAAACCAATTCAATTAAACTTGAACCAAAAATAATTACTTAATCAAATTGAGTTAATTAATGATCAAATTATTAATAAAATTTTTCATAAAATCAGAGTCCAAATCCATGGGATGTCCGGACAACAGAGTTCCATCAAAATGAAACTCTTGATCAAAGAGTTCCAAACCAGTGGGACTCTTCATCCCAGAGTCTGAAATAAGTGAAACTCATGATTATGAAGTTCCAACTCTCAATTATAGAGTTTCAAATATGTAGGACTCAGAGTTTCAAAGCTGTGGGACTCTTGGTCGAAGAGTCCCAGGCCAGTGGGACTCTTGACCACAGACTCTCAGATATTGGGACTTAGTGTCCTAACCCAGTAGGACCCCCGATCGAAGAGTCCCAATCGAGTGGGACTCTTCATCATAGAGTTTCAGTCGAGTGGAACTCTTCACCAGCCATCAGATCAGGTAGGAACATCTAGTGAGTATGACTCCGTAGATCCAAACCTAAATGGATAGCACAGAAACCAATTTCTATACTAATCAAAGTAACCATCTAGTAATGATTCCCGATGTCCAAATAGGTTGAATAATTATAATCGCAATATTCAAAACCTACGCAAATATGGTTACCGTATAATTCATCCCTATAATCTCTATGTAATAGATGACTCAGGGTTAAACTGTCAATCCTAGAAAAAATATTTATATCATGTCTTGAAGCAATTAGTCTCACGACTCCTCACTAAGACTACCCTGACCAAGATTTTGCTAAATTAAAATATAATTGAATATAGCTCCTGAAATTAGGAGTGGTCAATTTTATCTTGATACACGCACCGACTCCATAAGTACTTGACTGTGCCCATAAATCTTTCGTCACTGAATTAGAAATTCAGATAGTCTAGCACTAAAACACAGTGAGTTGCTTGAAAATCACCGTAGTGATCTTAGGTCAGAGAAATATTTATATCCATATTCCATCGGAGCTAATCTTGACAGAAGAAAAGTTTTGGAGTTGATCACGTTTAGTGCAGATATACCCATAAATCTTACTTATATGCCATATCAGTGTCTCAACACTCCTTGGTTATGAGGACAACCAACCAATATGGCACACAACGATCTATACTTGATAAACATTATCGTCCTAAGTAACAACGTATCATTTGGTCGTGAACTATTTAAGGACTAAACGATAAATCTTCTTTTGTCGAATCTAGATAGTCCTAAGGACTTTATCACAACACTGAAATTCATTAGAAGACCACAGAATTTATGATAAAAAATATCAAAATAATTTTTATTAATTTATAATTTATATATAATTATAAATATATGATCCAACCATCAACAGATTGATGATTGACTTTAGAACATATTTTCAATAATCTTCTACTTGGACTAAAGCCAATCGGTGCAGTATCTAATACCTATCTTCGACTTAAAATCGTCAAACTTCTTCACCGCAATAGCTTTAATGAATGGGTCAGCCAGATTCTTCTTTCTATCGATCTTTCAAAGATCAACATCACCTCAATCCATAATCTCTCGAACATGATGGTAGCGATGCAGAAATGCTTCATCCGCTGGTGTGTCTTTGGTTTCTTCGCCTAAGCAATGCTCCAGAGCTATCGCAATAGAGCAGAACTAGACCATCATGGAAGGGTGCTACTCTAAGCTCGATGATGAATTTTCTTAGCCACACCATTTTTTTGGTAACATCTAATGTAGCGACATACTCCATCTCATAAACTGAATCGACCATAGTGTGCTGCTTAAAACTCTTTCAGCAAATAGTCCCACCATTAAGGATAAATATATATCCCGACACACTCTTGCTATCATCATGATCAGATTGAAAATTGAAGTCTATGAATCCCATAAGTTTTAAATCCGATTCATCATATACAAGCCGCTGGTTCTTAGTATTTTTTAAATACTTCAGAATAATTTTAACAACTTTCTAGTGATTCTTCCCTAGATTAGATTGGTATCTACTCACTACACCTAGTGAGTATGCCACATCTGATCGCGTACATATCATGGCGTATATTATAGAATCCACTGTTGAAGCATATGGTATTCTATTCATATGCTTTCTGTCTAGAGGTGTTGTTAGACAATCCCTCTTTGAAAGAAAAATTTTATGACCTATCGGTAGATAGCCTTTCTTGAAATTCTGCATGCTGAACCATTTCAGCATAGTGTCAATGTACGTAGATAGGGACAATCCAAGCAATCTTTTAGATCTATCTCTATAGATCTTCATCCCTAAAATGTAGGAAGCTTCTTCCAGATCTTTCATGGAGAATTATGATGAAAGTTAGATCTTTATTCCTTATAATGCAGGGACATCATTTCTAATTTAAGAGAATATTATCCACATATAATACTAAGAATACTATTGCTGGACCATTAGCCCACTTATATATGCACATTTAACGAAGCCATACATTTTGATTATTCTATCAAATAATATGTTTCAACTCTGAGATGCCTGCTTCAGTCCATAAATAAACCTTTGAAGCTTATACACCTTAGACTCATCTATGAATGTGAAACCTTCATATTGTATCATATACACCTCTTCATCTGGCTCTCCGTTTAAGAAAGCTATTTTCACATCTATTTGCTAGATTTCATAGTCCAGATGGATAGTTATGGCAAGCATTATTCGAATGAATTTGAGCATTGCCATAGGAGAGAATGTCTCATTATAGTCAATACCATAACGTTGATGATACCCCTTAGCAACTAGACGGGCTATATAGGTCTTCACCTTTCTATCTGCACCTTTTTTTCTTTTGAAGACCCATTTTCATCCTATGGGTTTTATCCCTTCGGATGGATCAATCAATGTCCATACATCATTGACCTTCATAGATTCTATCTCGAATTTCATGGCCTCGAGTCATTTCTCAGAGTTGGATCTCTGTATTGCATCCATATAGGTGATTGGGTCCTGATCGTTCTCATCGAGTTCGATTGGATCCCCGTCCTGGATCAAAAAATCATAGTATCTATCCGATTGATGTGGTACTCTATCAGATCACCTTAAAGATTCTTCTATAATGGGTTCTGGATTTGATCTAATCAGTATAGGATATTTTAATTTACATGACACTAACTATTTAAAGGCATAAGCTATTATTTTTTCATTTTGTATCAAAACACAACCAAGGCCTTTACATGATGCATCAACATAAATGATGAAACACTACAACAAAAAGGGATATTTGTGATGCAAAAAAAGCATCGCAAATACTCAATTTTCATTGTAAATAGTTATTTATGATGAAAAATTCATCGCTAATAATTAATCGCTAAAAATGGGATTGCAGAAAATATTTTATGGTAAAAATATAATTTTTATCGTTAATAATCAATTTTTTATGATGAAATATTTTCATCATAAAAATTTTTTTATTTATTTTTTAAATTATTTATGATGAAAATATTTTTATCATAAATAGATGATTATATGATGAAAATATATTTCTATCATAAATAAGATTATTTAAGATAAAATTTTTCATCACTAATAATTTAATAAATAAAATTAATATTTCTTAAAAAATAAAATAAATTATTTATTTATGATAAAAATATTGCATCATAAATATCTTTATCATAAAAAAATTATTTACAATGTAAATTTTTGATCCTAAATATTTTTTTTTAAAAATTTAAATTTTTTAAAAATAAATTATTTATGATAGAAAATTTTCATTATAAATAATCTTTTTTATGATGTATATTCCATCATAAATAATAATGTTTCTAATTAAAATATAACATTTTTTTAAAAATAATTTATAAATATAAATTATTTTATTTATATTTTTAATACTTATATTTATAATCTATAAAATAAAAATAAAAAAATTACATAATAAATTTATAAATAAATTTGATCATTTTCATTATATTAAAATATAATTATAAAAAAATAAATTTAATAATTTTAAGAGATCCAAAATGAAAATAAAAAAAATAAAAACAAACCATTGGCCGTCAAGCATAAGCATCTAGAGAAGGAGAACGAGTGGAGGAGCTCAGATCGACCTGCTATTGCCTCATCAGCTCCACCTGCATCATCTACTTCATCATTTACCTCATCAGCTATTGATCCTCATAATTCTATCATCGATTCTCAGCAGTCTATCTCTGTATTTTTGCCAATCGAGTATTGTAGGTAGCATAGACGTCAATCCTGAATGAGCATAAGGATGGAGGAGCTCTAATTCCATATTCTAGTCTTCTAACATAACAGAATCTCGTACCAAGCATCTGATCATAGATCTCATTATCTGTGAGTACCGTTGAGCCCTCAGGGGTAGACTGTGATCTAATTTCTATCATACAATCTTGAAAATTAAAATTATAGCTATTCTATGTTTGTACTAAAAATTAAAATATTAATAAAAAATAATTGAAAAAATTTACATAAAACTTCTGACTCTCCACTATCCACTCCCTTGATCATTATTGGTGCGTTTGTTAGTAGATCTTCGATCCTATCAAGAAGCTCACCACTCTCTATATCTCTTTATAATTTGAGAATAATTAATAAAAAAATTTTAAATAGTTAAAAAATTAAAATATGTTAAATAAAAATTACTTATCATCTGCTCTATATGGCGAGTGAACGACCTTGAACCCCTATAGTGCAAGATGGTCTATTTCGTCCGATTAGCATCATTATGGGCACATCGATCCTATATAGTTAAAAGTCAAATTAATAAGTAACTAACTTAATTAAAAAATAAATAATTTAATTATTAAACTCTAAAAAAAAATTTAGATGCTTAACCTGATTTGTCGAGTCCTCATACCTACAGCATATGACAATTTAGTCCTCGATACTTATGCTATCATATGGCTGCTGCCGCACTTCCTTCACCCCCTGATCCTGCATAACATCATACCAGTGGCGATGAATGCGATGCCAGTAATTCTTGAAATACGAGCATAAGTGATCATCCATAGCTTGTCGCATGTAATCATGCTCAAAATTAATAATATAAAATATAACCTGCCAATAACAAATATTATAAGAATACAGTACTAATTAAATCTTGAACTAGATGTTATTTTATCTACAAGTGGCTATAGAAGACCTCCCTCTAAGCTGGTGTAATATAACACCAATTGGAGAGCATCACAGGGGCATAGTTGTGGCATATGATGCCCAGCTTAGTCCACCATGGCTCGCACCATCCTTTAATGGGCATGGTGTAGCCAAGCAAAATCTCGATACGGAGATGCTGTCCTTCGTGCTCGCATCTCCAATGGTCCAAAGCGAGGTTCTTCAATTGACCTTGCCCTCGCCTCACCACCTGCACCGAATGGTCTGAAACAATAGTGAATAAATCATTAGTATGATAGTTATCTATAAACCTAACATATAATTAAATCAAATTTTATTATATCAAAAATATTAAAATACCACTCGGATCGGCCTTTGCAGCAGCCTCTAGTGGGTTCGATGGTGCGATGGTAGAAATAGGGGAAGGCTCATCCTTAAGAGAAGACTGAAAACTCGAACATGATTGTCTCCCTCTTGGCACCATACCTATAATGCTTAAACCATGCTTAACTTGACTCTTGACTTATCAACAGCTTTGTTTTTTGTTCTATATCCAAAAAAAATCTGACAGCATCTTCCTACAGTTCTCCAAGTATATGATATAGATGAATCATATTTTAACTATATCAAACATGTACTAGAAGAGTAAACGAGATAATTGCAACAGAATTTTTCATAATAGAATAAAGAATACCATAATCATAATAAAAAATTGATGCATTTTTTAACCGTCCAAATCAGGGCATTCAAGAGCCACTCATAGAATCTATTTTGGAGACCCTAGGATTGACTCTTGAATGAAAGTCTAAGGTTATATCAATGCATGCATTAAATTACTACCATACATCTCTTTATGAAAATAAAGAGATATACCCGGATCTGAATCAGATTAAATAAAGAGCTTTTGAAAATATTGAATGAATTTTGAAGGACATTAGAATAAAGTCAATGATTATATATGCAGTTTTATTAGAAATATTTTTATTAAATGTAAATTATTATCACTTGAAAATTTACCAAATACCATTCTTCCATGGTATTTGTTTTACCTTCTCTCTCCAAAAAATAAGCATGGGACTCACCAATTTTTTTACCATCTCTCTCTTTCACTTTTCATACCAAACATGATAATCTAATATGAGAATCATTTTTTCATGCCAGAATACCTCCAACCAAATGACCCCTAAAAGGAAAGAGAATTAAAGAAGGGATGAGTTTTATAGCCCAGTAAGAAATCCCATACATTTACACTAGTGTAATAATATGATTCAAGAATAATAATTAAATAGTAATAAAAAAAATATAAATTATAAAATCTCATATCATGCATCAACTATAACTCAATAGTTATATAAGTATATTATATACATCATAGATAATCATAAAGCCATGTCTCAATAATATAAATCGGATCAATCAATAATTATCTTTATAATTTTAGACTAATCATAGTCACACTCTAGCTTGTAATCAGCAAACTCAAGTACCATATTCTTAATTATCATTGTGAGGCCATGCTCGGTACTGTATTCCTATCCATGGTGAAGCTATTCTCAATACCACGTTCCAGCCCGTAGTGTGGCTATTCTCAGTACCATTTTTTATATATGGTGAGCTATTTTCAGTTTAATGTGGCTAGTCCAAATATTCCTTACTTGATCATCAATTTATTAAATCTCAATAATACCAAAAAATATTATATTATTTTCTTGCATAAATTATGGGAGTACCTCCTTAATTTTTGCTTATACCTTATGTACTTTAAAAAATGTCAAACTAACTATTCTAGTTATCGATATATTCCAATATGGTCCAGCCATTTTACTTACTAGTAAATAATATTAGCTTTTCCTCTTAATAAATGAAAATATCCCTCGCTCATATGGAAAAACTCGCTGGTGAGGAAGAGGTGGAGGTGGAGGGAGCTACTATAAAGATGGAGGATATGGTTATAGATGTCAGCATGGAGAGAGAGGATGGTGTTGAAAGTTTCATAAGTGGGATTGGAGGAGGAGAAGAAGGAGAAAAGGGTGAAGAGGAAAGGGAGGAAGAAAAAGAGGTTGCTGGCAAAAAATGATGGTGGAGAGTACCGTTGTGGTGAAGGAGGGCTCATGGATCGACAGCCTTGGAGGAAGTAGATGAGAAGAAGAAGAGGGTGAGGATGAAGAGGAAGAAAAAGGATGGATTATCAATGAGAATGAGTAGAGGTGGAGGGGGCCACCGTAGAGAGATAGGACTTATGGATGGGCTTGGAGGAGGAAGAGGATGAGGAGAAAAAGTAGATGAGAAGAAAGGAGAGGAGGGGAGAGAGGCTACTGGCAAGAATGGATGGAGATAAAAAGAACGATAATAAAGGAAGAGGGCTTATAGACAGCCTTGGAAGAAGTGGATGATAAGGAGGAGAAGAGAGTAAAGAGGAAGGAGAGAGGAAATGATGGATTGCTAGCGAGAAGGGGTAGAGGTGGAGGGGGCCATGGAGAGAGAGGGCTTACTGATAGCTTAGAGGAAGAGGAGAAGAAATAGATAAGAAGAAAAAGAAGAATGGGGATGAAGAGGTTATCGATAAATAATAATTGGAGGTAAAAATAGCTACTGTAGAGAAAATGGGCTGATGACAAGCTTGGAGGAGGAGGATAAGGAGGAAAAGTGAGTGAGGAGGAAGAAAAGAAAAGAGAATAGGGGTTGCTAGTGAGGAATGGATGGAGGTGGAGGGAGCCATCATGGAGAAGGAGAAGTGGGTGAGGAGAAAGAGCAAGAGAGAGGAGGGGAAAAAAAGGATGCTAGCAATGGAGGAATAGCGGATCAATTGAAGAGAAGGAAGGAGGAAGAAAGTAAAGATAAGGATATTTTCATTATTTTATAAAATAATGATAATAATCATGTAATATCATTTCATTAATAGAAATAGACAGCTGAATTATATTAGAATATATTAACAACTAGAAGAGTCAGTTTAATACTTTTTAAAATATAATTATATAAATAAAATTAGACTAAAGTTAGGAGTGTTCCTATAATTTATCCTATTTTATTTTCAAAATTTTCAATAGCTCATATCATAATCCAAATTATCGAACCTTCAATATTCAATATAACATATAATACATAAAATACAATCAATCATCCCAACAATGAAATAAAATATATATCAACTCCACAAGAACCAAAAATGTGTGATGCATAATAAATACAATATAGTGGAGATCGTGTTCAGGGAGCCTTAGTTCCACTAAAGATGAATTTAACACCCTACATATCAATCCATACTCTGATTTATGAATTGGATGCTAAGGAACTTACTTAAACATTTCTTGTTTATAAGATTATTCTCTTACAAACCAATCTCAATATTAAAATAATAATAAAAAAATATAAATTATTCAATTTAAACCCTCTACTAACTCACCAAAGGTCCACCCCAAGTTCCTTGAAATTTATTTATTTATTTATCATAAATTTATCAATTTAGATAGTAAGAGAAAGGAGAAATAAAAAAGGAAAGAGAGAGAAGAGAAAGCTCTCTCTCTCTCTCTCTCTCTTCTTCTTCTTCTTTAAAATCAAGTACCCGAGCACTCCTCCCCCCCTTCCTTCTTCTTTCCACCATGACTGTAACACTTGAGCTAGCGGCCAAATAAAGAAAAAATCAAGAGAAAAGGGGAGACCCTATTCATAGTGAATCCAATAGCTCCCCAAATCAAATCCATTAATGATGATGAATAGAAGGCTAGAAAAAGAAGAAGAAGAATGGTGTAGATTTTTACCTTGATTCAGTGACACCAAGGTGAGAACTTCGGCAATCGCTCTGGCAAAATCCCACTAAGAGGACTCGACGAAGAACTCATAATTGATGGTGCTTTCCCAGAAATTTGATGATAGAAATTCATGGAAGAGGGGATCACTACTTATAAGTAAGATTTAGGATTGTCTTAGTCCAAATTAGGTAGGCTAAATCCTAGTCTTCAACAAAAATCAAGAGAGAAGAAGACTCCCGATCGGAGTCTTCTTCCTCCCCTCCTTTCACATGCCAAGCACGTGATTCATTTGGAGTTGGGACTGGTTCATTGCAGGCCAGCCCAAGAGCCCAAAGGTCTGGGTCATTATAAAGAGAGTCAATCATAATGAGAACTAGAGCATAGAATGCTTTCATTAGTTCTCACTAGCTGTCATCTCATCAAAATGACCAGTTAGACCAATGTCTCAAGCCTAATCAATCTGAACCCACTATCATAGCATATTAGCATCAATTTACTGCCTTGGTGCAATAGGTTGAAGCTCTTATAGCTGTCATGCAAAATCTTTAACAAACAATAGAGAAGCAGTAATAGCAGTAGTAAGAGGAACTGGTCCCTTTGGCCACACAATCCTACCACAATCAATGGTCTCATTGTTGAAGCCTTGAGCGAGCATGTCTTGCTAGAGGGGATATCATTCAAAACCTCTTACTCATAAGTCACCCTCTCGCTAATGAAGCTCGAGGCAAGAAGAATAGCACCAACACTCATTAGATTCTTCTGAGAGAGATTCCACCCCAGGATATGTCCGCTGATCTAAGGTGCCTCTGGGAGCGGCCAATCTTGATCACAAATTTGAAGAGATCGATCATCGGTTAGCAGCACTCCAGAATAGAAGCCAAGGATAGGAGGATGGTTTTGGCTTTGATATGTGCCCTCTGCTCTCTCGTTCAATCGTGGAAGAATCAATCCCAACTCTATTCAAGATGCCACAGTTGGAGCCATATGATAGCTCCTTGGATCCACTCGACCACCTTGAAAGTTATAAGGCTCTTATGATGATTCAAGAGATTTTTGATTCCTTTCTTTGTCTTGCCGTCCCCACCACACTGAAGAAGTTTGCTTGGGTGTGGTACTCTGGTCTTTAACTATGCTCCATCTACTTATTCAAGCAGTTGAGAAGGCAATTTATGGCACATTTCAATAGCAGTAGAAGGCAGCCATCAAATTCAAATAGGCCGTCCTCCATCCAACATGGAAGGGGGAGTCCTTAAAAGAATACATGGCTAGGTTTAACACTGCCATGTTGGATTTCCATGATCTAAACAAATCAATCGCTATATCAACTTTGAAGTAAAAACTTCAAAACTCCAAGTTTATTTTTTTTCTAGATAAGAAGTTCCAAAGGACTATACTGAGTTCCTCGTGTGAGCTCATAAATATGCCAGTGCTGAAGAGACTGAAGTTGATCAGTGAAAATCTGAGGACGAGAAGGCCACCAAGAAGAAGCACTCCTGGGAGTGCTTCTTGTCGATTTCATAACTACATCCTTAAGCCTAGATCCTTATATAGATTGAGGGCCAAGGATATCTTCAAAAGCCCCAACCAATAATGGATAGATGAATGAGATGGAAGTATTACAATTTTCACCGAAATCATGGCTATGACATTGAAGAGTGTCTTTAGCTGAAGGATAAAATTGAAGCACTAATTCATTGAAACTACCTCAAAAAGTATGTTTAGGGTCAAGAAAATCATACGATCGAGAAGCCAGCTCAGTGCTAGGTTGAGGAGGAGAACAACAATCGACCAACGATTGGTGTCATCAATATGATCATGGGGTATATGATCGATAAGGTGGTAGAAAGTCGAGCAGAAAACTGCTTATTGAAATGAAGATGTATTGGATATGTCATTATTTTTTTGGTTGATGATTTACAAGAAGTTCAAACTACTCACGACGATGCTATCATAGTCTCTTTGATGATAACTAACTATGATGTAAAAAGAATATTCATTAATAATGGAAGCTTGATAAATATGTTATTTTATAATGCTTTTCTTCAGATGAAATTATTTATAGACCAACTAAAGAAAGTAAATACTACTCTAGTCATATTCTCTAGTTACTTGATAAAAGTAGGAGGAGAAATCACACTGTCGGTGGTATCTGGCCAAGAACCTTGGCAAGCTACTATTCAACTAACTTTTCTTGTTGTCCTAATCCTTTCAGCATATAGTGCCATCCTCAGGCAGCCTAGGCTTAATGCACTTCGTGCCATAGCCAACTTATTATCTCCTCATGTAATTTCTAATAAGGTATGGGGTCAGCAAAGTCTGAGGAGATCAACAACTTCCCATTGAAGGACTTGATCTTTATGATGAAGAGGAATGATGCAAACCAGTAGAGCAGCTAATCTCCACCTCATTAAAAGAAGAATTGCCTTGACGATGTCTGACTCGTCATCGATCTCAATGGGATTCAAACTTGAAGCTCCAAGAGTAGTAGAAAGAGGAGGGGTGGCCCTCAGCTTTAGGGTGGCCGTCGGCCTCTTAGAGGTCAAGGTCCATTGATAAAACTCTTCTTGATGCCCCATGAGAAGACTCTCCTCGGGATGACCCCGACCTTTTTTGGAAAACATTATAGATGGAGCCAGTAGTGGGCCTTATAGCTGCATCGACATAGAAAAGACCTAGTTAAAAAAAAATAAAAGAAATCAAAGGAGCTAACTTATACCCTAAGGATCGTCGAGCTCAGATCATTAATTCGTGCTAAGGTAGCACCTTAACATCGAGTCAAGTGGGGTAGTCTTTCTCATCCTCAGGGTTGATTTGAGGGTTCTTATTTGGAGCTAATTGGGGCTTATGCCAAATGTGGCTGAAGCCCCAAGGTGGTTGGTGGAAATGAAAAAAAAAAAATTCTATCCATATACTAAAAAAGGTAGTCCCTTGATGAACTAGAGACTACTTCAAGGGGCAAAGTACCACTAGTCTCTTTCTCGAGGATGCCTCTTCAGCATAAACAAGGTACATAAAAGAGAACATCTCGGACCAATCTCAAGAAGATCATACATTATTATTAATCCTAAGGATTAATTTTGATGAGTAACAAAATATTTGAGTATATGGTTGAACTAATGAATTGGTTGATATCATGTTTCAGGATGCATTATAGAGTACAAGATGAAACATAACTAAAAGTGCATTTGAGAATCAATAAGAAGTTGGAGGCTTTTTGAGGCATAAATTATATGTAAAGTAAGGATTGAAAGAGATATCTCAAAGCTAAAATTGAAGAGAAAATCAATTGAACAAAGTAAAAATTTTCAGTATGAAATTCCTCGAGTCGACCCCTGACATAGCTCGAGCTAAAATGGGAAGAAAAAGAAGTTTGGCACGCAAATATTTCAATTGGCTCGCTCTTGAGTTGACTCATGGTTGAGCTCGAGTTGACTCAAGTGAACAGTAGCACAAAAATAATTTTTTAAAGTAGAAAAATATATCGAATTGAGTAGAGGGTCGAGTCGACTTGAGGTCATCGAGTCGAAGTCTCAAGAAGATACAGAGAACATGATTTTCGAAATAAAATTTGGGGTGGTCTCGAGCAGAAGGCCGAGTCAACTCGAGTTTCTTGAGTCGAGATCTCAGAGAAATATAAAAAATCTAATTTTCAGTATAGATCGATCGAGTCGACTCGAGCTCTAATGGCTAGTTTCTGTAGAATGTTCAGAACTGTGCAGATTGCTTCCAAATAGCTCTTTTCAGTCTTCCAACTATCAAAATTCTCTCTTAAGCCTACCAAACATGGGGAATGAGCTACAAAACATATGGAGAAAGTGATTTGACTATTAAATCATTGAGTGAAATCAGAGTGAAATGAGAAAATTTAAAAAGCTTTGTAAAGAGAGCATTCAACTCCCAACTTTAAGAAACATCAAATCAAAAGATTTTTTTCAGCAAGAAGATAAGCTCGTCTAATCAAAAGCCTCCATAAGAAGATTCCAAAAAACTTTATCGACTTACTTGCTCATCAAAGAAGCTTTGTGCTTGATTATTGTTGTTCTTTTATATTTTTTATAATTTAGCTTCAATAGAGTTTTGGAGGTAAGAGGAAGGCCTATCCAAGTCTGAGAATTAGATTGTAAGCCAAGGGTTGGCTTAGGATTTGGTTGTAGTTGATGATCCGATGTAAAATCAATTAGATTTTGGATAGTGAGCCTTAAAAAACTATCCGACTATAATCTTGGAGAAATTATAGTAAAATTTTCAGATGGATCTTGAGGAGTGGATGTAAGTGTAAGGAGCACCGAACCACTATAAATCTCTTATGTTTGTGATTACTGTGGTTCTTGCTTTTCATTGCATTTATATTTCTACATACTTATATACATTATATTTGAGCACACTTCAACATCTCACTAATTTTTAAAAACTGTATATAACTTATTTAAAATTTGAAAAACCTAATTCACCCCCTCTCTTAGGTTGTCTTATTAGACAATAAATGGTATCAGAGCCTTGGTACTCACTTCATTTGATTTAACAATCAAGAGTTAAGATCAAATAGCAATCCAAATGAGCGCATCTCTTGCTGAACGTCAATCGATCAACCATCCATCCTTGTTCAATGGAATAAATTACACTTATTGAAAAACATGCATGCCAATTTACATTCAAGTACTTGATTATCAATTTTGAAGAGTGATAATTAAAGGCCCACACACTCCCATAATTAAAGTAGAGGATAATGAGATACCCAAATCCGAAGAGGATTGGAATGAGCATGATATGAGAATGATAAAATTAAATGCTAAGGCCATAAATATCTTATATGGTGTACTAGATTCTAATAAATTTAATAAAATTTCTATATGTGCTTCAGCTAAGAAGATTTGGGATAGGTTAGAGGTTATCCATGAGAAAACCAATCAAGTGAAGGAGTCTAAAATAAATATGCTTGTGCATAAATATGAATTATTTAAAATGAAAGCTAATGAATCAATTTTTGAAATATTTACTAGATTTATTGATATTATTAATGGTTTGAAAAGTCTAAAAAAATCTTATACTAACAGTGAGCTTATTCGAAAAATTCTTAGCTCACTTTCAAAGGCTTGGAAAGTGAAAGTCACCACTATTCAAGAAGCCAAGTACCTCAACAAACTATCATTGAAAGAATTTCTTGAGTCTCTAATGACTCATGAATTAAACATGAGGTAAAATATGGAGAAAAAAATTAAGAAGAAGAAGACCATAGCTCTCAAAACCACTATCTCCAAAGATGATGAAAGTGAAGAGTTCGATGAAGAAGAGGAAGAAGAAGACTTGGCCTTGATTGCAAAAAAGTTCAAGAGGTTTATGAGAAAGAAGAAGTAAGGATTCAAGAAGAAAACATTCAATGTGAGCCAAGTAAAGAAAAAAAGAAAGAAAAATATGAAGGAGCTACCAATTTGCTTCAAATGCAAGAAATTCGATCATTTTAGAATGGACTGTCCTCTTCATAAGAAATCATCCAAAAAGTTCAAGAAAAAGATGATGATGACCATTTGGAGCGATAGTGAGAATTCTAGCTCTAAAAAAGAATCACAAAAAGTGGTCAATCTTTACTTAATGACACATCATTAAAGGTAAATGTTTAAAACTCTTTAGATTTCATATTTGATGAGTTACAAGATGCTTTTTCTGAACTTATGATTGAATATAGAAAAGTAACCTTGAAAAATAAAGATTTAAAAAAGCAAAATTTTGAACTTATTCATGAAAAAAATAATTTTTGAAAAACTGAATTTGCTAACTTATGAAAATCAGAAATTAAATGATGAATTAGCAAAAATCAAATCATTTATAGAGAGATCTACTTATAGCTCCAAAAAATTAAATATGCTATTAAATGAGTAAAGAGCTATTTTTAATAAGACAGAATTATGATTCAAACCTCAAAAAAATAAAAAATTATTAAAAAAAATTATTTGTTAAAGCTTTATCAAATTCTATCTCAAACTTTTCATATTATTATTATGACAAAATTGATCATAAATTCTATGCATGTGATTTCAAAAAATTAAATGAAAAAAATAATTAAAATGATTTAGATTCCAAAAGAAATCATGAGTACTAACCCAAAGGATCCAAGATGACTTGGAAACCTAAAAACTCAATTTAATTTTCATGTGTAGGAGTGTCTTACATCCTAAAAGAAAAAAAGACTTTGGTATCTGATAGTGGCTATTCAAGGCACATAGTGGATGACAAATCTCAATTTATCACTTTTGAACCTAAAGATAGAAGAGTGGTTACATTTGGATATAATGAAAAAGAATATATCATTGGCATCGATAATAAATGTATCACTCCTACTTTTATTTAAAATATATTATTAATTAATGAACTAAAATATAATTTACTTAGTATTAGTCAATTTTGTGATAAAGAATTTAAAATTATATTTGAATCTTTATTGTATATAGTTTCTAGTTCCAGTGGCAATGACAACATGTTTATTGGACATAGACATGACATTGTCTATATAGTGGATCTAGATGATCTACATATGAAGAATGGTCAATGTCTTATTACAATGAATATTAAAGTCAAAAAAACTAGTTGGTTGTGGTATCGTAGATTAGGTCATGCAAGCATGGACTTACTTTCAAAATTAATTAAGAAAGATCTTATAAGAGGATTATCAAAACTAAATTTTGAAAAGAATCGTACTTATAATACATGTCAATTTAAAAAATAAATTAGAAACTCCTTTAAATCAAAAGAAATGATTTCAACCTCAAGACCCTTAGAGTTGCTACACATTAACTTATTTGGACCCACAAGGACCATTAGTCTAGGAGGTAAGAAGTATGGTCTTGTAATTGTAGATGATTTTTCAAGATTCACTTGGATGATGTTTTTGGCATAAAAAGATAAAGCTTTCGATATATTTTCTAAATTTTATCAAAAGATTTTAAATAAAAAGAACACATCAATTATATACATACGTAGTGATCATAGTACCAAATTTGAAAATCAGTACTTTAAAAATTTTTGTAATGAAAAAAATTGATCATAATTTTTCTACACCTAAAACTCCACAACAAAATGAAATAGTAGAAATAAAAAATCATACATTAGAAGAAATGGCACGAACTATACTATGTGAAAGTAATTTACCTAGATATTTTTGAATTATGGCAATAAATACTACGTATTACATATTAAATAGTATTTTAATAAGATCTATTTTAAAGAAAACTTTATATGAGTTTTGAAAAGATAGAAAATCAAATATCAACTATTTTTATATTTTTGACTGTAAGTGTTTTATACTTACTAATAGAAAAGATAACTTAAAAAAATTTGATGTCAAGTCAGATGAGGGTATCTTCTTAAAAAACTTCTCATCAAGCGAGGCATATAGAATCTTTAACAAGAGAACTCTCATTTTTGAAGAATCAATTCATGCTATCTTTGATGAATATAATGATAAGTTTTTTAGAAAAAAAGATGCTTTAGATGAAGATGCAGGTGATCATCATGACAAAATGAATAATCTCACACTAAAAGATATTTTCATTCAAAATAATAAAAAAGAAGAGAAGAATGAAGAGCCTGGCCCCTCCTAATCCAAGTGAAGAATTACTAAAAGAGTAGAGGTATGCACATGGATATCCAAAATATCTAATCATTGATGATCCATTACAAGGGATAAGAATCCTATCCTATCTTAGAAATGTTAATAATTATTTAGCTTTTGTATCATAAATTAAATCTAAAATAATAAAAGAAGCTTAAAATGACCTATGTTGGATAAATACTATGCAAGAAGAATTAAATCAATTTTAAAAAAATAAGATTTGGACTTTAGTTGATAGACCCAATGACTATTCAATAATTGAAACTAAATGGGTATATAAAAATAAACTAGCTGAGCATGGCACTATTGTTAGGAACAAAGCTAGCTTAGTGGCAATAGAATATAACCAAGAGGAAGATATTATTTTTAATGAAACTTTTGCTCCAGTAGCTAGATTAGAAATAATTAAACTATTACTTATATTTGCATATTTTATGAATTTTAAATTATATCAAATGAATATAAAATATATATTTCTTAATGGTTATATAACTCAAGAAGTGTATGTTGAACAATCACTTGATTTTAAAAATCATACCTTTTCAAATCATGTATTTAAATTATATGACTTTATATGGATTAAAATAAGCTTCACGTGCATGGTATGAGAGATAAAATAAATTTTTGCTAGATAATAAATTTACTAAAAAAAATATTGATAAAATCTTATTCTTAAAAAGAAAAGATGATAATTTATTGGTGGTGCAAATCTATGTGAATGATATCATTTTTGATGCTACTAATAAATTTCTTTGTTAAGAATTTGCTAAGCTTATGCAGGATGAGTTCAAGATGAGCATGATAGAAGAGCTAAATTTTTTTCTCGGACTCCAAATCAAGCAAAGTGAAGAGAAAATCTCCATCAATCAAATAAAATATACGAAAAAGATACTTAAAAAATTTGGTATGGAGATCTCAAAACCAATTAGCACACAAATAAGCATATCTTGCAAACTTGACAAAGATGAAAAGGATAAGAAAGTAAATGCTAAATTATATAGATGTATGATAGACTTATTTTTTTATCTTACTGCAAGTAGATCAGATATAATATTTAGTGTATATATGTGTACTATATATTAATCAGATCCTAGAAAATTTCATATACTTACTTTTAAAAGAATCTTTAGATATCTATCTGAAATAATTAATATAGAATTATGGTATGATAGAACTTCATAATTTGAATTAATAAGATACTCTGATGCTGATTTTACTAAACGTAAACTTGATAAAAAAAGTACTAATGGTACATATCAATTTATTGAAGTTAATTTGATTTCATGATTTAGCAATAAATAAAACTCAGTAGCATTATTTACAGCTGAGGCTGAATATATTGTTGCTGGGAGTTATTATGCTCAAATCATATGGATCAAACAGCAACTTCAAGACTTTGGTTTCAAACTTAACAAAATTCTAATAAGATGTGACAATACAAGTGTAATTAACTTAACTAAAAATCTAATTCAACATTCAAGATCTAAACACATTGAAATAAGGCATCATTCATAAGAGATTATATATAAAATAATGATGTGATACTTGAATTTATCTGTATTGATAAATAATTAGCTGATATATTTACAATATCTCTTAATGAAGAAAAATTTAATATCATTAGAAGAGAATTAGAGCTTTGTATAACTCAAAATAAGCTAAATTAAATTCAAAGAATCAATTTAGAATGCATAATTAATGATCAATATTAAAAAAAAATATTTAGATATTATGTGAATGCCAAATTTTCTCTGAAATTTTAAAAATTTTAGAATTTATGCTCGAATCGACTCGAGTAGCTCATTGAAAAACATAAGTCGACTCGAGGGTCGGGGCCACAGGCGATTAAAAGCGATCTATGGCTGTTCGCAATGTCATCTTGAATCTTTACCCTTCATCTTCCTAGATTTATTAGATTAAGGTCAGATTTGAATCAAAATGATGGAAGAAAGATAGGGAGTGCGCAAGATTTATGCAATCCAAACCACGGAGGAACAAGAAAGAAGAAGGAAAGCTCAGATAGAACGAGCAGCATTCCAGGCTTTTAAACCTTCTCATCCACCCGAGCAACCTAATCACAATAAACCCGAATAGGATCAAAGTATTCTAGGGTCACCTCCTCCATCGCCCTCTCCTGTAGGTAGAATGACCACTAGGGCAATAGCAATGGGGAGAAGGATTGACTTTAATTTCTTTGAGAGTTACAATTTTTTTATTGAAACTTGGATTGATAGAATGGGATGGAAGGATTTTTACAAAATGAACATTCCCATGTACCCTAAACTAGTTAGAAAATTTTATGAAAACCTTAAAAGAGATGGATATGGCATTGTATCGACTATGAAAGAAGTTCAAGTTAAGGTTTCAAAAGATAGCCTAGCACATATTTTTGGAGTTACTAGAGAAGGATTCATACCTGATAGATTATCCGATAAGAAGGATGGACTGAGGCTGATTATGGGTACAAATGATATTGTAGGAGATGTCCTAGCACCCATCTTATTCATAGAGATCAGAGTACTGCATCACATTATTGGTGAAATCTTTATTCCAAAATTAGGAAGACATGATTTTGTCTTTGAGAGAAAATTGTGCATGATGTACCATATGATTCAGGGTATTCCTTTAATCCTACGGGCATTATGATGCATTAGATCAGAGAAGTAGTTGCTAGGAGCAAGGTATGCTTACCTTACGGTATGGCTTGGACTTGGATATTTGAGACAGTGGGAGTTTCATTAGAAAATGAAGGTTATAAAAGATTGTCTCATTTTGATGTACATAACATGAGAGCTTTGACTATGATGCAATACCATGTAGAAGTTGGTAGATGGATGAAAAACATCTCTGATCAAGAAAGAACAGAGTCGAAAGTAGAGGAGACTAGAGAGCCCTTTACTCCTACTGTATGTAGAGCCATACCTGATCCTAATACTCTAATGACTCCTTGAGCTCCACCCGCAAACAGTTTTTCTCAACCACCACCTACTGACTCTACATTCATGGAGATACTGACAGATATGATTTCTACTAGAATCAGTAGAGAGATACAAGACTTATCTGAGAGGATAGAGAGTGTGTAGACCGAGATGAGATCTAATTCTCAGAGACTCACTATCCTAAAGCAAAGGAAGCAGACACGTGATACACTTACTAACCTCTCCAATTTTATAGAAGAGATTCCTCATCTCAAGGAGAGGATTGAGTCAAGTGGGACTGAGATGATGGCAACCATCAGTGGACTAGGATAGATACAGCAGCAGGACATTATTTCAGTACTTGGAGCCATGGGCAATCGGATTAGAAAGATTAAAAAATTTGCTCTAGATGAGATACTAGCAGTAGTAGCAGATATAGCCGCTAGAGCAATCATGCCATGTCCTCCATCTTCTCCATCCATATCTCCTGTTCAGTCCACTCAGATATTCACTGATGAGAGTAGATAGACCACCATTTAGAGTATATACTCGTGTAGGACCTACTCCTTCATAGATGGCTTGATCATCAACTAGGACTAGGAGCAGGAGAGCTAGACCTTCCTCATCTCGTGCCTCATCTTTTCAGACACTAGAGATCCCTTCAGATGATGAGTAGCATCATAGGGAGCTGATATCTAATCACCTGATGTTTTAGGCTTATGTATTAGGCGTATTTGCTTGTATTTGTCTCTATGTTAAGTGCTTCTTAGATACTTATATTTGCAGTTGCTTGACTTTGTTTTGGTTTGAATTTCTTGTTTTATTATATCTTGATGTATTGAGATCAATATTGGTCCAATACACTCATTTTGAAAATGCAATGAAAATCATATATATGATTACTTACCTTTACATTGTTTCAATCTCTTGCTATGATCTTGTGTAATGTTTATTTATGAATTACCCTTTAAGACTGATGACAAAAAGGGAGAGTAAGATGTATATGAGCTAAATGTGTATATGACTATATACTCATTCACTTTGGATGTACTTTTGATATTTTAAGTTGTTTCCGGTCTTTAAGCATTTATGATATGCACTTTGGCCCTTCGAGACTTTGAGCATAATTGACCATATATGAAGTGTATTTTGATCTTAATATACACGAGCACTCTTAGATTTTTATGTGGTGCATCTTGGTGTAAATATCCATAAACACTGTATATATTACTCATTAACATTGAATATCTATGATGAAGAAAACAATAACATTAGCATAGTTATTGTAAGTTCTCACGTAATTTTAAAAATTAATAAGCATTATGAGCTTGTGTCATGATACATACTCTATATATGTATCAAATATGAGCTTTGCACATGTGTAATATGACTATTCAATGAAAAGCATTCATACTTGGCACATATAATGACATATGTTGATAAATTACCATTCATGCAAGCACATGCAGCAAACTTAAATCTAAATTAATAAAATACATTAAAGACATAAGCATGAACTAAGGAAGAGATCAGTATGAAATTATGAAAAGGTTGCACCTTCATATCTCCAATATAGTCACTTTATATTTGTTGCTCGTATACTCAAAGTTTTGTCATCATCAAAAAGGAGGAGATTGTTAATCCAAAAAATTAAGTTTGATGAGTAACAAAATAATTGAATATATGGTTGGACTAATGAATTGATTGAGATCATGTTTCAAGATGCATTATGGAGTATAAAATGAAACATCCCTAAAAGTGCATTTGAGAATCAATAAGGAGAAGTTGGAGGCTTTTTGAGGCATGAATTACACCTAAAGCAAGGCTTGAAGGAGATATCTCAAAATCAAAATTGAAGGAAAAATTAATTGAACAAAGTAAAAAATATTTAGTATGAAATCCCTCGAGTCGACCCCTGATAAAACTCAAGCTAAAATGGAAAGAAAAAGAAGTTTGGCATGCAAATATTTCAGCTGGCATGCTCTCAAGTCGAGTCATGGTTGAGCTCGAGTTGGCTCAAGTGAACAGTGGCACAAAAATAATTTTTCAAAGCAAAAAAATGTATCGAATCGAGCAGAGGATCGAGTTGACTCGAGGTCCTCAAGTCGAAGTCTTAGGAAGATATAGAGAACATGATTTTTGGAACAAAGTTTGAGGTGGTCCCGAGCAGAAGACCGAGTCGACTCGAGTTCCTTGAGTCAAGGTCTCAGAAAAATATAGAGAGTCTGATTTTTGGCACAGATCAGTCAAGTCAACTCGAGAAAAATGACGAATTGACTCAAGCTATAACGGCTAGTTTCTGCAGAATATTCAAAACTATGTAGATTGCTTTCAAATGACTCTTTTCAATCCTTCAACGGTCAAAAATCTCTCTCCAGCCTACCAAACGTGGAAAATGAGCTATAAAACATTTGGAGGAAGTGACTTGACTATTAAATCATTGAGTGAAATTAAAGTAAAGTGAGAAAATACAAAAAGTCTTGAAAAGAGAGCATTCAACTCCTAATTTCAAGAAATATCAAATCAAGAGATTCCTTTTAGTAAGAAGATAAACTCATCTGATAAAAAATCTCCATCAAAGAAGATTTTAAAAAGCTTCATCGACTTACTTGCTCATCAAAGGAGCTTTGTACTTGATTATTATTGTTCTTTTGTATTTCTTGTAACTTAGTTTCAATAGAATTTTGGAGCTAAGAAAAAGGCCTATCTAAGCCTGAGAATTAGATTGTAAGCAAAGAGTTGGCTTAGAGTTTGATTGTAGTTAGTGATCTGATGTAAAATCAACTAGATTTTAGATAGTGAGTCTTGAAAAACTATCCGACTGTAATCTTAAAGAAATTATAGCAAAATTTTTAAATGAATCTTGAAAAGTGGATGTAGGTGCAAGAGGTACCGAACCACTATAAATCTTTTATATTTGTAATTGTTTTGGTTCTTGTTTTCCATTGCACTTATATTTCTGCATATTTATATATATTATATTTGAGTATACTTCAACATCTCACTAATTTTCAAAAGCTGCAGATAAATTATTTAAATTTTGAAAAACTCAATTCAACCCCCCTCTTGTGTTGTCTTACTGGACAATAATTATTATAAAGAAAAAATGATATGAGAATCGGGAGCAAGGTGTGCAGGAATGATTTGATAATAGTCAAGAACATTACAAATGAAAGAATATAGAGAGAAGCAAAGGTTGGCTTGAAGAGACTCATCATAAATGTCGAGGCACCCTTTGGTAGCTTGGGTCACCTGGTCATCCCAACCAGAGACCTCCAAGCGGTACCGACTTGGAATGAAGAACCAAGTCTGAAGCCTTTCTAGCTTGGACTCAATGATGGTAGACATCTTATTCCCCGATCATGGGAACCTCACGAGCTCATATTTCAAGCTCTTTGAGTGTTGGGAGTCTTGAGGCATGGGCTAAGATGAAAACCCACTTCAGTAGAGGCTCGAATTTATCTTCGAGCACAACTAGAGGTCCTGACAATCAAGAACTCTAACCGCTTGGCCAATTACTATCCTTGAATTCGCTACCCGACATTGTAGAGGCTAAGAGAAGAAAGAGGAAAAGGTAAATGAAAAGCGAAATGCAAGAGGACACAAAGAAACGAAGAAGAGAAAGACTAATGGAGATTGGAATCGGGAAGGAAGTAATACTGATGCTACAGAAGATGATGGTGATGGAAGATGACTGCTATTGCTGCAATGGACTATGGTGGCACTCGGGCAGAGAAAAGTTTGCTGAGGAGAGAAAGCAACTGAGCAAATGAAGAAAAAATAGTGGGACGAAGATGCCCTTTTTATACTATGCAACGACAACCAAAATTAGTGCACCAGTCATTGCGTGTGGTCCAAATGGCGACATGTGGCTTGCATCTACGGCATCAGATTGCATAATCTTCGGTGCACCAACCTTCTGATCATGCCATGTAGCCCTATCTACACTATAATAACTAAGGGCAATCAGTTTGCACCATATGGCAATAAGGGACTGGCTAGAGCATGATCTCCTGGATTGCCGTTTTCGGCATAAGCGACATGTTGTCTTGATTATCATGCCTCATCATTGCAATGCGATCTCTAAAGAGATGCATTAAATACTAGCCGACTTCCAAGCGGCGAATTAAATGTTGATCGAAAATCTTTTATCCTTAGAGGTGATGTCATCAAAGCCATCATTTCGATTTCAATTTTATACCGATGACCGATATCGAAGTAAATGAAAATTTGACTACTCTCATCATCCGAAATGAAAATATATCTTTTTGGACTCGAGAGTAAAGGACAAGTATTACGAAGATAACCAAATTTTCGACCTCAACTATTTACCAACCTGACTCCTTGGATTATACAGAAAATATTTTCCCATGGCTCGAATGAAGAATGAGCTCGTCCTTAGGAACATACCGACAACATATGATTAAACGATCTCAATAGAACCTTTTAGGCCATTTTCTTTATTCGTGCATGCACTTGTACGAAAATAGTAAATTCGATCTCATGGGCATAATAATCGTCCATGATTTTGATTCATAAATGTCTTAACCATGCCCTTAAGATTCACAATAATAGCTCATAGATTTCTCCCCATAAAAAAGAGGCAGAAGGAATCCTTAGATAAGTTTTTTTTTGAAATAGAAATTTTTTTTCATTCACTCTCTTTTTTTTTACCATTCCCTAAATAGTCAGAGGGAACCTGTAGATAAGTCTTTTTGAAATAAAAATTCTCTTTCATTCATTCTTTTTTTAACTAATCTCTAAATTTCTATTTCAAAAAAATAGAAATGATTGAAGGAATCATCCCTCAATCTTTCACCAAACTTCAAGCCCATCCACAAACCGATCTCTAACTTGATTTTCTACCGATCTCTCCAAAATTTAATGACAATAAATACCAACACAGATATTAATTATATGCTCAAATTCTATTAATATCTAAATGAATTCGGATGAAAATAGCTCTATATCGATATCATCCGATCGGATATTATCAGCTTACGTCCGACCAAATCTATCACCTAAATTCATCCTTACCATTTCAATAGTCCGACCCTGTCCTGTCCTCTCCGCGGCATGTGCCTCTAAGGCTATGACCCCAAAGACCGGGTTTCATCTCCTCGCTATTTCAACGGTCCAACAGTACCCCGTCCTCTCTGTGGCATGTGTCTCCGAGGCTATGATCCCACAGACTTCTCTTCGTTGGGGGAACCAATTTAGCTTTATTTCCTTCATGGACTCACGGCTTTAATGTTTTCTCAGACCATTTGACCCTCATATCATTACCCACCAGGAGAAAAAGCCTATAACCTATGTAACACAAATTCTGAAATGGAAAAAAAAGATCACAAATGAAATCGCCCATTTATGGTTCAATAAATGAATCACCTTGACGAAAGAAAGCCAGAACAATAACCATAAAAGCACCCACATGGCCACACCCAGATCCAGTAACAACAGTACACCGCAGCTACACGCCGAGCCAGCCAAATAAGGAAGTTGCCGTCATCTTAGTTAATCAGAGAAGATGGTGGGGTGGGCGGAGAAGAAGGCGAGGAGGCCGAGAAGGGGGGCGTTGATGTAGGTGGTGGGCTCCGACTGCTGGAACACCGGGCGGGCGTCCGGGAAGGCGTCGGAGATGTTGGTGGGGCCGCCCACCACCGCCCCCACCAGCACGTTCGGGTTCGGCGCCGGGCTCAGGTAGTACTTCGTCCCCTCCTTGCACCTGATCTTCCCCCGGTGGGTCCTCACCGACGGCAGCGAGCTCCCGCGGTGGTGGATCCGCCGCGGATACCTCCCTCCGTACCCCACCATGTACGACATCCCCAGCGGATTATCCCCCAGAATATAATCCACCTGCATATTTATATATTCGTATTTATATTTATATTTAAAGTTTTTATATTGTTAGTTATTAATTAATAAATAATACCTGCCGCTGGGCCACTCGTCTAAGCTGGGTTGGCGTGGCAGACGAGGAGCCACATGGCACATGGCCATTGGCGTGGCTGAGATAGTTGGAATAAGCCAGGAGCAGGAAGGAGAGCGAGGTCACGTGCTGCATGTTGCTGCCTCCCGTCTTGAACAGCAGCCCACCTTCAATTATTTTTATGGAAAGTTAGCTTAAAATTAAGGAGAATATAGAGGATAGTTTTGCAAATATTAAGAGAACAAGATAAACCTGGGGAATATTGGATCTGAGTGTGGCGGGAGATTCCCGGGAGGAGGGAGCAGACGAAGCTATCGGCATTTCGCTTAAAAGAGTGCAAGTAATCATCCTTCCCCATCAAAACTTCCTGCACAAAAAAAACCCCGGCAAATATTAATTCACGTAAACAACCCCATCTCTTGTCCTTAATCGTGATTAAACGAAACAGAAGGGTATTCCCGCCATTTTACAGAAAACTTATACGCAGGCAACGGTCAAAAACGATCCGCCAGTATCCGACCGTAGGCTCGAAAACAGTTGAAAGAGCGAGTCACGAGACATTGACGAGCGGTACCAGCATAAACTTTTTAAACCGGTTTCTGGAGGAGGGGGGTGGTCGGGGATCCGCTGACCGGACGGTGAGTGTAGACTGTGTAGTTAATAATTACCTTCGAGATTAGGACATTAATACCGGCGTGCTTGTTATCCCAGCCGAACTCGTTGATGGTGTCCCCGGCGTGCAGCACCACCTCGTTCCTCCCGATGTACTCTCGGTACTCCCGCTTGCGAGACGCCTTATGGAGCCACGCCGCTCCCCACAGCAGCTCATCCTGTACACCACCATCATAATCCATTAATCTCTGATCCTACGGCCCAGATTGAACTAGGCAGGAAAATCAGAACTCACCTGGTATCCATTGAAGTCGCAGTAGAAGGGGCACACCGCCTTGTGGAGGCTACTACTGTACGCTCCTCTGTACTTGTCCGCGAACTCGAACACCTATCAACCATATGGACGGTCCTGATTAAGACTAGCTCGTAGGAAAAAGTGATGATCACGTAAAACGTGTTCAAGCTGAATGGGTTTCCGAATGGGCGTACGGAGACGGCGCGGTCGAGGAGGCGACGGGAGTAGGCGGGATCGCAGTCGCGGAAGATGATGGAAGAGGCGGCGAGAGCGGCAGCGGTCTCGCCGGCGACGTCGGAGCCGGGGTGGACCGGATCGACCTTGTAGACGGTCCGGGGGGTGTCCATGTCCTCAGGCCGCTCCCAGCAGGAGTGGTCGCGGAAGGCGTCGCCCACCTGGACGTAGACGACGTTGGGGACGGCCGTCGCCTTCAGGAGGTAGTCCGTCGCCCACTTGACGGCCTTGACTGCTTCCGTCAACTGGGGGCCCATGTTCTTCCCGAAGTCTATTATGCTCCAGGCCATCAGCGTCGCCGTGAAGGCCATCGGGAAGCCGAACTTGACGTTGTCCCCCGCGTCGTAGTACCCTCCCGTTAAGTCCACCTGCGGTCACCGCACCGCCAACGCCGTTAAAAAGAGACCAGGCGACATTCGAACAGGGAAAAATATTAAAACCACGAAGAGCGAATATTTTGAAAGGGGAGATGGGAGGGAGGGGTTTTGCTTAAAATCTCGGCCGTCGATCGTGCGGCGATGCGTACCCCGTCGACGGCGCCGTCGTGGAGGGCGGAGTCGCAGCGCCAGGTGAGGCGCTGGTCGGGGGGGAGTTTGCCGGAGCGCTGGCCCTCGAAGAAAAGGATGCTATTCCGGAGCGCGGCGGCGTAGTCGTGCTCGGCGGCGGCGGGCCGGAGCGACGTCGCCAGGAGCAGTATCAGCTGCAGCAAGGGTGCCGGCCGAGACGCCATTACGTGCCGACCGAAACCCTACGGAAAGAACGCGGCGGGAAGAATGGGGATCGATGGCGCAATCAGTGGACAGAACTCTCAGCCTCTATCTACTTTTTCAATCAATCGCTATTTATTGGCACGGATAAATAAAAAAGGGCATGGGTGGGGGCATGTGGAGAAGTGCAGCGATGGCAGGGTAGAAGGGAGGAGGGAAAGCGCTTGGCGGCCCAAATCTGTTACCAAAATTACTTTATTATTCCGTTTCACGGATGGATTGGCTGGCAGCAGGTACGATTGTTGGGCTCCGCGGTATTACTCGGGTTAAAGGAAGGGAGAGGGGCATAGCATTCTGAGAGTAGGTCCAATGGGGGAGCTACGCGTGTCGCGGATAGGGACCGTTGCAGCGCAGCAAACGAGGCGGGGACGGTAGGTACTGACCGGCTTGGAACAGGATGTGACCGGTCGAGCCGGAGTTGGGGTCACGTTATGGGAGATTCAATGATGGGCTCTTTGTTGGGACCCGGTGGGGGGTGACATTAATGTTACCGTTGGAGCTAGGTGTTAGTGGTGGGGGAAGAGAGCCGTTGCCTTGGAGGGAAGCAGAGGGAAGGAGGGTACGGAGGAGAGAGTGGGAGGGTAATTAGGCTTTTTTGATGGGTTGGATTTGTCCTGTAGATTTTGGCCGGGAATGATGACAGATAAACCTCCTTTCTTTTGTTATTATCAAGAAAGGAAGCTAATCACGTTGAAAATGTTTATACTCCAATACGATCATCAAAATATGCAGACTACATGAATACAGCTAGAATCCTAAGGCTAAAAGATGTAGCACAGTTGACATAAAGTTTTCTTTGTTTTGGTTGTGGTTCTACTGTTGAGACAAAGCTGGGAGCATGATAAGCAGGAACACTCGACCAGTTAAAAATCTTATTCAGAAGCATGATATACTTCCACAATCCAAATGAAGGCTGCAAATAGAACCCGATCATCTATTTGCTGCATTGGGTCCAGATTCAATATCAAGACCCACATGAAACTGGATTGGATCAGCGTCAAGCATGCCCAGTTTGATCCAAACCATTTGCAGCCCTACTCCCAATGGGAAAGAAGCGGGACTAAAATTGCTATCATGCAAAATCCGGCGGAAAGTGAAACGAATTTCCACTAAAGACCTCCTAATTGAACACCATTTCGGATAGAGCCATCTAAGGTGGTGTACCAGGAGTCTCTCTCTCACATCAGAAAACTCCTACGTAAGTTGACGCAGATATGGCCTATAACTACTATCATCTCTCATGATCACGTGCATCCAACCAGTCTGCTGTGCAATCAAAAATTGTAGGAGTTTACCGCAGCCCTTTTAACTTCAGATATCTTAGTAGCATAGATGGCTGCTCCATCTAACCAAGATAGATGATTGTAGCTACATGTTTAGCTTACTAGTCAGCATTAGTATTGGGAAACCAGCACAAAATTTCTCAGTGGATTACATGCGAGTGCACACACATGAATTTTTGGTTCTCCTGCTCTTTATTTATTTCCTTGTGGTGCCTTATTCCCAATAATTTTTCTCTAGTATGGGCTCTATCCCCATATATACATACATAAATTCTTTAACATATATTTAGTATTCAACAACAGAGTGTATATTAAGTTTTTAATTTTGTTTTCATATTGCCCCCTACATTATGAGTTTTTTTATATATAAAAAATCTTTTTGATCTAGATTTACATATCAAGCCAGAAAATTGCATATATTTTGCAAAGAGAAAACCTCTTTTAATATCCCACTGCAGAATTTAGTCCTACCTCTTGGTTAAACTAAGTTGAATTGTAAATTAACCGACACGCCTATTGGTTAGGTTCAAATCACTCTAGGATTTATTTATTTATTTTCTGGCCCTTTCTCCTAAACCCCCACCCGTGCACCTACCGCCACCCCTTCCCCTCAACCTTGCACCACCATCTCCTCCCACCATTTAACAAAGCAAGTCCACCATTGTTAATGTTTGCTCCATGTTCCCCTGCACTCCCCTATCACCACCAATTCCCTGATCCACCCCACCACCACTGCACTGCTGCGACTGCATGTCCCTGGTGTGCCAGGCATGATAACAACAACCTCTAGATCCCCGCTAATACCGCTTGCGTGCTGCTCTCCTGAGTTGAGATCATTGCATCCAGGATTTAGGATGATGCAGATAACGGACCCCATCTTACCAACTCTCTAATCCTTGGACAAATTAAAATCATAAACGGTTCAGATATCTAGAAAAAGGTCTTTTGAAGGTGATCATACAATTGAAGACTACCAAAGCTTAAGAGGGCAGTCTGACCATACTGAATGCTTGGCTATATTTGAATAAATCTAAAAGCCAGTTCCTTAAGATTAATGCCAAAATCTTTGAATAGGATATCTGAATGACCGTCAGTCCTCCAGTATAGTCTTAGAAGGATGTAAGGTGATAATCAATCTCAAGCATCCACAGAACTTAAATTTTAATTTTTATGCCAAGTTATATTCAGGAGTGCGGTCCAATGTCTTATCAGGCCGAAAGAGAGCTCCACGAGCACTATTTCCGGCATCGATATAGCGTTCGAACATATCCGCAATCGCCCGGGAGACATGGCCCATTTATCAAAGGCGCCTCAGCGACCATAAAGTTCCAGCCATTTACGAAAATGCCATTCCAAAACATATTAATTTAAGAGCGATATTTTAATTTTTACTCAGATCTTATTCTTTCTTTCGTTGTTCTTATTAAACGAAACTGGATCTCTAATGAGATTTAGAAGATTATTTTCTACTATTTTTTATATATTATCTTTTTCTTTAAGATAAAATATATCTATTTGGATTTACAGAATTGGATTAAAATTTCTAAAGAATCTGTAGATTAGATCAATAAAATCAGTAAAATTACAGACTATAAACTAGATCAACCGATCCAATCCATAAATTCTATAGAATTTTCAGTCCGTAAAAAAATCCAAAGAGACCCTAAATATTAAGAAAAATCCATTGATTTTAGAAAATCTCTTCCATAAGCGAGCCACCTACATGCCCAATTCTATCATAAAATCTAATAAGGTTATTCTTTTGGATTTTCTCAAATTCTTTTCCGATGAGATGCTACTCCGAAGGGACCATCTTTTGGGAGGAGATACAAGTGAAGGTCATTCGTTACCAAGATGGGCAACATGTCACCGATCCAACGGACCATCCGTAGTGCAAAGCACGTACAATCGACGGTGAATGGTTTGTGCCCAAGGATGGGAAATGGTAATTGCTGTGGAGGGATGGTTGCTGTGCATGCCCGTTGCCTGTTTGATGAAATGCTTCTAATGTTTTTTTCATCTTTTCTTTCTTTAATATTCACGATATATGAAGGAAAATAGGGACTGGTAGAATTCCAGCCCTCTTTGGACTGAGCGTACCATTGGCCAGTTTTCGTTAATCGGTCAAAGATAATCCAAACCTGATACTCAGATCCGCTGAAAGTTTGGGCAGGGCGGAGGGGAGG
This sequence comes from Cocos nucifera, assembly GCA_006176705.1. Taxonomy (NCBI): domain Eukaryota; kingdom Viridiplantae; phylum Streptophyta; class Magnoliopsida; order Arecales; family Arecaceae; genus Cocos; species Cocos nucifera. The sequence goes on from QRFJ01000655.1 coordinate 44,361, forward strand.
GGACAGCAAATGGAGTTTTACTGCCTCCTTCCCCTCCCCTTCTTCGATGCCTGCCGCTCCACCTGATACTTCTGATATGCCAGCTGCAAGATTATCAAGAAAACCAATGTGCAAAAACTTAATGAACGCATATTGTGACAGAAGTAAATAAATGTTTGCGTATATTAGTACGATGTGAACAAGGTACAATACTATCAGGACCACGGGCCATCAAAGTGAAAAAAAAAAATATTGTTGAGCTTCTCCATCTTTTTGGCATCCTGAGCCTGGTCTGTCTTGAACTTCAGACACTGCAAATATCATAATTCTTAATTCAACTCACCCAGAATTATTAAAGATTTACTTGGTTGATTACTGTGGTTGATTCAAAACATATATGCTAGTAGACGTCATGCAAATCAAAGCTTGCTTACCATATTTTAAATGGCACTGTGAAACAGCTTCCAGCAGAATTAATGGAACTAAAACTTTCAACAGCAAAAATTCTCAAATTGGCCAAACAAAACTCGTTTCACTAAGGTTTAGTTTTTGCCCTTTTATGATGTACTCCCTCCACTCCCATTGTAAATAGATCCTTGAGATGTTATTTTTATCCTAAATTTATTAATCAGCACTGCAGATAAACTGTGAATTGCACATTACTCTCTTTTTCTACCATGCCTGTGCAAATTCCTAGAAAATTTACAAAACACAAAACTTAACAGAAGTTTATCTGTATCTGGTACAAATTCAGTGAGGGTATAAGTTCCTGAGAAATTTGGGAAAATTTCTTACACTAAAACAATAAATGATTAGTAAAATAAAGTCAAAACAACAGAAACAAAACAAAACAACTTTAAGGCAAAAAAAAAAGCAATTGTTTATTAAAAACATTAAAAAGATTCATCAAATGTACACTAATGCATGAATTATCCATAAAATATAACTAAAACAAATATATATAACACAGTAAAAATAGGGCAAACAAAATCAGAAAAAGAAAATGAAGAGTTGTTCTAGACATCTTCAACAGTTTGAAGGATTGCATGACAAGGCTTATGTATCACCACAAAAATCCAAGCAAAACTCTGCCTTTCCTCCTTACAGAACAAACTGTACAATTCTAGCATCCAAATTTCTTATTTTTAGGTAGAACAGGATGGTTCTCAAGAATGATTGATGAGTTTAAAAACAAGACTCATTGGAAAATTTGTCAACTGCATAACAAATATCTCACAAAGCTTGTTTTTTCTCCAACATGGTATGAAGTTGTAGCCTCAAAACCCAAACAGAAATGTTTTGATTTTAGCCGGCCCCATCCAAAGCCAATCTCAGATTCAGAATTTCAACAAAAACTGAGATATGGAGTCAAAAAACATTCACTAAAAGAAAATTAAACTTTGATGTGGCAACTTTCAAGAAGATTTAGAATTATTGCAATGAACAGTTCCAGACTCAGAGATAAATGTTTTGACATAGGCTTTGCCTATTCTAGAGCTTGTCTCATAGATATTATGATTCTCGAGTGTTAGATTATTATCAAACAACAAACTGAAATACAAAGTTTGTCAATGTTAAACATCATTCCAACATTCATTTGAAAAGGAAATTATAGCATTTATATTTTTTAGCAAAATGTCTATGTAGCATTTCATGCTCAAGAGAGTGCATTATCGATGACCAAAGTTTCACAAATCAAGAATAGTTCTCACACAATTTCCTTCAGTTGATTTCCAGCAATCAAGCATCTGCAAACTCTTACAGGCTCCATATGTCTAGAAGCAAACTTGGAAGTTCCATACTATTACTGTAAAGGCACATGAAAGATCTTTGAACCTTGGCATGGAAATAGGATAGTGCCTTTTAGAAAGAAGAATCCATAAATCATATTCAAAGAAATAATGCGAATCATCTATAAAAAGAATTTAAAATGCACCGATCAGTGAAAATTGCAGAGAACAGATTCATCCTTTTCTTTTTGCACCTGTTTCTTCTCGCAATTACACTATAACACAAGATGTTGCTGGTACAATATCCACCAACCAAATTGACACAGCTACTGAATGTACAAATTCTTCTAATCATGCAGCAATTTCAACAACAATGAAGGCGATCAGATCATTGTATTTGTTAAAGTCCAATCCCAAAGCTAAGCTAGCATGTGGATGAGTCCATAAGCATATAAGCACCACTAGTCCTCAACTTATCAATGTGGGACTGTCTCTTAACATCCCAAGTGTAGAGCCTCAGGAATGGAACTTGCAGAGGGGCAACAAGTGAATTAGTAAGTGGAAGCATGGAGATAATAATAGGCAAGAGGGATCCTAGGCTATTGGTACTATATTAAAGCTCAACCACAAAAGCTTAAGATAGTAGGTGGATAAGTCCATGAGCATATAAGCATCACTAGAGTCCTTCGCCTATCCAACACAGGGTTCCTCAACAATATTATAGGTCTGCCACCATGTATGGATCTCTCTATCAATCTTCTTCGAGCATATTGTGCTCTTAAGACAACAAATGGCATATCTTGCTGCACTTTACATGTCTGCAAGACCTCCACTTGATCTAGCAAAAACAACAAGCCACTTGATAGCAATGACTCCAAAGCTAACCTTGTCATAAGGACAGAAAGAGTATCTTCCAATGTTGGAGTATGAGCCTCGATGCCATCGTATTGGAGTCTCTAACAAACTAAAAATTCAAAAGAACTAACAAAAGAATAATTAATTGCCCAAATCAGTTCTTGAAACACCCTCTATAGACTACAAACATATTGATATGAATAATCAATTGGAAGTTTATTGCATTTCATAAAAGTCATGCATCCATCCCCTCAAGTCATTCTGTTTTCATTTGAATAAGGCCAAAAACCACTGGCCATAATTCTGCGGATTATTCCTTCTTCCAACACATCTGACAAACATCTACCGGTGTACCATTCTTTCCACAAACACAATGATGAATAAAGATGTCTCACCTGTTCATAAAATCATTGGTGGAACTAGGCACAAGGATTTTCCTTAAGTTGGCAAGAGGTTAATTAGATAAGCCTCACGGAACATACATACATGATACCAATACTTGGGAAAATATTTTTTTTAAAAAATGATAGTTTTAAAATAACTAAACATTCTTAACTAACATATCAATCCAAGAAACAAGGGAGCAAGTGAAAAATGAAACTAAAATATGAAATGGATTTTCTTGAGATGATTTTCCAATTTGAAATAGAAATTTTGGATAATCTTCACAAAGAAGGAGTTTTAATGTTAAATTGATGAATCTTACGAAAGAGAGATGACCTCAGAAAGCTTATATGAAAAGTGTAGGATATACATGATCACTATAGATATGGATGAGATAAACCTTTAAAGTAATAGATAAGTATGATCGTGAGTTCCATGATAAGCAGAACATGATTTAGATGACCAATTTTTGTTTCAATTTCTGCCAGCGAATGCTGATGGCAAAAGCATAACATATAAAGTAAGGGCAAGAAGTAACGCCCCTCATTTAACAAAATAAGTTCAGGAAACATTCACACACCAAATCATGTCCAAAAAATTTACCCATATAGCTGTAAAATAAACGAGATATCCAAGATTATATTATCAAAAGGTGCAATCTAGAATCAGGATAAAGAGAAGAAACATCATACACAGACCTAGCATTCCCCTTTTCCTAACACAAATTACCCAATTCAAACTCAAAACTCTCATCCGCATAACCAGTTTTTCCTACGAATTTATAATGCAACAAATGTAAAGCAAATCAACGTGAAATTAACCTAAATGCAAGAATTCCATAAGAATCAAGAACTGCCTTACAATCTGTCCTTTCCTCTACTATCAGTGGGCAATATAATCAATCGTACAGACAACTGCACGATACTTCCAATCCCACTGCAACTTTTACATAAATCACTCAAAAGAAACCCTAGAACTGAAGAGATAGAGAAATAGATCAGTGAATACCTCACGATTGTCGGTGACCTTGAGGACCAGCTTCCCGTCGCAGTGTCCGTACTTCATCACGTACCGGGACTAAAGCGATCAAAAGCAAAGAACAAGTAAAGAACCAACAAGAGAAAGATCAAACCAGAGGGTTATTAAATGGAAAGAAAGAAAGAAAGAAATTAACGGAGGGGTATGCGATGGGATGGGACTGGGAGGAATCCCGATTGGGGATCAGCGCGGAAGAGCTGCACGGATCTCTCTACGAACTTGTCCCAAGAAGCGATGTAAACCATTGGAACCGACACGAGAGAGTAATCCGAGCAATCGACTGGGTCGTCCCTCCACTGAGTTATAGGGCTGGGTAATTCTTTCTACGCCGGTATAAAATTTCATATATGAACCATCTCATTTAATTGATCTATCTAGAATCCTCATGATATGATAAGATGGATATTGACACAGAAATTGGTCATCATCAAAATTCATTAGAGTGGAGGTAGATGAGATCACCATCGGAGATCTATAAAATAAAATCTCATCCGGAGCCGATGGGGGATAGCTCCGGTAAGACCCTCCGACGATCAAGTCAGCTTCAGTCGGAGTGTTCGGTAGAGTTTAAAGAAGGAGAAAGAAATTTTTCAGAACCTAGCGTAAGTGTATCCGGAGGATCCTTTTTATAGAGGGAGTTTGTTGTAACCGTCTTGATTAATGATTGTCGTAATTATCCTGATTAATACCGATCGTTATTGTCGATCGTTATTGCCGATCGTTATTGACTCGATAAATGCCGATCGTTATTATCGTGTAACCGTAGCGGGATCGTCTGCCGAAATTCACATAAGAAGATCGGCCTTCATGGAAGTTTGGCCATTGAGAAGTCCGCTGAAGAGGTTCGCAGGGAGTCCGGCTTCCGTAGAAGCTCGGCCGCTGGAGAAGTCCGCAGGGAGTTCGACTTTCGTAGAAACTCGGCTGCTGGAGAAGTCCGCAAAGAGTCCGGCTTCCGTAGAAGCTCGACCGCTGGAGAAGTCCACAGGGAGTCCGGCTTCCATAGAAATTCGACTGCTGGAGAAGTCCGCAGGGAGTTCGGCTACCGTAGAAGCTCGGTCGCTAAGTGGTTCGGCCAAGACTCGTCCGCTGAGGAGTTCGGCCGCTGGGAGTGCAAAGCTCGACCGCTGGAGAGTTCGGTCGCTGGGAGTACGAAGCTCGACCGCTAGAGAGTTCGGTCGGTTGAAGGACTTCGGCTGAGGCCCGACCGCTGAGGAGGTCGGTCGGATGTAGGAATTCGGCTAAGGCTCGTCCGTTGAAGCTCTTCCGTGGCTATTGGCCGCATCAGACTGGGCACCGAAGTTGATTTTGGCAGGAGCGGGGTTTATCCCCAACACTAGCCCCCCACTCCCGAGTTCGAAACTCGAAGGAAGGGAGTGAAGAAAAGGCTTCTTCCGGGCTCCGTACTGATTTAAGTCGAAGCTCGGGAGAGCTCTTATCTCTGGCTAGAGTTGATGTTGAAGTTGAAGCTTTCCAGCCGAGATTGATACGGTTGCTCGGGAGAAATTCCATCCCTTGCTGAGGTCGAAGTCGACGCTCTCCAACCGAGGTTGGCTCGGTCGCTCGGGGGAACCTTATCTCCTTTGGCCGAGGTTGACGCGGGCGCTCGCGTTAGGACAATCTTATCTCTGTCCGAAGTGTAAGTTGAAGCTCTCCGACCGAGGTTGGCCTGGTCGCTCGGGTTAGGATGAGGTTATCCTCCTGTTTCTAACTTCGACTTTGCTCGCGTTAGGACGAGGTTCTTCTCCTGTTCCTAATGGGCTGTGGGGGCACATTTGGACCGTCGTTCGTGCTTCTCCCCCATCTCGTTTAAAGTGAACGAGGCCTTCGACTTTGCTCGCGTTAGGACGAGGTTCTCCTCCTATTCCTAACGGGATATGGGGGCATATTTGGACCGTCGTCCGTGCTTCTCCCCCCATCTCGTCTAAAGTGAACGAGGCCTTCGACTTTGCTCGCGTTAGGACGAGGTTCTCCTCCTATTCCTAACGGGCTGTGGGGGCACATTTGGACCATCGTTCGTGCTTCTCCTCCCATATCGTCTAAAGTGAATGAGGCCTTCGACTTTGCTCGCGTTAGGATGAGGTTCTCCTCCTATTACTAATGGGCTATGGGGGCACATTTGGACCATCGTCCGTGCTTCTCCCCCCATCTCGTCTAAAGTGAACGAGGCCTTCGACTTTGCTCGCATTAGGACGAGGTTCTCCTCCTATTTCTAACGGGCTGCTTTTGCTCGTTTCTTTCCTATCGTCATGTAATCCTTGCACCAGAAAACAATAGCGCTGAGCGAAGTAGTTTTGTTACAAGAAGTCTACTGGTAATACATCCTCAAGTTTTCTGAGTTCCAAGGTCGGGGAAGCATTATTCCTCCGAGCTCCTTCAGGCGATAGGTTCCTGGCCGAACGACTTTCGTCACTTCGTACGGGCCTTCCCAATTTGGGACGAGCTTCCCTTGACTCTGAGGCTGAGAGATGGCGGCTCGTCGAAGCACCAAGTCCCCCACTCTGAACACCTTACTCCGAACTCTGGAGTTGTAGTATTGGGCCACCTTCCGCCTGTAGGCTGCTATCCGAATACGGGCCTCTTCCTTTTTTTCTTTCAGAAGGTCGAGATTGACTCTGAGGTCCTGAGGGTTGTGTCATTTGTTAAAGCCCATGACTCGTGCAAACGGGAGCTTAAGCTCGACCGGGATAACTGCCTCAGTGCCAAAGGCCAAGGCGAAAGGTGTTTCTTCGGTCGGCACCCTCTGAGTAGTTCGGTATGCCCAGAGGACGTGGTAGAGTTCATCCGCCCAGATCCCCTTCGGCCTATCAAGCCTCGCTTTAATGCCTTGTAACAGAGTCCGGTTGGTCACCTCAGCCTCTCCATTGGCTTGCGGATGAGCCACCGATATGAAGCGGTGGAAGATATTTAGTCCTTCCCAGAACTCGGCAAACCTTGCCCCAGAGAACTATCGCCCGTTGTCAGTTATGAGGGTTTGAGGTAGGCCAAACCGACAGACTAGCGACTTCCAGATGAAGTCCTGCATCTTGGCCTCGGTAATCTTCGCTAATGGTTCGGCTTCGACCCACTTGGTGAAATAGTCGATCGCAATCAGGAGGAACTTTCGTTGTCTAGATACCGCTGGGAAGGGATCGAGTATGTTCATTCCCCATTGCACAAATGGCCAAGGTGCGCTTAGCGAAGCGAGTTCGGATGTCGGCTGCCTTTGCACGCTGGCATTCTTCTAGCAGCGGTCGCACTTCTTTACGTATTCCACGGAATCATGAAATAGGATCGGCCAGTAGTACCCTTGCCGAAGTAGCTTCTGCGATAAAGACCTTGCTCCTATGTGGCTTTCGCAAAGTCCTTCGTGCACATCCCATAGTGCGAGGTTGGCCTCTGAAGGTCGGAGGCATCTCAACAATGGAAGGGAGTACGACCTTTTATACAACTTGCCTTCATATAAGACGTAGCGGGCAGCCTGATTCCTGAGCTTCCGAGCTTCTTTTCGGTCGTGAGGAAGAACCCCCTCTTTAAGGTAGGCGATCAATGGGTCGATCCAGCTGGGCTCGAATTCCGTCTGCAGGATGTCCTGAGATTCCTCTATGGTCGGATACTTTAGAGTTTCCAGAAATACTTCTTTGGGCAGTTCGGCCGGAGTCGAAGTGGCCAATTTGGAGAGAAGATCGACTCTCGCATTTTCTATCCTTGGGATGTGCTGAATGCTAAAACTGCCAAAGGCCGGGGTCAAACTCCTCACCTTTTCGAGGTATCTCGCCATGCCTTCCTCCCGTGCTTTGAAGTTGCCGTCAACTTGGCCGACCACTAGTTGGAAATCGCTGTAGACTCGAAGCCGATCTACTTTTAACTCCTTCGCTATCTTTAATCCGACAATCAGCGCTTCATATTCGGCCCCATTGTTGGTAGCGGGGAACTCGAAGCGCAGCACATACTCGACGACGACTCCCTCGGGGCTGACCAAGACCAGCCCCGCACCAGCTCCAGCGGAGTTGGTTGAACCATCCACGTGCAGAGCCCAGGAGCCTTTAGAGAGGTCGGTGCTTTCCTCGGGGAAGTTCGGCTGCGATAGTTCGGCTTCGTAAAGGCTCGATCTCGCTTTTGTGTCTATCTCGCTTGATTCAAGCTCGGCTTCGACTGGAATGGTGCATTCCAGTACAAAATCCGCCAGTATCTGGGCCTTGACGATGGCTTGGGTCGGAAGTTGATGTCGAACTCTGTGAGTTCGATAGCCCACTTTGTGATTCTTTCGAAAGCATCCGCTCGATGAAGGACTGCCTTTATTGGTTGGTCCGTGAGGACCGTTATGGTGTGCTCCTAAAAGTAAGGTCGGAGCCTTCTGACAGCAATTAGAAGATAGTAAATTAGCTTTTCTAACCTTGAGTACCTAGTTTCTGCATCCCTCGGGATCCGGCTCATGTAGTAGACTGGTCGTTGCATTTTTGCTTCTTCTCTGACCAGGATTGCCGCCAAGGCCACCGGGGAGACAGCCAGGTACAGAAATAATTCTTCTCCAGGTTCGGACTTTGCTAGCAGTGGAGGAGAGCCGAGGTAGTTTTTAATCTCTTCGAATGCCTGCTGGCACTCCGCCGTCCAGCAGAAGTCCTTCGATCGCCTGAGAACCTGGAAGAAAGGCATGCATCGTTCGGCCGATCTTGAGATGAAGCGATTTAGGGATGCCACCTTTTCGGTCAGGCGCTGAACTTCCTTGATTGTCTTTGGAACAGTCATCTCCCGAATAGCTCGAATCTTCTCAGGGTTTGCCTCGATTCTGCGCCTCAATACCATGAACCTCAGAAATTTTTCGGAGGTCACACCAAAGGCGCACTTGGTTGGGTTTAGGCTCATCTTGTGCTTTCTGAGTGTACCGAAGGTTTCTTCAAGGTCGGCCAAGTGGTCTATCGAAGCTCGACTTTTGATGAGCATATCATCCACGTACACTTCCATGTTGCGGTCGATCTGCTCTTTGAAGACCTTATTAACCAAACGCTGGTAGGTTGCCCCTGCATTTTTTAGTCCAAAAGGCATGATCCTGTAGCAATAAAGGCCACGGTCAGTAATGAAGGCGGTCTTCTCTTTGTCCTCAGACGCCATCCGTATCTGGTTGTAACCAGAAAAAGCATCTAGAAAGGTGAGGAGCTCATGGCCCAAGGTTACGTCTACCAACTGATCGATCCTAGGCAGGGGGTAGCTATCTTTCGGACAAGCCTTATTCAGCTTCTTGAAGTCGACGCACATCCTCCACTTGTTATTTGCCTTCTTGACGAGAACCACGTTCGAAACTGAGGTCGGATAATTAACTTCTCAGATGAGTCCGACTTGGAGGAGTTTGTCTACTTTTTCTGCGATCACTTTCTGCCTTTCCGGCGCGTGGTGGCGCATCTTTTCTCTTATCGGACGATGCATTGGATCGACAGTCAGCCGATGTTCCATGACCTCGGCGTCAATCCCCGGCATGTCCGCTGGGGTCCAGGCGAAGACGTCCGCATTTCTTCTGAGAAAGATGATGAGCTGCTCCCGAACTTCATCCGCCAAGCTGGAGCCGATCCGCACCGCATGCTTCGAGTTTTCGTCATTCAAGGGCACAGAGATGAGGTCTTCCATAGGTTCGCCCCGCTCCTCAGTGAGGTCATTGCGGACGTCTAGTCCGTCAACAGGATAAGGGTCAAGCCGATCCCCCTTATGCAGGGTGATTGAGTAGCAGTGCCTTGCTAGAACCTGGTCTCCTTTGACTTCTCCGACCCCGTGACTCATCGGAAACTTCATCTTCAAATAATAGGTTGACACCACCGCCCGAAAAGCATTTAGACCAGGTCGGCCGAGGATCGCATTATAGACGGATAGGGTCCTTACGACTAGAAAGTCGACCTGCGCTTTGGCCAATTTTGGGTGTTGCCCTGCCGTCATAGCCAAAGTTATTGTGCCTTCAACTGGTACAGCATTGCCAGCGAACCCTATCAATGGGTAATTCATAGGCCCCAAGCAGTCATCAGGTAATGATATTTTTGAGAAGGCGTCGTAGAATAATACGTCAGCTGAGCTTTCATTATCCACCAAAATGCGGCGTACATCGTAATCGGCGATGTTCAAAGAAATTACAACTACGTCATTATGCGAAAATTGAATCCCCTGGCCATCTACCTCGGTGAAGGTCACAGGCTCCTTGGTCCTCCACCTCTTTGTTGGTCCCTCGGATCCGTCAGCCTCCCCCTGATGAAGTCCTCCCGAGATAATGTTGATGACGCCAAGAGGTGGCCGATCTTCCTGCTGGTTTCCCTCACTTGGCGGTAACTCTCTGGGCCGATCTTCTCGCCCTTCAGTTCATCTTTGCAGAAATCGGCTAAGCCTTCGTCGTCTGACGAGCTCTTCGATCTCGTCCTGGAGCTGGATGCATTCCTTAGTGTTGTAACCGTAGTCACAATGGTAGAGATAGAACTTGTTGGAATTTTGTTTGCTGGGATGGGAACGCATTCTCTCCGATCTCGGAAGTTGTCCCTTGATCTCCATCAGCACTTGGGCTTTTGGGGCGTTGAAAGGGGCGTAATTGTGAAATCGCCATCAGGGAGAACTTCGGCGCTGAGGGGAACCTCGGCGTGCCTTTTCGTCAGGGGTTCCCTACCTCCGAGCTCGAGGGAGAGTTCGGGCTCGCCCGCGACTGGGGGGGTCCGGGAACGTGGCCGATTCACCAAAGGCCGAGCTTCAATCCGCTTTCTTTCTTCGATGGATCTGGCTAGCCCGCCGATTCGCCGCTTGCCGCCGACCTCATCGTCCTTAGCCTCGAAGGCCTCCTCTGCCCGGGTATAACTTTCAGGCCGAGCCAACATGTCGGCAAAGTCCCTGGGATACTTCTTTTTCAGGGAGAATAATAGATCATTCTTTTGAAGGTCGGCTTTGAGAGCGGCCATGGTGACTGACTGGTCCAGGTCCCGGACCTCTAGTGCAGCAGTATTAAATTGGGTAATGTAAGCCCGGATGGATTCCCCCTCCTTCTGCTTAATGGCCATTAGGGAATTCGAACTTCGGCGTGGACGCCGACTACTGACGAAGTGGGCTATGAATTATTGACTCATTTGATCAAACGATAGGATGGTACTCGGCTTGAGTGCCGAGTACCAGTTTCTGACGGCTCCTTTAAGGGTAGAGGAGAAAGCCCAGCACAATATGGCGTCGGATGCGCCATGGAGCAGCATCGTCATTCGGAAGGCTTCCAAGTGGTCGACTGGGTCAGTGGTCCCATCATAGCTCTTGAACTGCGGGAGCTTGAAGATCGGTGGAACCGATTTCTGCATGATTTTCTGTGAAAAAGGAGGGTCGGTTCGGACCTCATTACCGTATGAGGAAGGAGCGTGATGGAGTTCTTTGATTCGTCGGCTCATTTCTAAGAGCCTTTGATCCAGAAGATCTTTGCGATCTCTGATCTCCAAGGTCTTTCTGGTGAATGGGTGCAAAGCTTCACCTTGGACGAGCTGCAGTCCGAACAAGGGCTCTCCTTCCGTTGCCTTCCTTTTCCGAGGATTGGAGGTCGGGTAGCCCATGTCGATTGCCTCTGGGCTGGACCACATGGCTCTGGAGAATTCTGCACTGGTTGAACTGGTACGGCAGCCTGCTGGTGCATGGCTTGCACCGCCTGAACTGCCTTAGTAAGGCCACGAACCTGCTGGACGAGCAGGTTGAACTGCTCAACGTCTACCGCGGCTACAAACTGATTCTGAACCGTCGGGGCTGGAACGGTAGCGGACGGACCCGAACGGGATTGGGCCGCGGAGGTTGCCAATCGCCGGGCTACAGAATGAGCCTGGGTCATCGGGGCTGGAGCAGGAGCGGACGGACTCGAACAGGATCGAACTGTGGAGGCCGTCGATCGTCGGATGGAGGCTCTCCTGGGGGGCATCTTTTCTCTTTGGAAAGAAATTTGAATTAAGAGGAAGAGAGATATCTCGAGTACTCCTTTAAGAACAAAGGAACTCCGACTTCCTTTAAGAGAGGAATCTTTGCCGGTGCCCTTCTAGCACCAATCTGTTGATGCAGAAACTAGTCATCATCGGAATTTGCTGGAGTGGAGGCAGATGAGGTCGCCGTCGGGAACCTGCAAAATAAAGTTCCATCCGAAGCCGATGGGGGATAGCTCCGGTAAGACCCTCCGATGATCAAGTCAGCTTTAGTCAATAGAAATGGAGTGCTCGATAGAGTTTAGAGTAGGAGAAAGAGATTTTTCAAAACCTAGCGTAAGTGTATCCGGAGGGTCCTTTTTATAGAGGGAGCTTGTTGTAACTGCCTTGATTAATGATTGTCGTAATTGTTCTGATTAATATCGATCGTTATTGTCGATCGTTATTGACTCGATAAATGCCGATCGTTATTATCGTGTAACCGTAGTGGGATCGTCTGTCGGAATCCACATAAGAAGTTCGGCCTTCATGGAAGTTCGGCCATTGAGAAGTCCGCTGAAGAGGTTCGCAGAGAGTCCGACTTTCGTAGAAGCTCGGCCGCTGGAGAAGTCCGTAGGGGGTCCGACTTTCATAGAAATTCGACCGCTAGAGAAGTCCGCAGGAAGTTCGGCTTTCATAGAAACTCGGCCACTGGAGAAGTCCGTAGGAAATCCGACTTTCGTAGAAGCTCGGCTGCTAAGTGGTTCGACCAAGGCTCGTACGCTGAGGAGTTCGGCCGCTGGGAGTACGAAGCTCGGCTGCTGGAGAGTTCGGTCGGTTGAAGGACTTCGACTGAGGCCCGACCACTGAGGAGGTCGGCTGGATGTAGGAGTTCGGCTAAGGCTCGTCCGCTGAAGCTCTTCCATGGCTATTGACCGCATCAGGCTGGGCACCGAACTTGACTTTGGCAGGAGCGGGGTTTATCCCCAACAATGGCTATTTAGAAATTTTTTTTTTCTCATATGATGTCATCATTCTCTATAAAATATATTAATTTTGATCTTTTTAAATATTTAAAAAAACTCTTTTGCCCCCCCCCCGTTGCTTCGCAAAGAAAAGAGACTAAAATCTTAGATTTTATTCGTTCTCCCTCCTAAAAAGTCTTTTCATTTTTTCTCCACTCCACCAATCAGCAATTTCTAGATTTTGAATTTTCGAAGAAGCGGAGCATCTTGACCTATCGGAGCAATTTCGATTTTGGATTCTATTAACTTCAGGAAGCAAATCGACACCACGGTCAGCATTTTATTCATAAATGGCCTCTAAAAAGTTTGTATTTAGAAGCCATCAAGGAGAAGGCAAAGAAAAAGAGGAAATGATACAGCAATGGTTATTTACAAATGAGAGGATGCCTCTACAACCTCCGAAAGATATGAAATGGAGGAAAGAGAAAAAGGTGAACTCTTTTTAAGTATAATTTTGCTATCCTTTTAAGGTTTAGGGCATCTATTAAATCTGATCCATATATTAAAAAAATGATAAAAATTTTACTTATAATATATTTTATCTATAGGATGTCATAATACTAACCCTTAATGTTATAATTTTGACCTAGGATATTATAATATCGACAAAACTATCTTCGGATTGTATTTTACCAATGAGATGTCATAATGTTAACATAGAATATCATAAATTTGAACCAAGATATCATAAAAAAATTTAAAAATTATATTTAGAAGGTATTTTACCTACAAGTTATCATAATACTAATCTACAATGTCATAATTTTTACCTATGATATCATAATATTGTTAAAAGTACCTTCGAAAGACGTTTTACCAATATGATGTCATCATTTTAACCTACAATATCATAATTTTGATAAAGAATGTCATAATTCTACGTTCGAAAATATTTTAGTGTAAAGATATCATAATTTTAATCCTTAATGTCATAATTTTGGCACAGGATGTCATAATTTTATGTTCGAATATGTTTCTATTTTGGAATATTATAATTTTGATCCTTAATATCATAATTTTGATCTATAATATTATAATTTTATGTTATAAGATATTTCAGTACTAGGATATCATAATTTTGATCCTTAATATCATCAATTTGACATAGATTATTATAATTCTATGCTCGAAGATCATTCTATTTCAGAATGTCATAATTTTGATCGTTAATATCATAATTCTAACATAGGACATCATAATTATGCATTCGAGAATGTTTCTATTTCAGAATATCATAATTTTGATACTTAATATCATAATTTTAATTTTTAATATAATAATTCTGCGTTAGGGGATATTTCAGTGCCAAGATGTCATAATTTTGATCCTTAATATCATAATTTTAATCTTTAATATCATAAATTTAATATAGGTTGTCATAATTCTACGTTCGAAGATCGTTTGATTCTAAAATATCATAATTTTGATTCTTAATATCATAATTTTAATTTTTAATATCATAATTCTGCGTTCAGGAATGTTTCATTATCAGGATGTCATAATTATGACCTACAATATCATAATGATGTCAAAATTATGACATCCTGAAATAGAAACATTCATGAATGTAAAATTATGATATTAAGAATCAAAATTATGATATTAAAAATTAAAATTATGACATCTCATAACAGAACAATCCTCGAATACAAAATTATAATATTAAAGCTAAAAATTATGATATTAAGAATCAAAATTATAACATCATGCAAACATTTTCGAATGCAGAATTATGATATTAAGGATCAAAATTATGATATTTTAGAATAGAAATATCTTCAAACGCAGAATTATGATATTAAGGATCAAAATTATGACATCCTTAAATAGAAATATCTCCAAACATAGAGGTTTAAGATTAAGGGTCAAAATTATTATTTTAAGGATCAAAATTATGATATCCTAGAATAGAAATATTTCAAACGCAGAATTTTATATTTTATTTCAAAATTATGACATTAAGGATCAAAATTATGATATTAAGGATTAAAATTATGATATCGTTGAAGAGAAATATTTTCGAATGCAGAATTATTACATCATATTTCAAAATTTTGATATTATAGGTCAAAATTATGACTTTTTGTATGCAAAATTCTTTCGGATGAAAGTTTTAGATATTATTATGATAGCGTGTTCAAAATTATAATATTTTAGATTAAAATTATAATATTATGTAGTTAAAATACTTTTCAAATATAGTTTTTGATATTATTATGATATTCTATTTCAAAATTATGACATCTAGTAGTAAAATTACCTTCCAAATATATTTTTTGATATTATTATGATATTCTATGTAAAATTTATGATATTTTTACTTAAATTATATCATCATGTTGATCAAAACAACTCCATAAGACATTCTTTAGAAAAGATTATGACATTCTATTCCAGGATTATGACCTTCTATTTATTACTTTGAGATCCAGTTTTTGACAATCCGATTCTTTCCTACAGTGTCAAGTCAACTTTTCTCTCGGGTATTTCAACAAACGACTCCAATTTTTAAGAACTCGTGTAAACCTAGAGTTAATATTCAAAATATCCATAATATCGACTTTTCTCCTGCGTAAGTAGAGCTCATCAAGAAGACTTCATTCGACGCTTTTGTTGACATGAAGCCCTTTATGGTAGATGGGGCACTCCTCTCGGACATTATAAAATGTCACATTGAAGGAAATCAATTTATTATTGCAGAAAAGATAATAACATTCAGTGCGGAAGAAGTGGCACTAATTATCGATTTTCTAAGTCATGGGGTGAAAGTCTCAGTCGTCGGAACACCAAAGAAGAAGGAGAGGCTATTCCATAGATTTGGGAAGAGTTTGAAGCTCTAATATAAAGAGTTGGAGTCTTTAATTGGTCAGTTAAAATCATCAAAAAAAAGGAGGATATTAAGGATACCATCAGGCTTTGGATAGCCTACATGTTTGCGCTTTTCTTAGCTCTAAAGTCAAACCAGACTTGTCCAAGAGATGTGATCCCATTTTTAGATGACTTGTCTCAATTGGGATCTTTTGCATGAGCCATTTTCATCAAGAACTTGACGGTTGAGGTCCTCCCAGAGATTACTGACTACCTGAGGTCAGGGGAGTCATTAAAAGTAAAAAGAGTTAACAAGGAAAGGAGGCAGCCCACTCTTCTTGGCTGTTCGGCAACCCTCATGGTAAAGTTAAATTATATTATTTTGATAGCGCAGACCATTTTTTTAACTCTTCTATAGTTTGATTTGATAAAATGCTTATGTGCAAGTGTGGTTCATGGAGCACACATATATCAGATCCCTATCTGACCCTTCAATATTTCCAAGGCTGTTGAGGTGGCGTGACACCAGAAAAAGAAGTCATGATAAAAAATTTGATAATATCCGCTCCATGAGGTAAACTAACAATAAGCTATCATAGAATATTATAATTTTGATACTTAAGATTTAAATTAGAACTTTCTTAATATTATAATTTTGACATAGGATGTCATAATTCTACGTTCAGAGATGTTTCTATTTTTGGATGTCATAATTTTGATCCTTAATGTCATAATTTTGACTCTTAATGTCATAATTCTACGTTCGAGGATCTTTCTATTTCAGAATGTCATAATTTTAATTCTTAATGTCATAATTTTGATAAAAAATATCATAATTCTGTATTCAGATATATTTTTATTTTAGGATATCATAATTCAAACCCTTAATATCATAATTTTGATACTTAATATCATAATTCTGCATTCTGGAATATTTCTGTTTTAAGATGTCATAATTTTGATCTACAATATCATAATAATATCAAAATTATGATATTTTAAAATAAAAATATTATCAAATGCAGAATTATGATATTAAGGATCAAAATTATGACATCCTGAAATAAAAATATCTTCGAACGCAGAACTATGACATTCTTTATCAAAATTATAATATTAAGGATCAAAATTATGCCATCTAGGAGCAGAAACATCCTAGAATGCAAAATTATGATATTTTATATCAAAATTATGACATTAAGGATCAATATTATAACATTAAGGATCAAAATTATGATATCCAGTAGTAAAATATCCTTCAGAATATCTTTTTTCGATATTAGTATGATATTCTACGTTAAAATAATGATATTTTAAGTGAAAATATTACATCATATTGTCAAAACACCTTCGAAAGACTTTCTTATGATATTTTAGGTGAGATTATCATATTTTAGGTAAAATACATTCGGAATATATTCTGAAAAATTATGACATCTTCTGATTTTTGTTTATTCTTTTATATTATCAGGTCGAAGATGTTATTCGACCTACCTCGTAGGAGCGCTAGCTTCTCAGTTCCGTTGAAGAAAAAAATAGCACTGATAATACTGATGAAGAAAAATTGGAGCCTATTTTGGTTAGCTGTGCCATGTGTGCACGGCTAAGGATTGAAATTGAGGAGCTTAGAAAAAAGATCCTCATTCATGAAAAGCTACTGAATTCTTTGATCAGAAAGGAGATCAAAGATAAAAAATGGAAGAAAGAGGAAAAAGAAATCGGGGTTGAAGGAGAGGAAGATGATGAAAAATATGATGATGAAGAGGAACAGAATGAGGAGGAAAAAAAGTTTCAGAAAGAGGAAGAAGGAAGAGGAGGAGAAGAAGAGGAAGAAAGAGGAAGAAAGGAGAAAAATAGAGGAGGACAAGAAGAAGAATGAAGAGGAAGAAAGAAAAATGATGGAGGAGAATAGGAAAAAATATGAGAAGAAGACAAAAGAGGAGGAAAAGAAGAAGAAGAAGAAGAAGAAGAAGAAGAAGAGAAGAGGGAGGAGGAAGAAAGAAAAAGGAAGGAGGAGGATAAGAGGAAGGAGGATGAAAAGAAGAAGAAAGAATATGAAAGGAAGGAGGAGGAGAAGAAGAAAAGGGTCCTGGAAGAAAGAAAAGGGAGGAGGAGGAGGAAGAGGAGGAGGAGGAGGATAAGAGGAAGGAAGATGAAAAGAAGAAGAAGAAAATTGAAAGAAAGAAGGAGGAGGAGGAGGAGGAGAGGGGAGTAGGAAGAAAGAAAAAGGGAGGAGGAGGAGGAGGAGGAGGAGGAGAAGAGGAATGAGGATGAAAGAAAAAGGTAGGAGGAGGAGGAGAAGAAGGAGGAGGAGAAGGTAATGGAGAAGAAGAAGAGGGAGGAGGAAGAAAGAAAAAAAGAGGAGAAGAAGGTGGAAATGGAGAAGAAAAAGAAGACTGATGTTGGGGATAAGCCAAAGACACCGACATATTCACACGAGAGGAAGATGAAAAAAGAACACTGGATGCGCAAGACCTCCCATCTGATAGAGAATCCAAATTATGAGACTTGTCTACCAACAAAAAAGACTAAGATAGTTTCCAAATCTGAAAAAGTATCATTTCTGGATCTCTCAAATATATCAAGTGAATAACGAAATGAAGAACATGTAGACATATATTTTATTTTCATCAATATTACGAGATCTTCATATAGCATTAAATTTTTTAACCTGATATTTTAACATAAAGATTCATTAAGCATTCATGAGAATACCAAGGCAAAGGCTTATTGTCTAAGGAGGAGGATACCAGCATCGAAATATTCTTGACTGAAAGAATTACCTTGTAAGTAATTTATGACATCCATGACATCCTATATATGGTAGTACCCACTGTTGATTTATGATATTCTTGTATTTTCCATTATAGTGAGGTTGTTTTCAATAATGCTGAAGGAGGCAGTATTACAAAATCCAATATTTACGACCTCCTATTTGTGAAGATGATAATTGATGATGTAAGAATTCAACTCTTTTTAGATCATAATTCTCATTATTTATCCTAAATATCATGTGTATTAATATAATTTCTATTTTTTTTGTATCATAACATAATACTTTGCATGAATAGATAATTGATGCTGGATAGAATTTTCTTCACAAAATATGGAGTGAACGATCAGATTTGTACCATAAGTACATCGTTGCCCGCGTAATGATAGTCGGTATGTGCATTCAATCGACAGCAACACATCATGAGCTAGTTGGCATGGCAGGAGATTTCATTTTTAGTGAAGTTAGTGATGACGAAAAGAATGAATTTAGGCTTTTTTTCAGCATCATCAATACAGAAAACATCCACTAGGACTTGGTGGTTATGGATATGGTCCAGAAAAAAATTATTCATCTAAACTCCATCAAGCGAGTGCCAAATATAAGGCTAATGCCAGGAAGTGGCATAAGATCGTAGGAGCCATGTTCCACATATATTGTGACAATGCAGAAGTGAGTGAATGAAATATGGAAGAAGATGAAGACTGCCCTTCCCAACCTCCAGGATCTCTAGATTGTGGTCTGTATTACTTGAAGTATATGGACTTTCTTGCTCGCAAGAATAGATCAAATAAATGTAACTTCACACAAGCTGACATCATTCAATACCAGGAGGAACTTGCTGCGAAAATAATAAAGAAAAGACTCGAACAAAGAGTCACTGCCATCGTTGACAAAGTTGGAGCCCTCTAAGAGAAAGAATTCTTTGTATGATATTGACTTTATCACTTTATGAGAGTCAATTCTTTGTAAGAGAGTGAATTCTTTGTATGACACTGAATACAGTATGTCAAACTGTATAGCTATCAAAAGAGCAAAATCCATTTTGAAATATAATTTTTTTTAACATTCTATGTTTGATTATTTTTTGTTAAAACTGAATATAGGTAATCAGTGTTATTTATTGTCTTGACTAAAGAATGTCAATATTTTAAAATAGGTTGTCAAAATTATGATATTAATCGTTAAAATTTGAATACTTAATGTCAAAATTTTGCCTCTTAATATCATGATTTTGATCCTTAATATTATAATTCTATGCTCGAAAAAAGTTCTATTATGGGACATCATAATTTTAATCTTTAATGTCATAATTTTGATCCTTAGTGTTATAATTCTGTGCTCGAAAATATTTCTATTATAGAATATCATAATTTTAATCCTTAATATTATAATTTTAAGTCTTAATATTATAATTCTACATTCAGAAGTATTTTTGTTCTAGGATGTCATCATTTTAATCCTTAATGTCATAATTTTGAGTCTTAATGTTATAATTTTACGTTTGGTGATATTTCTATTCCAGGATGTTATAATTTTGATCCTTAATGTCATAATTTCAATCCTTAGTATCATAATTCTGCGTTCGAAGATGTTTCTATTTTAGGATGTCATAATTTTGATCCTTAATATCATAATTTTAATTCTTAGTATCATAATTCTGCATTTAGAGATATTTCTATTTTAGGATGTCATAATTTCGATCCTTAATGTCATAATTTTGAGCCTTAATGTCATAATTCTGCTTTCAAAGATATTTCTATTCTAGGATGTCATAATTTTGATGTTATTATAATATTATAGATCAAAATTATGACATCCTGGCATAGAAAGATCCTCGAACGTAGAATTATGACATTAAGGGTCTAAATTATGATATTAAGAGTTAAAATTATGACGTCCCATAATAGAACAATCTTCGAATGTAGAATTATGACATTAAGAGTCAAAATTATGACATCCTAAAATAGAAATATTTTCGAACGTAGAATTATGATATTAATAATCAAAATTATGATATTAAGGATCAAAATTATGACATCTTGAAATAGAAAGATCTCCGAATGCTTAATTATGATATTAAGGATCAAAATTATGATATCCTAAAATAAAAATATTTTTGAATATAGAATTATGATATTAAGAATCAAAATTATGATATTAATGATCAAAATTATAACATCCTAGAATCGAAAGATTTTCAAATTTAGAATTATGATATTAAGAATCAAAATTATGACATCCTAGAATAGAAATATTTTTGAATGCAGAATTATGATATTAACGATCAAAATTATAACATCCTAAAATTGAAAGATCTCTGAATGTAGAATTATGATATTAAGGATCAAAATTATGACATTAAGTATCAAAATTATGACATTCTAGAATAGAAATATTTTCAAATATAGAATTATGACATTAAGGATCAAAATTATAATATTAAAGATCAAAATTATGACATCCTAAAATAAAAATATCTCTGAACGTAGAGATTTGAGGTTAAGAATCAAAATTATAACTTTAAGCATCATAATTATGATATTAAGAATCAAAATTATGACATCCAAGAATAAAAATATCTTCGAACGTAAAATTATGATATTAAGGATCAAAATTATGATATTCTAAAATAGAAATATTTTTGAATGTAGAATTATGACATTAAGTATCAAAATTATGATATTAAGGGCTAAAATTATGACATCCAAGAATAGAAATATTTTTGAATATAGAATTATGACATTAATATCATAATTCTGCATTCGAATTTATTTCTGTTACATGATGTCATAATTTTGATCTTTAATATCATATTTTTTACCCTTAATGTTAGTATTCTGCATGCTGGGATGTTTGGTAATTACGTTGTCAAAATTTAGACTTTTAATATCATAACTTTGATTCTTAATGTCATAATTCTGCATCCGGAAATGTTTGCTTTGTCGAATATCATAATTTTGATCCTTAATGTTATAATTTAGATTCTTAATATCAAAATTTTGATACATAATGTTATATTTCTACATTCTGGGATGTTTCTCTTCTCCGATATTATAATTTAGATTCTTAATAATAATCTTGACACAGGATGTCCTAATTCTGCGTTCAAATTTATTTCTATTTTAGGATGTCATAATTTTGATCATTACTGTCATAATTTTAATCCTTAATATCAATATTCTGCATGCTAGGATATTTGCTCATTGTATTGTTATAATTTTGATTTTTAATATCATAATTTTGATCTTTAATATCATAATTCTATATCTAAAGATGTTTACTCTATCGGATGTCATAATTTTGATCCTTAATACCATAATTTTGATACAATATGTCATAATTCTACGTTCGAAGATGTTTCTCTTCCTGGATGTCATAATTTTTTATCATTAATGTAATAATTTTAGCACGGAATATCATAATTTTATATTTTGCTTTATTTTGATTTTAGGATGTCATAATTTTAGTCATTACTATCATAATTTTGATATAGGATGTTATAATCCTATATTCGTGTTGCAATTATGTCATAATTTTAATTATCAATATCATAATTTTGATTCTTAATGTCATAATTTTGATATAGAAGAATTTATTTATTATATGTTTGATATTTTTTTGATAATAAATATTATAATTTTAATCCTTAATATCATAATTCTGCATTAAGGGATGTTTCTGTGTCGCGATACCATTAATTTGACCCTTAATGTTATATTTTTGACATAGGATGTCATAATCCTACATTCGAATTGCTATTATATCATAATTTTGATTCTTAATATCATAATTTTGATCAACTATCTCATAATTCTGTGTTCGTCGATGAATTCTATGCTAGGATGTTATAGTTATGCGTTCGGTAATTTTTTTGTACCATATTTATGAGATTTTATGCTCTAAATTTAAGACTCAGTGTAATACTTATATTTGAGTCGTTTCCTAATAGATTTTTTCTTTGACTTATTTTTGAGTCATTTCCCAATGGGTTTTTTCTTTCTTATCAGTCTTGATATTTTTATGTCGCGGAAAGTGTCACTAAGAGAAGCTCACAAAGCACTCTACAGTCATAGTCTTCCAAGCCGATAAGGTCGCAACACATGGCATATTAATGTGGATGGTGGATCGGTACCCCTCATTCCTGGCTCTCTATAAATAGAAAGAAATACCTGCTGCTGGTAAAAGTGTCAGATAAGATGGGACTCTGGCTCAGTGGCTTGGTGGCTGGCAGCATTTGTGTCAAAATGGATGGTTTATATGCTAACGCTTCTATCGTTGTTTTGGTTGGAATGATCTACCTACTTATTATAATCATGCCGTTGCCCTTTAAGATTTTCTGATGTATATCGTAACTAGTGGCTTTTTAAATCATCTACCTTAATAAAATATGTTATGGTAGTTGAAATATACTTATGTCCAATGATATCATAATTTTGACACAGGATGTCATAGCTCTACATTCGGTAATATTTTCTATGATGGAAACTAATACTTGTGTGATGATTTCTTCTTCAAAAAATTTATTTGCGAATGAAGATAATTTTTATATATTTAATGTCATATTTCAATAGTTTCTGCATTCAAAGACGTTTTCTATAACATCACGCCAAAATTTCAACCTAAAAGATGGATACTTTCGATGCAGGATATCAAAAAATTATGCATAATATCATAATTTTGATCTTTAATATCATAATTCTATTTTTATGATATTTTATGTGAAGTTGTAATAATTTTGACCCTTAATATCATAATTTTTATCGTTAATATCATAGTTTTGATCCTTAATATCATAATTCTTCTTTAGCGAACGTTTTCTATGTATGATATCATAATTTTATTTTTCATGTTATAAGAATGTCAAAACCAACACCTAGATAGTATTTTTGTAATAATATTAAAGTATAATATCATAATTTTAATTTTTAATATCATAATATTAATTTTTAATATTATAATTCTACATTCAAAAATATTTCTATTCTTGGATGACATAATTTTGATCCTTAATATCATAATTCTACGTTCGAAGATGTTTCTATTCTAGGATGTCATAATTTTGATCCTTAATATCATAATTCTACATTCAAAGATGTTTCTATTCCTAGATGTCATAATTTTGATATTTAATATCATAATTATGATGCTTAAAGTCATAATTTTGATCCTTAACCTCAAACCTCTACGTTCGAAAATGTTTCTGTTTCAGGATGTCATAATTTTAACCTTTAATATCATAATTTTGATCCTTAATATCATAATTCTGCATTCAAAAATATTTTTATTCTAGGATATCATAATTTTGATTCTTAATATCATAATTTTGATCCTTAATGTCATAATTCTACGCTCGAAAATCTTTCGATTTTAAGATGTCATAATTTTAACTGATAATGTCATAATTTTGATCCTTAATGTCATAATTCTATATTTAAAATTATTTTTATTCTAGAATATCATAATTTTGATCCTTAATATCATAATTTTGATCCTTAATATCATAATTCTGCATTCAGAGATCTTTTGATTCCAAGATGTTATAATTTTGATCGTTAATATCATAATTTTGATCCTTAATATCATAATTCTACGTTCGAAAATATTTTTATTTTAGGATATCATAATTTTGATTCTCAATATCATAATTTTGATTCTTAATGTCATAATTCAGTATTCAGAAATCTTTCTATTTTAGGATGTCATAATTTTGATTCTTAATATCATAATTCTGATCCTTAATATCATAATTCTGCATTTAAAAATATTTCTATTCTAGGATATCATAATTTTGATTCTTAATATCATAATTTTGATCCTTAATATCATAATTCTACATTCAGAGATTATTCTATTATGAGATGTCATAATTTTGACTCTTAATGTCATAATTTAGTTCTTTAATGTCATAATTCTGCATTCGAAGATCTTTCTATGCCAAGATGTTATAATTTTGATCTATAATATCATAATAATATCAAAATTATAATATCCTAAAATAGAAATATCTTTGAAAGTAGAATTATAATATTAAGACTCAAAATTATGATATTAAGGATCGAAATTATGACATCCTGGAATAGAAACATCTTTGAACGCAGAATTATGATACTAAGAATTAAAATTATGATATTAAGAATCAAAATTATGATATCCTAAAATAGAAACATCTTTGAATGCAGAATTATTACATTAAGGCTCAAAATTATAATATTAAAGATCAAAATAATGACATCCTGAAACAAAAATATCCTCGAACGTAGAATTATGGCATTAAGAATCAAAATTATGACATTAAGGATTAAAATTATAATATTCTAGAATAGAAATATTTTCTAACGTAGAATTATGATACTAAGGGTAAAAATTATGACGTCCCATAATAGAACTTTCTTCGAACGCAAAATTATGACATTAAGGATCAAAATTTTGACATTAAGGGACAAAATTTTGACATTAAGTATTCAAATTTTAATGATTAATGTCATAATTTTAACAACCTATTTTGAAATATTAACATTCTTTAGTCAAGATAATAAATAACACTCTGATTACCTATATTTAGTTTTAGCAAAAAATAATCAAACATAGAATATTAAAAAAATTATATTTCAAAGTGGATTTTGCTCAATTCATAACTATACAATTTGACATCCTGTATTCAGTGTCATACGAAGAATTCACTCTCTTACAAAGAATTGACTCTTGTAAAATGATAAATTCAATGTCATACAAAGAATTCTTTATATCAGAGGGCTCCAACTTTGTCGACGATGGCACTGACTCTCTGTTAGAGCTCTTTTCTTATTATTTTTGCAGCAAGTTCCTCCCGGTATTGAAGGATGTCAGCTTATGTGAAATCCTATTTATCTGATCTATCCTTGCGAACAAGAAAGTTTATACACTTCAAGCAGTACAAACCACAATCTAGAGATCCCGGAGGTTGGGAAGGATAGTCTTCATCTTCTTCCATATTTCATTCACTCACTTTTGCATTGTCATAATATATGTGGAACATGGCTCCTATGATCTTATTTCACTTTCTAGCATTAGCCTTATATTTGGCACTGCGCTTGATGAAGTTTAGGTGAATAAATTTTTTCTAGACCATATCCATAACCATCAAGTGCCAATAGACATTTTATGTGTTGATGATGCTGAAAAAGAGCTTAAATTCATTCTTTTCATCATCACTAACTCCACTAAAAATGAAATCTCCCACCGTGCCAACTAGCTCATGATGTGTTGCTATCGATTGAATACACATATTGGCTATCATTATGCGGGCAATGATGTACTTGTGGTATAAATCTGATCGTTCACTCCATTTTTTGTGAAGAAAGTCCTACCCAGCATCAATTATCTGTTCATACAAAGTATTATGTTATGATGCGAAAAAAATAAAAGTCATATTAATACACATGATGTCTAGGATAAATAATGAGAATTGAGATCTAAAAAGAGTTGAATCCTTACATCATCAATTATCATCCTCGCAAATAGGAGGTCGTAAATATTGGATCTTATGATACTGCCTCCTTCAGCATTATTGAAAACAACCTCACTATAATGAAAAATATAAGGATATTATAAATCAATAGTGGGTACTATCATATATAGGATGTTACGGATGTCATAAATCACTTATGAGATAATTCTTTCAGCCAAGAACATTTTGATGCTAGCATCCTTCTCCTCAGACAATAGGCCTTTGCCTTGGTATTCTTATGAATGCTCAATGAATTCCTATGTTAAAAGATCAGGTTAAAAAATTTAACGCTATATGAAGATCTCATAATATTGATGAAAATAGAATATATGTCTACCTGTTCTTCATTTCGTTGTTCGTTTGATATATTTGAGAGATCCAGAAGTGGTACTTCTTTGGATTTGAAAACTATCTTAGTCTTTTTTGTTGGCAGGCAGATCTCATAATTTGGATCTTCTGTCAGATGGAAGGCCTTAAGCATCCGGTATTCTTTTTTTATCCTCCTCTCGAGTGAATATGTCAATATCTTTGGCTTATCCCCAACATCAGTCTACTTGTTTTGCTCCCTTCTCTTCCGCTCATCCTCGCACTTCCTCCTCTTCTCTTCCCACTCCTTCTTATCATACTCCCTTTTCTTTTTCTCCTTCTTTTTCTTCTCCGCCTCCATCTTCTTTCTCCTCCTCCCTTTTTCTTTCTTCCTCCTTCCCTTTTCTTCTTCTCCATTACCTTCTTCTCCTCCTCCTTCTTCTTCTCCTCTTCAACCTTCTTCTCATCCTCCTTTCTTTTTCTTTCATCCTCCTTCCTTCTTATCCTCCTCCTCCTCTTCTCCTCCTCATCCCTTTTCCTTTCTTCCTACTCCCTCTTCTTCTCCTCCTCCTCCTTCTTCCTTTCAATTTTCTTCTTCTTCTTATCCTCCTCCTCCTTTTTTCTTTCTTCCAGGATCCTCTTTGCCTCCTCCTCCTCCTTTTTCCTTTTTTCTTTTATATTCTTTCTTCTTCTTTTCATCCTCCTTCCTCTTATCCTCCTCCTCCTTCTTTTCCTCCTCTTTTCTTTTTCTTTCTTCCTCCTCCCTCTTCTTCTTCTTCTTTTCCTCCTCTTTTGTCTTCTTCTCATGTTTCTTCCTATTCTCCTCCATCATTTTTCTTTCTTCCTCTTCATTCTTCTTCTTTGTCCTCCCCCATTTTTCTCCTTTCTTCCTCCTCTTTCTTCCTCTTCTTCCCCTCCCCTTCCTCTCCTTCCTCTTTCTGAAATTTTTCTTTTCCTCCTCATTATGTTCCTCTTCATCATCATATTCTTCATCATCTTCCTCCCCTTCAATCTCGATTTCTTCTTACTCCTCCTTCCATTTTTTATCCTTGATCCCCTTTCTGATCAAAAAATTTAGTAGCTTTTCATGAATGAAGATCTTTTTTCTTATCTCCTTAATTTCAATCCTTAGCCATGCACACATGACATAGCCAACCGAAATAGGCTCCTCCAATTTTTCTTCATCGGGACTATGAGTGTTATTTTTCTTTTCTTCAACAGAACTGAGAAGCCAGTGCTCCTATGGGACAGGTCGAATAACATCTTCGACCTGATAATATAAAAGAAGAAGCAAAAATCAGAGATGTCATAATTTTTCAGAATGTATTCCAAATATGTTTTATCTAAAATATGATAATGTCACCTAAAATATCATAAGAAAGTCTTTCGAAGGTGTTTTGATAATACAATGTAATAATTTTACTTAAAATATCATTATTTTAATATAGAATGTCATACTAATATCAAAAAAGATATTCTAAAGGATATTTCAGTACTGGATGTCATAATTTTGATCCTTAATGTCATAATTTTGATTTTTAATATCATAATTTTGACACAGAATGTCATAATTTTATGTTCGAAGATATTTCTACTCTTGGATGACATAATTTTAATCCTTAATATTATAATTTTGATAAAAAGTATCATAATTCTATATTCTAGGATATTTTTATTTCAGGATGTTATAATTTTGATTCTTAATATAATAATTTTGATCCTTAATATCATAATTCTACGTTCGATGATGTTTCTATTCTAAAATATCAAAATTTTGATATTATTATGACATCCTAAAAAAAATATTCTAAAATATAGAATTATGATATTAAAGATCAAAATTATGATATTAAAATTTTGAATTATGACATCCTGGAATGAAGATATCTTCAAATACAAAATTATGATATTCTTTATCAAAATTATGACATCCTATAATAGAAAGATCCCCGAATGTAGAATTATGACATTAAAGATCAAAATTATGACATCCAAGAACAGAATTATTTTTGAATGCAGAATTATAACATCTTGTGTTAAAATTATGACATTAAGAAAGTCTTAATTTAAATCTTAAGTATCAAAATTATGACATTCTATGATGGCTTGCTGTCAGTTTACCTCGTGGGGATGGATATTGTCAATTTTTTTATCGTGGCTCCTTTTTCTGATGTCATGCCACCTCAACAGCCTTAAAAATATTGAAGGATCAGATAGAGATCTGATATTTGTATGCTCCATGAACCACACCTGCATATGAGCATTTGTCAAATCAGACTATAGAAGAGTTTAAAAAAAAAAAAGACTACACTCTCAAAATAATATGATTTAACTTTACCACGAGGGCTATCGAACAGCCAAAAAGAGTGGGCTGCCTCCTTCCCTTGTCAACTCTCTTTGCTTTGCATGGCTCTCTTGACCTTAGATAGTTAGCAATCTCTGGGAGGACCTCAACCATCAAGTTTTTGATGAAAATAGCCCATCCAAAAGATCCCAATTGAGATAAGTCATCTAAAAATGGAATCACATCTCTTGGACAAATCTAGTTTGACTTTGAAGCCAAGAAAAATGCAAACATGTAGGCTATCCAAAGCCTGATGGTATCCTCAATATTCTCCTCTTTTTTTGATGATTTTAGCTGGCCAATTAAAGACTCCAACCCTTTATATTGGAGCTTCAAACTCTTTCTAAATCTGTGGAATAGCCTCCCCTTCTTCTTTGGTGTTCCGGCGATTGAGACTTTCACCCCGTGACATAGAAAACTGACAATTAGTGTCACTTCCTCCGCACTGAATGTTATTATCTTTTCTGCAATAATCAATTGATCTCCTCCAATGTGATATTTTATGATGTCCGAGAGGAGTGCCCCATCTACCTTAAAGGGCTTCATGTCAACAAAGACGTCGAATGGAGTCTTCTTGATGAGCTCTACGTATGCAGGAGAAAAGCCGATATTATGAATATTTTAAACATAAACTCCAGATTTACATGAGTTCTTAAAAATTGGAGTCGTTCGTTGAAATATCCGGGGGGAAGTTGACTTGACACTACATGAAAGAATTAGATTGTCAACAACTGGATCTCAAAGTAATAAACAGAATATTATAATCCTGGAATAGGATGTCATAATCTTTTCTAAAGAATGTCTTACGAAGTTGTTTTGGTCAACACGATGACATAATTTAAGTAAAAATATTATAAATTTCACATAGAATATCATAATAATGTCAAAAAATATATTTAGAAGGTAATTTTACTACTAGATGTCATAATTTTGAAATAGAATATCATAATAATGTCAAAAACTATATTCGAAAAGTATTTTAACTACATGATGTCATAATTTTAATCTGAAATATCATAATTTTGAACACATTATCATAATAATATCTAAAATTTTCATCCAAAAGAATTTTGCATACAAAAAATCATAATTTTGATTTATAATGTCAAAATTTTGAAACATGATGTAATAATTCTGTGTTCAGAGATATTTTTATTTAAGAATATCATAATTTTGATTCTTAATGTTATAATTTTAAAATAGAATATAAAAATTCTGTGTTTGAAATATTTTTATTCTAGAATATTATAATTTTGATCCTTAATATTATAATTTTGATCCTTAAAGTCATAATTTTGATCCTTAACCTCAAACCTCTATATTCGAGGATGTTTTTATTCAAGGATATCATAATTTTGATCTTTATTATCATAATTTTACATTCAAAAATATTTTTATTTTAAAATATCATAATTTTGATCCTTAGTGTCATAATTATGCATTCAAAAATATTTCTATTTTAGGATATCATAATTTTGATCCTTAATGTCATAATTTTGAGCCTTAATATCATAATTCTATGTTCGGAGATTATTCTGTTATAGAACGTCATAATTTTGATCCTTAATGTCATAATTTTGATTCTTAATATCATAATTCTGCATTCGAAGATATTTCTATTCAAATATGTCATAATTTTGATATTATTATAATATTATAGGTCATAATTATGATATCCTGATAATGAAATATTTTTGAATGTAGAATTATAACATTAAGGATCAAAATTATGATATTCCAGAATCAAATAATTTTCGAACGTAGATTATCATAACCTATGTCAAATTTATGATATTAAGGATCAAAATTATGATATTAAGGATAAAATTATGACATCGTGGCACTAAAATATCTTGTAACGTAGAATTATGATATTAAGGATCAAAATTGATATTAAGTATCAAAATCATGATATTCTGGAATAGAAACATCTTTGAACACATAATTATGATATTCTATATCAAAATTATGATATTAACGATCAAAATTATGACATCCTGGAATAAAACGATCCCCAAGCGTAGAATTATGACAATCTATGTTAAATTGACGACATCAAGGATTAAAATTATGACATTAAGGATCAAAATTATGACATCTTGGTACTAAAATATTTTTTAATATAAAATTATGATATTGTAGATCAAAATTATGATATTAAAAATCAAAATTATGATATTCCAAAATAGAAACATCTTTGAACAAAGAATTATGACATCCTATGCTAAAATTATGATATTAAAGATCAAAATTATGACATTAAAGGTCAAAATTATGACATCATTGCACTGAAATATTTTCGAATGTAAAATTATAATATCCTTTATCAAAATTATGATATTATAGGTTAAAATGATAATATCCTATTGATAAAATGCCTTTCGAAGGTACTTTTAATAATATTATAATATCATAGATAAAAATTATGACATTGTAGATTAATATTATGACAACTTATAGGTAAAATACCTTTCAAATGTATTTTTTAAATTTTTTATGACATCCTAATTCAAATTTAATATACTATGTTAATATTATGCCATCTCATTAGTAAAACACAATCCGAAGATAGTTTTGCTGATATTATAACATACTAGGTCAAAATTATGAAATTAAGGATTAGTATTATCACATCTTTTAGGTAAAATACGTCCTAAGTAAAATTTTTGTCATTTTTTTTAGCATATGGGTCAGATTTAATGGATGCCCTAAATCTTGAAAGGATAGCAAAATTATACTTAAAAAGAGTTTACCTTCCTCTCTTTCCTTCATTTCATATCTTTTGGAGGTTATAGGGGCATCCTCTCCTTTGTAAACAACCATTGCTATACTCCCTGAGATCATTTTCTCTTCCTTTTTGCCTTCTCCTCGATAGCTTCTAAATACGAACTTTTTAGGGGCCATTTATGAATAAAACGTTGACTGCGGTGTCGATTTGCTTTCTGAAGTTAATAGAATCCAAAACCGAAATCGCTTCGGTAGGTCAAGATGCTCCGCTTCTCCAAAAATCCAAAATCTAGAAATCACTGATCGATGGAGTGGATGAAAAATGAAAAGGCTTTCTGGGAGAGACAACGAACAAAATCCATCAAGATTTTGGCCTCTTTTCTTTATGGAGCAACGGGGGCAAAAGGATCTTTTCAAATATTTGAAAAGACTAGGATTAATGCATTCTACAGAAAATGATGACACCATCTAGGGGAAAGGAACTTCCATAAATAGCCATCTTATCGTGCCACAAGGACTTCAGGTGGACCAATCAAATGAGGCGGTGCACTCCACGTTTGAATTTTTACACCACAGATGGTGTAAAAAGAATTATAGGATTTGTTTTAGTTTGATACCCGTTTAAGTTTTGGGCCGAACAATGCCTCCAGATGAAGAAGAGAAATACTTTCTACACCGCATATGTGCGGTGTAATAAAACTATTCTAGAATGCACGAGATCATTTTATTAAAATATATAATCTTAAATTTTAAGATATATTTAATATTTTATAGTATTTAAAATTTTAAATAATAAAAATATTTGTTAAAAAAATTATGACATTCATTCATAAAAATTATAACATCATGTAGAAAATATAGCATTTTATTCAGAATGCCATAATTTTTATAAATGAATGTCAAATATGAAGAGATGAGACAGAGAAAAAAATCATGAATATATTCTTTATAAAAATTATGATATCCATTAATACCTTCACAAAAATTATGATATTTCTGTAAAAAATATAGCATTTTATTTAAGATGCCATAATTTTTATGAATGACTATCATAATTTTTGTAAAAGGATGTCATAATATAGTAAAAAAAAAATAATAAATATATATAAAAAAATATTATGACATCTCTTCATAAAAATTATGACATTCATTTATAAAAATTATGATATCTTGAATAAAATACTATATTTTCTACAGAAATATCATAATTTTTATAAAAGAATGTCATAATTTTTATGAATGAATGTCATAATTTTTGAAAAAAAATATTTTCATCATCTAAAATTTCAAGTACTGTAGACATTAAATGTACATTGGAAAGCGGGGTTTATGTATTCCAATAGGATGATTCAGTGTACTTTATGTTAATTTTATTACACCGCGCTTGGTATATAAAGAATTACTCAGTGAAAAAATGATGAAGAAAGTTCTCAGACCACGAAACGGATGAAGGTTGCTCTTAGTGGAAGGATCCATTGTTGATTGGGAAATTTTTGGGTCCATGGTTTGATCTAGTAGATAGAAGGTGGATCAAGAATTCTATCCCCTAGCACTATCCGATGAGTATAAATCAGAGGAAGATAAGGAACTGGCGATGAATAGAGCATAAATCAAATTGATTGGACTGATAACTTTTTCATTAAAAAAAGGATACCAATGGATTGTTATGGATTTAAAGGAGGTTGATGCTTTCTTATCAAATATTTTTATATAAATTATCAAAAAAAATTATAATTATTCTACATTTTATCAATTTCAAATAAATATTATAGTAAAAAAGACAGCTGATAGTTTTACAACCTTTAAACCTTTTAATCACCTTCCATTATGGGATTATTTTACTGGTGTGGATGTAAATCAAATATTATGCATATCTATATTTATTTTAAATAAATTCCCATAGTTAAACTTTAGTTATATCTATATTTTTTTTATCTAAACATCTATATACATTAGATATTATTTGGATAAAAAATTAAATTTTAAATAAAATTTAATAATGAATAATAACATAATGATATATTCATGAAAAAATATAATGACATTGTAGATCGCTCGCGATATAATATCTAGATAATGGTTCAAGATATAGTTAATAAAATTGCATGAAAACCAATTCAGCCAAAGATTTAGATATTAACCCAATCAGATTTATATTAAAATATATTAAAATCTATCCAAATAAAATATAATGTAAAGTATTAAAATTTTTATATATTAAATAACACTATTACTCTTCATTTGTATTATAAAAAAAAGAAGCTTGAATTACCTATTTTTTAAAAAACTTGGAAGAAAAGATGATAAAGAAATATAGAAATATGTCCAAATTATTGATATTTTTAAATATTTCAAATAGAAAGATTTTAAAATTATCATATACAGTAAAATAAAATTAATTAATTACTAAACTATAAAATATCACAATATATTTTAAATAACTATATTTCATATTGTGCATAAATTTTGAATAAATATAATAAATGTTGTCAAGGAGGTTAAATAGCCGATCAACCCCCTTGAACAAGTGGTATGCCCTGGAAATGATATTATATAAAACTTTGACTAAGATAATATTTTTATGAAAATGATATCTTTCTTCTAATCCTTTCCAATAAAAGGAATCGACAGTGACCATCAGATCATGTGCATGTTCCAAGCTTTTAATGCCCAACTGGACTAGAGATCGCTGACATAACGCTTGCATTACAGCAGAACAGTAGTCACTGAATAAGCAATCTTCACACATGGAGCTTTCCCCTGCAACTGATCTAGAGAGCAAATCTTGCATAGGATTTTGCAACAACAAAATATTAAAATCCAGCATTAAAATTTGCATCAACCATCGACACCATACCCATGATGGTGAGGTTATGTTGTCAATCTATCACAAGGCATCCATTATATCCTCAAATTTTCTTTCTAAACGGAAAAAAGGTAGTATGTTACAGAGGAACCACCATGCTGCTAGGATACTTCATATCAAAATGAGCCCAGAAGTATCAAGCTGACAACAAAAATCCAAGTCCACATCAAACTAACGACAGTCTTTTAACATTCTACAAGAAAATTTTTGCAAGAATCAACAAAAACTAGCCAGTAACATTCCAAACATCACAACTGTTTCAAACGGCTTTGAATTGCTAATCAACCATAAGAATATGCATGCCAACTACTTTAGTCATAACAATGAAAAAAAATGTTAATAGTGCTGTCCTTCTCAGAATGACAAAAGAAACATTCATTATTCCAAGAAACAAAAGCCATTGAAAACTAAAAAGAAAAAGGGCAGTGCTGGAAGGCCAATAGACCATCTTTTTTCTGGGCGTGATACTCCCAGAATTGCCTAATTAAGACATTCTGCTTCATTATATCATTTGCTTGAAACCCACATAGATTAACCCATTTCAAGCCTCCCCTCTTTAAAGTATCAGAGATAATTATCTAACCAACCAACAGCAACCCAGCGAATACATGCATTGTATGCGCTTGTGCAGCAGAAGCTCAATGCTCAACTTTGAAATGGTGAATTGGGTGTTGCCCCATTAGTTACACCCATAAGCTTTCTAGCAACCAAAGATTCTAGGTTCATGTCTGAGGTAGCACATCAACATCTCTCCAACCAGTATCCTCAAAATAAGGAGCCCTCATCTGTCCAAGGATAAAATTACATCCAGAAGTACCAACTCCTCCAAATCCATGACCTCATCATCCCTCAGATCACATCTAAAGTTAAGATTGCAGAAACTCTTTCGGTTTATAACAAATACATCCCAAACACAGATTTCACTGCATGACAACCTAGGAAGACAAGAAAATCCCCGATTTCATTTTTCCAGAGCACAAGTTTCAAGACATTAAGTTGTATCCACCAATTTTACTTGAAACTAAACATCATAAGAAATTAACCCCCAAGTTCATGGTACCTTTGAGACACTGGTCAGTATGTGCATCATTCACCTTCCCACTTTCATTCATTCCAACAAATCTAAGACTAAATTGTTTCAAA
Organism: Cocos nucifera; assembly: GCA_006176705.1. NCBI lineage: Eukaryota > Viridiplantae > Streptophyta > Magnoliopsida > Arecales > Arecaceae > Cocos > Cocos nucifera. The sequence continues at coordinate 79,690 of QRFJ01000655.1, forward strand.
AGAAAAAACCCACTGATGCTGCCCAGCATGCAGAAATCATATATGGTATCCACATGGCTGTACTCTTGAACAACGATAAACCCAAATGTTCCTAAAAGCCCAAAAGATATCTCTAAGGAGGATTTAAATGCAATACTACAACCCTAAAGGCCCAAAAGTTCTCAATGCATGCACTAGATGTTGTAAATGGTACAAATAACTACGAGTGGTATGCCAACCATTTCATCATGAGCCAAATGTTAGAATACAACAAGTTAGGAGGATTTAAATGCAATCCAACAACCCTAAAGCCCACAGTTTTCAATGAACAATCAGATAGGCGGACAGACGAATATTCCTCTAAGATTGATTTAACCTTCAAAGCTCTTCATTAAGATTGCATTTGGTACCAGGCAATGGTAATCCAGATAATCCGGATAGATTGCTAGTAATGTTGATTAGTATATAATAATATATGATCATATACTAAGAATATATTATAATAATATTATATTATATTATATTATAATAATATATTATAATATATATTATAAGTATAAAGATATAATAGAATATAATATATTAGATATAATATATATTATAATATATAATATATATATTTATATTATAAATATAATATTATTTTATATTAATAATAATATTTTAATATAATAATATAATAAATTTATATTATTATATAAATTATATTATAATAATATATTATAATATATATTATAAATATAAATATATATTAGAATATAATATATTATATATTATATATATTTATAATATATATTTATATTTTGTACATAGGGTGTGATTTTTAATAAATTTGATTTGAACGTATTTTGAAAATTTAATGTTATATTACCAGTAATCTAATTATCATACCAAACATATTAATTTAGATTTCCAGTAATTTTACTGCAACATTACTTACATGTACCAAATACAGTTACTGGCAATTTATCCAGATTGCAGATAATCCAGATTACTACTGCCCGGTAATGTACTAAATGCAATCTATGAAAGATAATCTGGATTATCTGGTAATTTGGATTACCAACTTGAAAGGTATACCAAATATGATAATCTGGTGAGGTCCTTTAAATTACGAGCAATCTATTTAGATTGTTGGCTATCAAATGCAACCTAAAAGCATACCGATCAGAATGCATGACTACATCTATTTATCTGATTAAGATCACTAAGTTGGGTGTTTAATCTGTTGACCTTAATTTAGACAGTTTTTTGCAAAATTTTGATTCAGAATAACTGCACAAGCTATACTCTGCAGTTGTTTCTTTATCCATCTACTTCAGCTTCACTGCATGCCCTAACCAGTATATTCTTGTTTCCTTGGACCTACAATGAAACTGGAATCCTCCATCGTTTCCACATGGTGTGACTTCACAGTATTTGCCCTCTAAATTTCATTCAGATTTTAGACAGCTTGCAGATGGCAAAAGACTCATAGAAGCACCAAAGTTGAGGATTGCTTTGAAAAGAGTTTGTAATGGTAGAGTAGCAAGAGACCATATTTGTTTGAGTCTAGTTTACTGATTTATTGACGGAAAATATTAATAGATAATTATGGGACATCTGAATTTTGTCAATCAGAAAAGTACACCATAATAGATTATTATGTCCCATAATAATCTGGGACATAATAGACTATTATGTCACATGATAGATTATTATGGGACATCTGGAGATTATTATGGAAAATAATGGGATAGTTTTTATCTCGTTAGGAACATGAAGATTGCTAGCTAATTGCTTTGGTTGCTCATCCTCTGTATTTTGACTCTTGAGTTTTTAGCAGGTACAAATCAAATGAATATATAAAATTTGACACAAACTGATGGCCAGAAGTACACATTTAAGTAGAGCTGATGATTAAAGATTGAGCAATATACAGGCATGATGTGACAGAGTCGGGGTAGGGCTGAAAACTTGTATCAAGTCTACCCACTTACAAACTGGGTTGGTTCACTTCAGGTAGATACTTCTATTTTGAAGATTCAAAGGCAGATAACGAGTAGGGTAGGTTTTTGTACATATAGATTCACTTCCAATGATCCAATCCCATCCACTTCTTTGGGGCTGTTTAAGGTCGAGTTTGGTATCAGGGTAAATGATAGGGTAATGAACCTTCTAGATATCAACAAGCATTAAGTACCTCCCCAAACAAAAGTCTATGAATTACAACAGTCTTGGAAAAGATTGTTAGAATATTTTGCATCACAGTTATCTTATTTCAGGACCAATCATGAAGGCAAACTAACTGAATGGAAGCCTATATATGTGTACACTTTTCAGAATCCCCATAAAATTTCATGCCCATTTATGCAGGACACAGTCAGTCTCCATAAATGCTAATAAGAAATAACTCCAATGCTTTTATATCCTCAATCTGATATTGGGCACTTCTAAAGCCATTTATAGTCTTTAAACATGAAAAGACATTCAAAACACAGGCTTTGGATTGTCAAACTCTCAAATGCAATGTTAAATAAATTTTATTGCCCATATCAACAGTCCAACAAGGAGCTTCCTAAAGGCCCAAAAGTGGAGATAGGGCAGGAAATATCATTAAGTTTTTAAACAACAACAAAAAGAACCATTATAAGGAACAAAATTACTTTAAAAATCATTCTATCACCAGATTCACCACATTGTAGAGAAATTCCGTATAAAGAATGGGAAGATGACATGAGAAAGCAGGTACCTCTTAGCGAGGTAGACAGGTGATGATTCTTTATCAGAAAAACATAGCATTAAGATAACTGCACAATGGAAACAACCAGTTATCATTTTATCCTATGTTATTATTCCATCCTACTACCTTGTATCATAAAAAAAAAGATCATTTTCTCACCTAATAAAACTGAAGAAAATGGCATCAACAAGAAAAGACAACCTCTAGCTCATGTTGGTGAGACTGATCTGTCCCATTGCTGTAATTGAAATCTAAAATCAAATCATAGATTCCCTAGCTTATCTTCATATCCCTAATCTATATCAGCAAAAAAATAACTAACAGGTTGCCCCAAAACGGATTTTAGCAAATCTGTCCAGTGAGAGTTTCTTGACCAAATTATGCAGCTTGTACTGCCATGTAAATGGATGTTGGATAATGCAAATATTATAAGTTTTACATGTCAAAATTTATTAACTTGATTGATACCTCTTTGACTCTGTATCACAGGTAAATCAGAAAACATAGAATGTTGTCACCAGACAATATGTAATTATTAATATCTCAACAATTCAGAGCAACAATGTCAAATTAAAGAAGAATAAGGGGGCAAAACAAAATTATGAAGGAGAACAGAGAGGAAAAATGGTAAAAAGACAGATAACACATATGTATGAGAAGAAATACAAGCAAATGCTGATAATTCCAGCATCTTTTGGTATCAGTCATTCTTTTCCCTCTTCCTCTTTCCTCAAGAGGTAGCCGAAGTTCATTAGACCACAAAAGGGACAAGGGTAGGAAAGCAAATCCTTACATGTCATGAATCAACAACGAATAGCAAAAATAAGAGTAATAATATCTAACAATGCAATTGTAATTTTAATCTTTGAAAAATCATAATAAATCAACACCAATTTCAATGTCACAACCAATTCATTAGAGCAAAGCATGAATGTCAAAGCATAAATGAATTTAGAAATAATTAATTGAATTCATCCATGAACTAATGAACCATGATCCCAAACACGCATTTTGGAGTCCGAGGATGTGAAAGCAGGTGATGCCATAATTTTTACCATTCCAAGACCCAAACTGCACACCATTTGTCATATCGAAATTATCACGATCCAAATAAATCATGACAATCCTGCAAATGATATACATCATAGCCAAATACAGGAGAACAGATATGCCAGCAACCTCCAAATTTGATCAAATCTCAGAGTCCAAGCAAAACAAACATGATCCAATTCATTGATCCAACATTATCATGACCATGAAAATCTAACCAAAAGATTCTCACATTTCCATGAGTCTCAGGAGCCCTGATGATTCATATCCATGAGTTATTAATTCCACAGAAAAGAAGTAGTAATGGTGGTAGTAAACCAGAAGCAAGCACAAAAGGACGGTGTGTCAAAAGACAAACGAGTGAATCACCGGCCCGGCGCCATGCTGGTGGGGTTGAGGCCGAGCAGCATGTTGTTCGCTCCCGGAAGGTAGACGACATTGGGCGACCTGGAGAGGGTGGCGGCGATCTCCCTCGCAGCCTCTATCCTCCTGAGCTGGAGGATCCCGGTGCCGACAGCAGCAGTAGCCTCCGATATGAGCTTGGCGGCCTCACTCTCTCCCTCGGCACGGATGACGGCAGCCCGGCGCTCCTGCTCGGCCCGGGCGACAAGAAACTTGGACCGCTCGGCCTCCTGCTGGGCGACCTGCTTCTTCTCAACGGCCTGGGAGAACTCGGCGCCGTAGGAGAGGTGGGTGATGGCGACGTCGTCGAGGACGATGTTGAAGTCACGGGCACGGCGGATGAGGGCGTCGCGGACGAGGGCGGAGACGTGGGGCCGCTCGGTGAGGAGCTGGTCGGCGTTGAACTGGGCGACGACGGCCTTGAGGACCTCGTTGCCGATGGAGGGGAGGACCTTCTCGTCGTACTCGGTGCCGAGGGAGGTGAAGATGGTGGGGAGGCGGGAGACGTCGGGGCGGGAGAGGAGGCGGAGGGTGAGGTTGACCATCTGTAGGTCTTTGGTGCCGGAGTTGGAGGTGAAGGTGTGGGGGCGGGTGCGGATGTCGAAGATGTACGGCTTCTGGAGCCAGGGGACGAGGAAGTGGGTGCCCTCGCCGACGGTCTCGTCGAGGACGCCGCGGAACCGATCGAAGAGGACGGCGCGCTGGCCGCCGTCGACGGTGTAGAGGGAGGCGTTGAGGAGGCTCGCGCCGACGCCAAGGCCGATCGCCGCCCGGGCCACGTTCGTCAGGAACGACACCGCCTGCCCGCCGCCGGCCGCCATTTCTATCGGTTTAAGAAGTTGGTTGATCGATCGATGGAGTAGAAGAAGCGGTGGCGGTGGTGGTGGCGGGTGGGATGATGTGTGGGGAACAAAAACCCTAAACCCTAAATTTGATATATGGGTTTTATTTGCTTGGAGAGGAAGAAGGGTGTGGTAGGCCGGTGCTCCGCAGGGTCAGCCGTGTGTGTGGAACGTTCTTTCTATTTTCGCTGGTGTTGAGATCAAGGCCGTCTGATCAATGGACTCCATTCGAGGATCTCAGGTGAGTACTTAGAATTGCAAATGGAATTTTGACCTGAAGCTGAAGTAGCCAAATTAGAGTAGAATTTTTTTAAAATAATTCTTAGAGGCCATTTGCTGGGGATAATCTAGCTTATCATGGTACGAAAAGTTTTTAAAAAAATGATAAAAAAATTAATAGACTTCATACTTATTTTTTAAAAAAAAATAATAAAATAAATACTATGAAGGTTAATATTTGATAAATTTTTAAGAGGTAAAAAATATCTTTAATAAAATTATATGTATAATCATTGATTTTATTTTAATATTTTTTAAATTTTATTTAATAAAAATTTTTTATAAAAAAATTAAAATAGAGATAACATTATGTAAAGAATTATATGATTATAATCATCATATAAAAACTAATTAAAGATGATAATATTATTTTACTATTAAAAAATTATTTTATATTAAAAATATATTTATAAATTTTATCATATTTCTATGTAGGATTATCGCTAATCAAATGTAATAATTTTTTTTTGATATCATTTTTCAAAATAATTTTTTTATCAACTAAATATAATAAAAAAATTTTCTCCACAATTATTTTTTTTAAATAAATAATTTTTATAAATTATTAGATTATTCCATAATCTAACATATCCCAACCAAATACATCCTTAAAATTCTACCAATTTTCATGACTCAGAAAAGAGGAGGATTCCCCATTTTAATTTTTTTATTTTGTAGATCATTTTGCTCTTTTCGCAATAAAATGATTTTTGGGCTGGTACGAAAAATTCTTATTTTTATAGTTATACTCTTTTTTTGATATTTTCTAGGGCATTATACCCGTTTTGCATTGAAAACGCTTTGAGGCATAAACCTCCTGCAAAAATAAATAAATAAAGCAACAACAGCGTGAATCACACCAATCCCCTTCTATCATATTGCTTGTCAGCAATGAAATGGTTTTCCTTGGTACCAAGTTTAATAAACTAAGCAATAGTATTCACCAATATAGATCAATTTAGCTTTGGTTATATTCATTTGAGGCGTAATGTCAAGTCCAAAACAAAACTTGCTTTTGAAAAACGAAAATACTATTTTTTTGCAAATTTTCATTGATTTTTTTAAATGTCCTGATCTATTGTTTGTACTACCTCTCTTATTTTGTACTATGTTGTACAAATTTTGGCAAGTACATGGTACCTATGGTGGTGGGGTGACAACCATTGAGTCTGGTATGCAATGAATAAAGCAAAAGAGGAAGGAAATCTATTGTAGTTCCTATTGTTAGATAAATCTCAATTATTCAATAATTTAGAATTTTCAAAACTTTTCATGATTTTAATGGTTTTTCAATAGGTGTTTGCTATTGGCAAGATATTAAATCAAATTAGAAAAGATCAAATATTAAAGTAATTGGAGACTCTTTGTTGATTTTTATTTTAGTTCCACATTAGAATGTCTCTAATCAGGAGAGTCTAGTTGGACCTGTCGACTTTTGGGCTAAAATAGGCATGCATGCTCCATGCGTGCACAAAACAAATGGGATTTATCTTTTGGCCAATATTTCATATTTAAATCAATTTGATTTCGGGTAACTGACATTTATCTACGAGCTACTGGTCATTGGGAGCTCCTTAATGGATTAACTTATCGGGCAAGCCAGTGGCAGTCCAAATGGCTTTTTTTTGGAGATGGAACCGCCCAGCATTTATGAGAGCTTTGATGGGCCTTTTTCCTCATAAACCTTGAGGACCTTAAATTTCGAGTGAGAGGTTATTGGACCACGACATCCATACATAGAGCCTAATACCCGGAGATCACTAGCTTTCTTTGGATGCTATTGACATGCTCCCACTCCTTTGCCAAATTGCCATTCATTTGCCTACCTATTGCATCATTTCATAAGTTTATTTCAAGCGATTGAAGGAGCCATCAGGCCATGTACTCGTGCTGTACCTCATCAATCACACGCACACGGTTACATCTGGGAGCGCCCTCACCAATCACATGCACAAGAAGCTGAGATCAGTTACATCTGCGAGCATCCTCACCAATGAAGGCTCGTGTAGATGATGCATTCGTTCTAACTGCAGTAGTCCTTGTTGGCAAAATATGATCATGATGTGCGGATATCTGTGGTCTCCTCCTCGAGCACGTTCTAGCTAGAGCTCAAGATTGCCAGCTGATGGCTCCCGATGATCGTTTTCTTCTCCGGTAGAAGACCCGATTCCTGTCCAAGCATCGAGTCCAGTGGAGATTTGGTTGCAAATGCGAGGGCATGGAGGAGATCTGGACGGAGAGAGGAGGAAATAATTTCTTCAATCTACTCAACTTAAACCTCTCACAAGAAAATAATAATAATTTAAAACTAAAATTTTAGACACCTTCCGCTTTCATTTATTGAATAATCAAATGAGATATAAAGTTTCTATTCATATATACCAGTGACTTCGAAGTCCTAAATTCTTGATGAAACTTCTCTTCTACTTAAAAGAGCGTAGTTTTTCTAAATTAATAAGCGAGTGGTAGAAGAATTAGGGCTAAATCTTGATTTCTAATTAACTTAACCTTCTATTACATCACCTGATTCAACCTATATCGAAAAAATTGGCTTGATCAAAAATAATAAGTTGTAAGTTTGATCGGATGTTTTAGAGGTCCAAGAGGCCTCAATATAAAATCACCCATGGTTCGATGGGCTTATCAATAGATTGTCATATCATAGAATAATTGCTAACATGGAATAGTAATTAAGCAACTATAATATTAAAAAAAAAAATTCTACATAGATAATTTACTTTAAATTAAAAATAGTAAAAAAAAATTAGATGTGACAAGCATGACTAAAGCGAAGCATGCAGTTCAGCATTGTCCTAAGAATATATTGACCCATATTATATAAGATTTCTTGATCAGATATGCCCCCAAGGTTCGACCATCGCCGGTTCCTCTGAATCTCCAATAAGTATGAATCTCGAAGATATTAATTTCAAGATTTTGTTATCTCAACAGTATCCCAAAAATAGAGAAAGAAAAAGCTATATCGCAAAAATTTAACTAAGGATGGAAAAGTTCTCGGACTCAAGAATTCAAAAGCAACAATACAAAAGAAAATTCTATCACTGAAACCACAGGCTTCCAAGCCTTCATATAGACTATTGATGCATCGTAAGGATGCATTTTTTTATCATATCAAATCATTTCAGTTTAAATGCCCGTTAAAAATATCTCTCCAGGTAAGCCTTCCATTATGGTATCTTTTTGGAAGGCTTTATTGGACTGTGATGCAAAAAAAAAATTTACATGCAACATGATGACGGCTCAGCTTAGCTTGGTAAGTGCATGCATGCACATGTATGATTCACCTAGTCTATTTCTTACAAGCCCAACTAAAAATAGTGGGCATGAGAATCAATATAAACACTATTATCCCCATGGAGTTTTTCCAATATGAGACTATTCATTTTGAAAAGATTCATACCTTTTCCATAATAGCCATTTCTCTATAATAAAATAAGATGAAATCAAATCATAAAAATTTAAGAAATATTTTTTAATTGAATAGATTAATTTGATGCTCTTTTTATCCATATAAGTTATTTTATTAATTTTATATAAAAATTAGTAAATGGCTAATAATCCCCCACAAAGGTATAAAGCTTCGATAAAACATACAAATATAAAATAAAGATAACAAGAAGTAAATAAGGGACACTAAGCATATTGTGTATAAATGCAAGGATGCTAAGACTTGAGCAAGCATGTAAGTGTTGACTATGTCCGACCGGAGGAATATGGTAGTCATTAATTTGATCTTAAATCATTCTTTATATCTGATTATTCATAATCATACACATAATACGAGACAACAAAATCTTCAAGTGCGGGTGTACGCTATTTTGGCCATGCGTAATATCTTAATTCTCATGGAGTAACTAGGAACCATGCCCAAGGTTCCCCGATCGCAGTCTCACGATGCTCTCACTTAGGTAAGGTCTTAAGGGGTACTAAGGTGTGAAGGATATACCTCAGTAAAATATATATGCCTTTGACACCATTAAGAGTAAACTCAGCCTCATCACCTTTGAAGTATAGGTCAACATCATAGGGATGAGAAAAATAAATATTATACTTCATAGGTTAGATCAAGAGTTTCGTTCTTCCCATTGAATCTCAATCATGAGATCTCCAGTCAAAGAGATTGGGTATCCACACTCGTAATATTTTTCATATGGGCTTTAATCTCATTCCTTTCGTTGCATTAATGACTTGGCCTTTGTTTAGCCCTTTAGTCAAATTATCTGCCATATTTTGATTTGAATACACAAATAATAGTATAATAATGCTATTATCCTTATTTTCATTTGCAGACTCATATCTGATTTGTAAATGTCTATTTATTTTCTTATTATAATTTTTTTGATTTAATATATCTAATATTGATCTATTATCATAATGCAAACTTATGGCAGAAACAAATGGCAATTCAAAAATAATTTTTTTTATTTATTATGCTTCTTTGGAAGCAATATCTAAGGCTATTAATTCAGCCTTAATCGTGCCCCTAGCAATAACTATTTGTTTAGTAAATCCCCAAGTAACAGCAGCATCGTCAAACAAGAATACATAGCCACCGGTTAATCGCACATCGTAAGAATTTATTACCCAGTTAGCATCAATATATCCTTCAATTATATTAAGAAAACTATTATAAAATAAATAGTAATCAATAATACCTTTAAGATACTTAAATACTCTTTCTAAGGCACACTAGTAATCTTGGCTAAGATTACTAGTATATCTACTAAGTTTAGATACAACAGATGAAATGTCAGGTCTAATACGGTTTACAATATAAAGTAAAAAACCAATCATTTATGCATACTTAGATTGCATAACAGGTTTGTCATTATTCTTATTAAGATACATACTTGAATCAAATGGAGTAGAAACAAGATTAACATCATAATTAAATTTTTTAAGTATTTTTTCAGAGAGATAAACAGCAAAGAGAAGAGAGGTCACGCTTCTGCAAGTGATAGCAATTTGACCTTCATTGAAGGGAATGTACACCTTGGTTGAGAATGGGAAACAATGTCAAGGATGAACTTATCACCGAGAAATTGAAAAGTGCCATCCTTTCGGGACATCACTCTCTATCTTGGATTTTCCAGCAACAGAAAATCATCTCTGGAAAGATGTGTATCCCTTTGATGTCCAGAGACTGATCACATGTATTCCCCGATCACCATTTGCTAAAAATATTAGCAATTATTAGATTACCTCATTTAAATTGCACAATAGATTCTTATATTCTATTGATTGCTCCTCATAGTGGAGCTGTCATCATCAACTTGTGGTTAGACTCAAGGGTAATGACCTATCACTAACTGCTCTGCCTCCATGCAATTCTTTGAAACACTGCCTAGTTCCATCCACAAACATCACCAGAACTCTGCAACAGGAAACAGGAAAGCTAATTTTTGTCCAGTGCCTTCTCTAGAACTTCCTAATGTCAAATCTTCTTGATCTCCTTCAAAGTCTGAAAAACAAAAACCTCCTAATGAAAATCCAGTAATGAGTAGCCCACACTTGCTGTACTTGCAGAAAGGATTCTTCTGGTTGTGACTTATCCAGATTGAGGTTTGGTTTGACTTCCTTTGATCTCTCCAAGTCTGAAAAAAAACCTCCTGATGAAATCTGTAAATGAGTAAGCTATCAACTTGCTGTACTCAGATGTGGATTCTTCTGGTTGTGACTATCCAGATTATGAGGTTGGTTTTGACACAGTTCATGGCCTCCCTCTTCATCAGAGCAGGGAATAGATCTGTAATTATTTTTTATGGGCCTGCCCGTAGGAATCCAGGCATCGAACCTTTATCCCATATTTTCTTTTTAACCCAACTTTAATACAAGACATGGTAAATAAGTTAAAGTGAATAACTAGAATTTAGGCTGGCATCTTCAAGTGAGCATCCATTTCTGCCCTACGTAAAAAGTGCCATAGTTTATTATTTATATCAATAAAAAACAAAGACCACCATAATGCGAAACTGAAAACAATTTTGGGGGGGAAGGCCAATGGGGGGGCAGCCTCAGCTTTCTTAACAGCAATAAAGTCTTGTAATCGAGCAATATAACAGAACTTATAATGTATATAACATTTATCACTTCTTTTTATATTACTTTTTGGTCTCAATCCTGTGTAAATAAGTTTTATCTAGAATTGAACATTGTTGGATAATGCAACTGCTTGGTTCGGCTCGTGTACTCATTGGCGGCGTTTTCGTGCGTATGGTGTAGTGGTGTGTCTGGTTTTTTGACCTGAGATGCATCGGCAGTCACCACTTGAGGGTGTTATAGTTTGATTACATCATAACTCGGTCTCTTAGCCATACGGAACCCTGAGGTGTATGTTGGCTATAGCATGCTCATTGTAGGAACTGGATTGCATCAAGATGGAATCTACCTCGGTGGTAGAGGAGCAGCCCTATGATGATCATGAGAATCAAGTTCAGAAGCCCATGGCCATGGCAGAGTGAAATAATAGAAAGAGTTTCTATTTAGGTTTTCACATCGGACTTGCATCGAAAAT